>CAHIKZ030000857.1:2420000-2580000 GCA_903632075.3 Acanthosepion pharaonis | reverse complement strand
CAGCGTATGGGGGCAGTCCACCTAAGAGAAGGAAGAACTTTGAATTCAAACGTGCGCTACTTTGTGCCCATATCCAATCATAAGAAAATATTCAGGATTAAAAGTTGAGCTACATTTCGAAAAGCAATTGAACATTGCTTTTAACCTTGTTTTAGCAACACTTACCATATCGCTTGTGGTAAGCGGCCTCGGCCCCTGAACTTTATTCTTACATCAAATGATGATTTTAGTGTCCCCCGACCTGCAAATCGCATTTCGGGCTCATCCTCTTACTGATGACCATGCGTTCTGTCTTCTTGTAGTTTTCTGCTTAGTCCTTTCTTCTCGCTTTCCTTCGCCACCTTCTGATAGCTAAATATTTCGGCATGCTAGCAAAGTGGCGGAGCTGCTTCTTCTGTACACAGACACATAGATTAAAAATTTGCTATATTTAAGTGTTCAATATCGGGAATAGAACTTTTGTAAATATAGACAGTGTGGACATAGAAATCAACACTGCATGGTGACTGTTATTTCTTTATTGGTTTATTTATATATTTATTTAATTCATCTGAATTCATGAGGGTGGACTAAGTCCATAGACTGAGAATTATAAAATTCATGTGTTCGATCTGTGTGAATCTTTATCACTGAATTAAGTGTATTGACAAGGAATGACATTATGTTGAAATATAGATGTTAACTGTGTAAAATAATTTTTTAATCATTAGGATATGGACTTAGGTTGCCTACATATAAAAATATGTACATATTATAATTTGTATTATCACAATTATAATCATAATTTCAGATTAAAATTTTTAAAAATTCATGATTACAGGGCCTAAATGTAATATCAGTTTCATCATTTAAAAATGCTGAATCTATCTATCTATCTATCTATCTATCTATCTATCTATCTATCTATCTATCTATCTATCTATCTATCACAGTCTACACATATCTATCTATCTATCTATCTATCTATCTATCTATCTATCTATCTATCTATCACAGTCTACTCATATCTATCTATCTATCTATCTATCTATCTATCTATCTATCTATCTATCTATCTAAATATATCGTTTAAAGTTTTCAATATTCATGAGGGAATCGTCTGTATATATGAACAACGATTATCAGACCATGCTCTGATGATTATTTAAGGTGTAAAATTGCAAACACCATACAGTTTTTACCTTTATGTACACAGTTTATCTCTCTCTCCCCCTTACATTTTCTCCCTCCCCCTCTCCACCTTTCTGACCGTAGGTCAATTAGATCTCATTTAAATATTCATGGAGACCTACCAGACCCTATTCGTAACATACTTGTTGACAACACAAATATAATAGCATCATCTACATGAAAAAATTGTTAAAATAATGGAAGCCTTATTAATTAAAAAAAAACAAAAAAAAAAACAACACTCAATAATATCAACTATGAACATAGACACAATATGTTGAAAGTATTTTGAAAAACGAAAATATTATATACATATACATACATGCAACAAACTATTTCTTATTTAACAGTTAAAATATTTCATCCTTCAAAATGGCTAAATGTATAGCCGAAAGCGCTCGGAGAAAAAGAACATTCGGATATTTTTTTATAATTTATCTGAAAAGGAAAAAAAATATTAAAGAAGTTGTATAAAAAACTAAATCAAAGCACCTTGTCTGTTGTATTCAATGAAATGGACATGAAAGAAGTATTGCTGCCGAAATACACACACACGCACACACACACACACACACACATATATACATACACGCCCACACACACACACACACACACACACACACACACACACACACACACACACACACACATATATATATATATGTATGTATGTTTGTATGTATGCATATATAAGTTGTATTTGAGCCGCAATTATTCATTTATACAAATTTGGCTAAAGACGAAGGAAAATTCTTTGTTCTTTAAGGATTATTATTTGATTTTTCTATATTCTTGAATATATTCTTGGTTTCCAATAGATATTAGATATAAATGTAAGAACTTTCATTTTTACTAGTATACCAATCTGTTTCTAATAATCATTTTTGCAAAAGATCTAAAGCAATTTTGATTACTTTGTCCTCTCTCTCTCTCCCTGCCTCTAGATTCCACTCCCCTTTCTACCGCACTCCCTGTCCCCATCTTCTCTCTTCTCACCTCCTCTCACACACTGTTATTGTTATTTTCTAAGCATGGCTTAATTTTTGGGACAAGGTAAGAAGGATGGTACAACCGATGACGCTGGAACTCTCAACTAATGATCTACAATTCCAACTATATGGACTTGTATATTTAGAAGAATTCATCTCAGACTTTAAGAAATTTGATCCAGAAACCATGACTATTGTTAGTAATTTCGAGTAAAAAACAACAATCAGATATACAAGAAAAATGGAATCTAGGAATCGAGTTCAAATTCCAGTCTAATCTGTTGAACTGACTTTGCAATAATGTCCTTGAGAAAGACATGAATCCGTCACTTCCCCCACCCCCAGTCTTTGGTTTTATATTAGTGTAGACAAGCCAGTAAACAGTCTATGAGAAGGAAAACTCAAAATAGGAAAACACTTGTAGTAACAGTCTAAGTTTAATAAATAAAATAAAATATTTCTTAAATCTCCTGAAAATCAGCCAACTTCGTTTCTGAAGCCAGATACTTAGATAAGCGAAACAAAAGATTAAAAATTCAGTACCAAAGCAAATGACAATCATACCCGCTTGCACCTCACTCCCTGACCCCTTACCGACCTCAATATAAACCCAGCTTCGACTTCACTTCTCGCTACCCTTTCGTTAGAAAGCGAGACAAGCTGGTCTATTCCTTAAGAACTAATCAGGACAACTGTCTGCTACAAAGATGAGGTCACTTTCACTCTTTTTCAACGTACCGCGAGCTACGAACTCTGTCGCATAAGGAGGATACAATTTTGTATTCATGAAAAAGGAAAATAAACCACCCAAAACAACGTTCGCTCAGCGTTTGTTCATATTGAATGTAAAAGTCAATATTATTCGCCAACACATCTTTCCGAAAAGGTTTTCATTTTTTAATGAAGGATTCACATTCCCGCATAAAATTATTGTCTCCCATACTGTTATTTGGATTTTTATTGTCTAAAATAACATAAAAGAAATAGATAGTTCATGGCTTTGTAGAATAAAAGTTCACAAAGTCTAAATCTCTGAGTACAGACACGCAGCCTCCTCGCAAAATAAATCTATTTTGGTAAGGAAAATCATATGGCAGATTAAGCTAAATCCGTTTAGTACTTTGCTAATTTATTTGCGAATTGCTATCAAGACGTAAGTGTAGGACTCGCCGCACAACACCCACATATTAGTCCAAAATAATTAATTCCCACATTTGTGTCAATCGAATATCTGGCTGTTCGATTTTTGCTGACTAATTGGTTATTGATAAATGAAATAAATAATCTATGTTTAATCTGACAAATACTGTAAAGCTTACAATATGGGTAAAGAAAATTCTTTGTTTCTGAGAAGTTGCTTGGTGACACATTGTGCATAAGTTACCGTGCCAACATCCATAATCCCGCGCCCACTGAAGCTATAGCTTTATAAGTTATTGCAAATATATTGACCACAGTTGGCAAGAAAGCGATCATTTGACATTTTTGAACATTTCTCAAGTGAATACATTTTTGGCATTGGAAAATCCCCAATTTGAAATTTCAACTCTTTTCAGGAATTTAATCTCTTCGCTGGTGACCAGGGTTTCTAAACCCAAACCCTTATTTTTTTTAAATTAGAAATGTGAAAGTTTTGTTCTACTATTTATCTTAAGTACAAATAACATTTCGAGATAGTAATTTCGAGAGATGATGATTTCGAGATGGTAATTTCGAGAGATGGTAATATCAAGATGCTAATTTCGAGAAATGGTAATTTCGAGAAATAGTAATTTCGCGAGATGATAATTTCGCGAGATGATAATTTCGAGATTATAATTTCGCGAGATGGTAATATCAAGATGCTAATTTCGAGAAATGGTAATTTCGACAGATGGTAATTTCGCGAGATGGTAATACCAAGATGCTAATTTCGAGAAATGTTAATTTCGAGAAATGGTAAGCTCGGGAGATGGCAATTTCGCTAGATGGGAATTCCGAGAGATGATAATTTCGAGATGTTAATTTCGCGAGATGGTAATATCAAGATGATAATTTCTCGAGATGGTAATTTTGAGATGGTCATTTTGCAATTTCAAAGAATGATATTCTTTTTTCATCCCCCCTTACCTTGGTTTGACGCGTAATTTTTAGGAACGGTCTTCTTTCGGATCAATAGGGTCATGATGCGAACGGAAAAAACTTTAACGATGATAAGTAATTTAGACTGGTAAAGCATTTTGCGTTGGTTCGATTTACACCTACTGCTCACTACTATGGTCTTGTACCCAACCGAGTTAAGCTTAGTAAAGTGTTGGTTTGATAGCTTGTACGACATATCAACCCTTGTTCGGTTAGTCATTATCAAAAGCAGGTATTGGTCATGTTTATACTTGGGGCTATAGTTAGACATTGGAGGTTTAAGCGTACTACTAGATTGCTAACTACGAAAAGTCCACTCCACTATCTTCGGAAATATAATGGAGTAGATTCCTTTGGCCTTCTCCATAGTTTGGAATTAAGAGTTTTTGTTGTTTTAGACTGCTTGTAACTTAAGGCTAGAAGACCCTGTATACGCTGATATTCAATCTATAGTTGAAGGGGGGATAATAGAGATTCGTATTTTCTCCAAGGATATTTATGTGAAAGTGCAAGCAACAAAGTTAGAATTTGAACCCGGCTGACCGATTTCATTTTCTGTGCCGATATCCGTTCTACTATCGACACATCTATGAAGATATTACCACCCACCTCTGTTTATGCACTCACCTGTACATCATTTTCTTTCTCTTCTTTAATGTAGAATTGCGAGAGGCGTTCAAGATGTTTGAAATTAGCCAGAAAGGAAGAATGTGGGCAAAGGATATTGGAAAGATTCTTCGTTGCATTGGATGGAATCCTTCAGAATCGGATTTGGAAGAAGCAAAGAAAGAACTTGAAACCAGGGGTAAGTATTTATTTACGGAATCAAAAACTGTTCGAGATATTATCTATCTATCTATCTATCTATCTATCTATCTATCTATCTATATATAGATAGATAGATAGATAGATAGATAGATAGATAGATAATATTAATGGTCAACACACACACACACACACACACACATATAAATATATATATATATATATATATATATATATATATAAAATTCGAGGAGGATAGAATCCAGGTAGAACTCAATGTCCAGGACAGAGTAAGAATATAATAAAAAGGCTTAAACACTAATATTCCATGGTTATAATTATAATGTTTAAACCTTTTTATTATTATTATTATTATTATATATATATATATATATATATATATATATATATATATGTGTGTGTGTGTGTGTGTGTGTGTGTGTGTAATGCCAGTTTGTTATAATTTTTCAAATTAAGGGACGCAACTCTCAATACTCATTTTTATATGATAAATTCCAATGTCAGTGTGTCATTGTGTCACACTTTTTCAATTAAAGGGACATGACTCTGTAACTTCCAATAGCTCATATTACAGAAATTTTGGATCCGCAAGATTTCAATACTGAGATTGTTTTCGATGATTTTTACTTGATTTTTTACGATGAATTTTTTGTACATTAACAATTTTTATAACTTGGAAATAAATTTGTATGGAAAGTAAGGACCTACGTACATCAAATATTCTTTAATTTAAGTGGTAGCAGAAGAATTATTGTTCAACTTTTAAAAGGTAAGCTTAAATATTAACGCGTTAATTAAATGCAGTGGTCAATTTTGTGTTCTGTAGTTTATTGTTGCCTATCACAGAGGACCAGATTGCAATCAAAAGAGCCAAGGCTGCAGCGAGGAAAATAAAGTTCCGTGCAAATGGAAAAACCAGATCAAACGGCAACCACGAGGGATTCCAATGCTGAGAATATGCAAATACTAAGGGACTCTCAAACTCCAGGACATGCCGATAAGGCTGCTTTTAATCTAGTAAATATAAGTAAAAATTTGTCACTTACCTGATTGATGTTAATTTCAGCATCCCGACTCCAGAGTTTCGTAGACGGATCCGTCCTTTCACTCTTCAGTTGGTATCAGCAATATATATATATATATATATATATATATATATATATATATATATATATGTGTGTGTGTGTGTGTGTGTGTCTGTGTGTTTTGTGTGTGTGTGTATGTGTGTGTAAACCATAATGTCTCAGGTCATTAATACAATGAAATCAATTAAATATAAGTATTAAATTCATTTATTTTATGGCTTTTTATAAGATTGAGTTTTAAAATCTTTTTACAGTTACAAAGAAGAAATATCCCTTTATTAATCTTTTAGACTGGCAGAAACTATTCTTGTTTGTGTTTCCCTGGTCTTTACAACAATTAAACTTCAGCTGTCACATAGCTTATTCAAATTGATGCATAAAGATGCGTGTCAAAACTGGTTTGAGTTCGAATCAGATTATGATCAATGATTTCAAGTCACTTGCATCTTGCTAAGCATCTTTCTTTTACGACATTAGTAAATTTAGTCACTCCGACGTTAACAAACAATGGTTGACAGTGTTTCGTCTGAAAAAAAAATCAACATAATATTACTATTAATTCTTTAATATTCAGAAAAAAAAAAGATTGTGTCACGCAAATTTATATCAAAGGCCAGGAATAAAAAGTTTCATCTTCTTTCGTATTCTCTTTGATTAATAATTTCACCCAAAAGAAGATGATAAAGCCACTAAGACGCATAGGGTTACTGAGAGTAAAAGAAAATGAGAAAACGTTATTGAGGAGAGAGAACGATAAAAGATGAGGATTCAAAGAGAGAGAAAATGGCGATTGATATTGCATCTAAAGATTGTAGTTGACAATACTTTCACAAGCGAGAAGTGCAAGTGAAGAAACTTAGAATAGAACTAGCGGTTAGACTTTGCAATTTTAACAGTAAAATGATGAGACCTAGCTACTAATCTTTTATCGAGATGGAATTCATGAAGTTTGGGTGTCAAAGAGGAAAGCTTATTACAACAATTGCCCGAAGGATATTAATAGAAAAGGAGGTACCTCCAGTTACTCGCAGAAAAATATAGCAAATCACGATGAAAAAAGGTCCCAAACTTCATAAAAAGTTTCATCGTCAAAATGTTTATGTTATTATTAAGAGCAAAGACAAAAGTAATTTTTATTATTTTATTAAATTTCTAGCAGGTTCATAATGTAGCTTAAAAAAGATACATATTGAACCTGCTAGAAATCTTGTTTTTCTTATGTCAGCGGTCGACGTAACATTTACGATTAGTGTTTTGGGGGCTTTTTTCAGGTGAAAAACACATTGAATGGGAAATTCTTGTAAAAAATAAAATTCACAAATGAATGAAATTATTTTGGAAGTTTTCTTTAAAAAAATTTGGTAAAATTTTTTTTTACATATGTTACCCTCACTTACATGAAATTTCGAGAAATTAAATTGCAATCTCAGAGCAGGACTCCTTAGAAAATTTAAATCATCAGTTTTTTTTGTAAAACAGGACGCCCAGTTACCGAAAGTCTACCCTTAATCGTAAAATAAAAAATGCAAGAAAACTATGAAATTATTTAATTAGGAAGGCTTTTAATTGTTTTTATGAATAAGATTTATAAGGGCACTATTGTCTTAAGAAAAAAAAATTCTCGATGAATAATGAATTTTTACAAATAATTTTCATTTTTTAAAATCTTAATTATAATAGTTTATAATATTATAAATTGTTTAAAATTCTGCATTAAATTTCTGCAATCCAGTTAGGTGATATTGCTATTAAGTGAAAACTATTTAAGAATAAAAAATTAAAAAGTTCAATAAAAGTCGTTTACTCCTAATATATTTAAAAGAATTTTTAATTTATCTTGTATATAAAATATTACGTAACTTGTCCCTGTTTGAAAGTATGGTCGACCATACACGACATAATCAGAAAATAAGAGCGATGACTATAATAAATTTAAATTCAACATTCCTAAAATTAGATTATGGAGAATATTTTTCAACATTTTTAAGATTACTGAGTACTTAAAAATTATATAAAAAGGCGCTCACCAGTTATTGTCTTAAATTATGTTTTAACAGATAGTCTCCGTAGAACAATAGTACAGATGTTGACTTATTTCATCATCACTTGTTAAGTGATCAACGAGTGACAAGCGACGGTGATAAGCGTGTAAACACCGCTACTGTATGTTTTAAAAACCCATTTCTCTGTTATTTTAAACTTAAAGTAAATAATATTTTTTACAAATCAGATTAATTATACTTTAAATCAGTTGATATTCCTCAAATAAAGTTTCAGAAAAGTACATTTTATTTTTGGAAGATTTTTAAAAATGAGAATTAACTTTTGTTTACAAATGTGTCAACAATAGCCGATATTTATGGATTTTTATAGATTTCCTGAAAGCAACAGTAAAGTTGAAATTCCAGTTAATATAATTTCTATTTGAAATGTACCGGAGTATTTTGCTTACTGGATATAGTAAATTTAATTATTTAGCTTTCAATTGAAGCAAAAATGAAAGCTGAAGAATGCATTTTCATTTTTAAAAATTCATTTTAATATCTTAGGTATCTAAACTGAGTGGAGATGCCAATAGAAAAAGCACAGAGAAGCGATGCTATTTAAACTCTCTTACAAATTATTTGGGAAAAAATTGCACATTGTGCTCGCCTTGACTCTCAGTTCAACGTTGAAAATATGATTATACTCCTTCTATCGTTCGTTTTGTTTCGTCTTTTACAGATTGGCTAGAAGTAGATGCATATCAGTCTACAAAGCTTATATTGATGCTATTCTTTATAATATTACTGTTATTAGATTTAAACTCTCTATAATAAATTAATAATGTTCTTCTTTTACAGTCAAAGGTCAAGTCTTCTTCCATGACATCGAACGTTACGTGACTCAGCGGAGTGCTGTGAGTGTCGAAAGCGCTGAAACCGATTTTCAGGAAGCGTTCAACGCCTTAGACAAAAGCGGTGATGGAAAGATTAATGTTAACGATTTTCGTCGCTTTATGACAACACTCGGGGAAAAAATGGCACCAGACGAAGTGGAGGATCTTCTTAAAGAGGCCAAGGCGACGGAGCGTGAATGCATCGACTATCGACGTACGTACTATATTTTTCTTACTTTTCGCTAGTATTAACTAAATAGGCATAGGATATTTGACACCTAACAATTGAATATTTCATAGCCGACGAAACGTACAAGCAAGAGAGTTGGTTGGTTGATTTTGTTTAGCGGCATATCAATACCTCTATGGGTTATTTAATGCCGAAGTCTAAATATTTTGAACATAATTTTTTTTATGGCTTCAACTAAATATATTTTGAATGCAATTTTATGCCTCCAACTACAGATAAAATATATTGCTAGTCATTTTACTACATGTATTGTCTCCCTTTTTATATAAATGTAAATATTTTTACTATCAATATTATATTTTTATACTTTCATAGTGTTTTTTTTTTGGTCACTATTTTACCCATAGCTGGTACCCAAACAGGTCAGGGTTGACTGTTTCGAGAAGTGGTTGTGCAGCCTTAATGCAAATTGGCAGACAACCAAAGGAGACCTTACCGCGCATGCGTAAGCAGAAGTTCTCTAGTGGGGTTACACAGACGGCAATGAGACACCACTGTGTACTGAGTAACACTCATATTCATATTTTTTTGTTAGCTAAACATTGTTTCAATAAGGGTTCTCAGCTCCCCTATAGTCCATATTTAACTCCTCACGACTTCTATCTATTATCATTGAAAGGAAAATAATTGAAGAACGTGTGCGAGATTAAGGTGAATGCAGCTGTAGTGATGGCGATCCCGAAAGTGAACATTGCGGATTGTTTTAAATAGTAGAAGGGATACTGTGATAAGAATGTATGGTTCCCAATGGAGTAGTAGATTCCACTGTCATATGTAAGCTATTTCTTTCTTTTTCTTTTTTTGCTAATATTAAAGAACTTGTTCAATTCCGAAGAAGTTTCGTAAATATGTCCTAGTGACAGAGATAGTTGTGTATTTCTTTTCAAAGCCAGTGATAGGTGTTCGAATCTAGATGCTATTGTAACCATATGATAAAGCCAATAAAATGGATGTGTTCAAACAGAAGAAACTATGTATTCAAGGAGACGCAAGCAATTGAATGCAGAGGTGTAATGAGTACGAAATATAAACTCCTTTAAATCATTTGAGAGTGCAAATGAAATATTTCGATGTAGAGTCTGGAGTATTTGTTATCGTCACGCCACGAGTTACGTAGCCAGTTAGGGTTTTAGGAAGACACCGCATATTTACTGCAGTTGTATCATGAGTGATTTTATTAAGAGCAGAATAGTCTCTTCAGGCTGGTTTTGAGTTCAGAATTTTCCTTCTTTCGGACTGGCTACCGATCAAGGTTAGAGATCCCAGGCTATTCTAATATTTAATCCATAACTGAGAGTGACGAGAAGAGATAAATTCATATCTTTTCCAAAAAAAATGTTTGTGAGAAGAGATGTCCGGGGATAGAAGGCGATCAGCTGATAATAACAACAAAGATGAGGACAATAGCACAAATGTAAATTATGTAAATAAAAACTTTTCATTCAAAAAATTCGGACAGAAAGCGATCAGAGGATAATAACAATAAAGATGAGGACATTAATTCGCATGTAAATAATATAACTTTTCATTAGTAACTTTTCATCCCCCAAATCCGGACATAAATATATGCCTTTCATTTTAAAATAGATCTGCTGAAGATAAAAGGTGAAAATTATTTTCTCACAATCAGCACGAGACAAAAATTACTTCGTATATAAAACGTGAACCCAAACCAACATGACCTGTAAGATTCTTGATAATTTCCTGGGCCTTCAAAATCGCCAATTTTGTCCTTTCTTTAACACGTATGAGAGATAATTACATGGCGCCTGACCCGTTCTGTTCTTACACTAACTAATATTGACTGCATTTTGTCAACAAATGAAAGAAGTCGAGAATAACGTATCACTGAATGATATTCACGTTCTCTATGATAAAATGTGTTAAAAAATGCAAGTCTTTGTTAACATCTAATAAGGATAAACCGTTTATTAATATCGAGTCTTGGGCACATCGTTAGACCGTTAACACTCTGACCATGAGACCCGCGATCGAATATCACTATGGCCAATTTATTAGGAAGGTGACTTCTTGATAGTATCTGTCTGAAGGAGGCGATCCCAGCGATGCTTGGAAAGTGCCTGAAAATCATCTCAAGCCTTGTGAGTTATATTGGGTAGACGCCAATGATTGTGTTAGAAGGAAGTCACAAGTCACCGTGACCGAGGGTTTGAACGTTCTGGCCTTGTTCAGACTGTTGATTACACTAGATAACATGCACTCTCCCAAGGTCTTTGGGTTTTGTAGGTGTTGAACAAACACAAATGTGCCTGAGCAGGCGTCTGCAACAGATTAGTTAATCTAGGATAAGAGTGGCTGCACCATTAAGTTAAATATGGAGTCTGAGAAATGCTGATACACTGCTTATATTGGAACCTGTGCGCTTATAGATCTGTATATATGATCATAGTGTATTCCATGTGTATTATGTTTCTTGAGTAATTTGAAAAGCATACCCAAGCTATGGTCATTATATTTTCCATACATATATTGATAAAACCCCGAGTTCATCATCAGTCATATTTTATGTGCGTATATACCGGTGTATCAGTCGGGTCAGCGAATACGTTGTGCATTGCAATTTTGAGATATTAATTGGCATTTAGATCTCGATGTGCTGAATATGTCAGTTCGCTAAAAATAAAATATATTTTAGTATTACGAACTGAATTAAGTGAGATAAACACTGAATCCACATTCTCAGCTGAGGAGAAATGGATACATAGTTTTTTTTTTTACCTCAGGTTACCGGTACGAAAGTGAACGCAACAGGCTTAGACACAACTTGAACTTCTTTCCTCAATTCTACTTCTCCCATAAATAAAGAAAATTTTAAACAATTTATATATATAGATGAAATTTTGGCATCATATTATAACCATGTCAAATTCATAAAAATAAATACATATACGATAATAAAAACAATAATTACATTTTATATCATAGCATTTCAAATTAGCATACATATATAATCTTGTTTATTGCCTAATTATTATTATTAGTATTATTATTATTAATTCGCTTGCTTTTTAAAAACTTTTGGTACTGTTGGGTTCATTGTCTCTAATGTTTGAAAACCTTTATTATATTGGCTGTATGTATTATATGGCATAAAGTAAGTGCATCTTCCTAAATAAATGAAAGTACAAGGCTGACAGATATTGGAGTTCTCGTGAAACATGGGCTAATCTTTCATTAATTGTTCTAAGATAAAAACCTACGTTAAATTCTTTACAAATGCAATATTTCTATTGAAGTACTTGTAAGATCTATCTATCTATCTATCTATCTATCTATCTATCTATCTGGAATAAAGACTACATTTCTAAAAACAAAAGAAGGTATAAAAAACTGAAAAATACGGCTGGTCAAGATCTTTCCGGAAGATAATGGTTTTAAAGCAAGTAGTAATTGTAGTACGACTTGATATAAAGAGAAAGAACAATAGATGAAATAAAATGCTCGTTTATTTTGTCTATACTCTGAGTTTAGCAGGAGACTTGAGTGGTTTTATTTTCAAAAATCACATTTCCCGTAAAAGCCTTATATTATTACTCTCTCTCGTTCTCTCTCTTACTATATATATATATATATATATATATATATATATATATATATATATATATATATATATATATGATAAAATATGTTTAAGTATATTTTATCATATATCATATTTTTAAAGTATGCTAAAAATATATATCTGTAAAATGACAAAATATAGAGAAAAAGGAAAACTTATATTAGCTGATGTGCTTCCTGCTCTGACGCAAATGAAGCCAAATGTAAAGATTTTCGCTTGCAACAAGTATTTATAAACGTAAATAAAAATGTTGTTAGTTATTTAAAATTTAAAACGCTCATAAATATTCATCAGGTTAACTGAAAAGTTTAGAGAAATTATGGAGGATAGTAAGTGGCACAATTCAGTTAGTGGACGAAATGCGCCGACTAAGACAAGTTTTCCTTTATATATATATATATATATATATATATATATATATATATATATATGTGTGTGTGTGTGTATGTGCGCGAAACAGTGGGTGAGATCGTTTACAATGACCAATGTTTTTTTTTTGGGCCGGAGGAGGTGGGAGGTAGTATAAAAGTTTGGCATCTCATCGTCAGATGTATGAATAACACATATTGTCTCAGGGAAATTACCACTTAGGAAAAACACTCCCCAGTAACAATCGCCCAAGCTGTAATGATTCTAAAAGTTTGATACATTCATTAACTTTGACAAAGAGTGCCATCATTATTCTGTCCGAGCAAGTTATATATATATATATATATATATATATATATATATATATATATATATATATATAATGAAATGGACAAAGTTCGACAATTATTTTAAGACATTTTTATGTTTATACATTCTTTTTATAGATACAAATATTTAAGTAAGTATTTATAATAAACCGTATTAACAACATGTACCGGCCTGAATGTCCGAGAAATTGTCATAGAAAATATACGTCCTCGGACAGAAATCGACAGGTATCCTATACGGAACCGTCATATAGCCTGATGTGCTTTTACCGATTTCGCCACAGAGGAGCGTTTTGGTTATCAAGGTCGACTTTACTGTTTTTAACCTACAATGTTCCATGGTTTTCCCACGTACATTCATATCTGCTCGATGCGTATCCAAATGTAAATAAATTACGTCACACATTATGAAATGGACAAAGTCCGACAATTAGTTTTAGACATTTTTATGTTTATACATTCTTTTTTATAGATACAAATATTTAAGTAAATGCTCCGGACGTCGAATCTACATTCTCTTGCTTTCGGACGGGTGCTTATGTATCCAGCGGTTTGGACGACGTGTGAGCATGCTAGGCACAACTGGGTCGATCACTTGTTTACATGTAGGAGCCAGCCACTGAATTCTAGTGAAGGCGTAGATCTGTACCTGGCGGCTGGAAGGCCATCTCTCAGGTCAACCCGCTGATGTACATGTTTTCTCCGATGGACCTCAGTCGAATATTGCATTTGTATCAAGAGAGATAGATAAAAAGATAAAAATAAATCAGTTAGCTCACCAGGCACGAAGATGGACAGATAGATAGATAAAAAATAGACAAAAAATTAGATAGAGACATGTGAATAGATTGAGGTTGATTGATAGGGGAGAAAACGAACGACTAATACTAGTAAAGTATTTGTTTTAGGTGGTTATCTTTCTTAATTTTAATCATCGGTGGATTAATGGATAGCGGCTCGTATTGAGGAATCGGAGAGCCGAGTTCAAATTCCAGTCGAATCCATTACATTCACTTACATGCTAATATCCTTGGAAAAAGTATGAATCTTCTTCTCCCTCCGGCTATGGGTAAATAGCAAGGCAGACCCGGGTTCTATAGCCTTCGATGGCAACTGGTCTACCGCAGAAAGAAATGGCAACCTACTGCGGGAAAAAATCTGCTTCGTCAGTCATGTATCGAAAGATACATGATCGCCTAAGCGTGTATCACGCATGGCACATAAGTGACTTTATTGGAACATCAATGATACAAATCCGGTGATATTATTAGAAAAAAAAGAAAAAAAGGCACATACGCAACGCATGATCAAAAATATTGTCCAATACAAATTTGTGAATTTCAACATGTTGTCTTTTCTTCATATTATATTAGATGCTTATTTATTTAACTTGTTTCTTTTTCTTCTTTTCGCAGGACATAACGCCTTGCTTCGCACATTTCTTTTGCTTGCGTTTTGACCTCGTGTGTTGCTAACAGTAAATTTGCTCGGTTGTAATTTTACTCTCTTTTGCAGAACTACTGGAGGCGTTAGAACTCTCATCCTAGGATTGCAGCTTCATAAGGATGCTGTTATGGCTCGTTCCTTCAATTTCTACTGTAGAAGTACCACTTGGCAGTTTCTGCTACGCATCCATTTTGATTTAAAAAAAAAAATCAGCCAGGCTCTTAAAAAAAAACTATATAAGGAAAATGGCGGCAAAATCGTCATTGTTTTGAGAAGCTAAGCGACATTTTTTCTCTACATTTTTTTTATCACAATCATTTCTCCCTACTTCTCTTAGGAAAAAAAGGAAGAGAAAAACAAAAAAGAAAAAAAACAGAAATGAATAAAAAAGAATATAAAGCAAGCAAACAAAACAAAACAAAAAAACGTAGTTTCTTTTGATAAGATTCAGTTAAATCATAAAAACATTTGCTTGAAAATTTACAACAGTTTTATTTTGTGCAAATATTATTGAAAAAAAAAGAAAAGAAAATGAAAAGCAAACCATTATGACTCACTGTAAAATCAGGTAGTTTAATAAGAAACTTTGACTTTTAAATTGTACAATCAACATAGACTTACTCATAAGTGTGTGTTTGGATTCTAGCTTCTGATGTGCACGAATGAACATATATCATATTCACATATATATAATCCATCTCCATACTGATACACCCCCCATTTCTATCTCTCTGCACATTTTCACTCTAAAACGTGACTACACATGTGCACGAAAAAAGGGGTCGCTGGCAATTTTAAATTTAATTTAAAAAAAAAATAAGTTTATAAGTTTTGTATATATATATATATATATATATATATATATATATATATATATATATATATATATATATATATATATACATACACGAGATAACGATATACATTTTTATATATGAAGAAGAATAAAACAATATTGGAGAAAAATGTATGACAGTGGAAAATCTTTTCTTGTGACGCGTTTCGTACTACATCGGACTAAATAGTTATCACTGAAGTCCTAAAGGGCAAAAAACGCGTTACAAGAAAGCCTTTTTCACTTTGTCATAGATTTTTCTCAAATCTATCTATCTATCTATCTATCTATCTATATATATATATATATATATATATATATATATATATATATATATATATATATATCACTCAACTCCAGGTAGGTCTTGCGACCTGTCAATCCAGAAGCATATCGAGGTTTTCTGTTAGATAGGTTCTGTTAGCGAAGTAGCGAGGTTGTATCCATTGCCGGTTAGCCTGTCAAGTAGCTTACGGCACCTATTTCTCAACGATCACCCATCTGAATACTGACCCGACTCAACGTTACTTAATCTGCCGAGTATCGGTATTTCAACGTCATATGACCGCAAGCAGATATAGCGCTATATAGATAGATTAAGTAAAAAATTGTTATAACTACATAAATTTAATTTCTTTCTATATTTTTATATACCTATTTACGTACGCACGTTCTTTATTCGGCAGGAAATAAACGATAAAACCGTCCAAAATATTAATATATATTTAATATATATAATATAATATAATCGTTTCCCGATTATCGTAACATTGTGGAATGATGTATATGATTTTTTCAATATTCATTCAATCAATCAATCTATCTATCTATCTATCTATCTATCTATCTATCTATCTATCTAGTTAGCTAGCTAGCTAGCTAACTAGGTATTTTTCCAAAGTGACATTTGTATCTTAAAAGCTTTTCGAAAGAGAGAAAATAAATATAGGATTTAAAAAGAAAAATATAGATCCGTTCTTCTTTTACGAGCTGCGTCCCTTCGGACATGGTCAACCATGACTTCCTATCTCTTGATGACCCTAGAAGTTTTTCTCCCGCACCCTCATACCACCATCAATTCACACAAGTTAGCTGCCTTCTCCTATTTCTCAATATGCCATGCGCATGTTAAGTTTTCTAAGCCCTCCTTCCTCATTATGCGTCCAAGAGATTTCAGATATCTCTCCCTGGTTCTGAAATTTGGTGAATTCTCTCAGGTCTTGTCTTGAGCTTTCACCCCAAGCAAGGCAGTAAAGCAACTAAGACTCAAGGGTTTACTGGGTGTGGAAGCATTAGAAAACAGAAACATTACTAAGGAGCGAATACAAAAGAAGAGTAATCTTGAGGACAGTAGATAACGATTGACATTGCATTTAAATTTTTGAAGAAAAGGCTCGGCTGGAAAGCATGGAGCCGGAAGGAAGTTCCATAAGAGAGAAGTGCGAGAAAAGAATCCATTAGCATAGAACTTACGGTTACATCAAGCCATCTCAACTGATGAGACCTCATCACCAATTTATTACTGCGCTTATATTCATAGCGAAGTTCTATGGTACCTAGACTTTTATAACAGATTTGTTTTTTTTTTTATAGTAGAGACTGCCTTTTTTGCTTTGATTTCTATAAACTACCTCTCAGAACCCGGAAATCAAACATTTTTAATTCCTAGTTTTTCGTATGAATGTACGGGTCAAAGTGTGTGACATACACCAATTACCCTGCAGCCTTTCACACCCGACGGTCGCATTAGGAGTTATCTTGGAATATATTCCGCCATGACGCTATCTTTTACACGGTTCTTTTTCTGTTCTTTTGTTTTACACAGAATCTTTTGGGCTGTGTTCAGCGAGATGTTCTTTTATTCATCATATTGTGTGTTCATTCGTGTCTAAGAGTCATACTAACACGTTTGTACCATATTTTGCTTCTTTCACACTTTTAAGATTAAAATTGATTTTATTAACTTTTTAACATCACTTTTTTTGTCACATTCTTAAATTTACGCTTACGGCCATATCACGTTGAAATACCGTTTCCCGTACGATCACTGAAGTTAAGTAAACGTCGAGCCTGGTTAGTATCTAGATGGGTGACCGTTTGGGCATACCAGGTGCTGTAAACTGGGATGTGCGGGTGGTGTAATGGTTAATGGCTTGGAATTGTTAATCAGAGTGTGGAGTTCCAATTCTCGTTGGGTTCGTTATATTTACTTACGCGCAAATACACTTGGGAAAGGTATGAATCAAATTCTTCTCCCCCAGCTATGGGTTAATTACTAATCCTAACATTCTTAAGTAAGTTATGTAGAGAATCACTGGAAGTAAAAAAAAAATTAAAATTAATTTATAAATTCTTTAATAAGGAAGTTTTGCTGACATACCTTTGATGGGTGTGATTCGTATCAAGTGCCTGGTCAAAACTGCATACCATATTAGGCGCGAAGACTAACTTCAAAACCTTATTGCACTATGAAAGACATATGTCCCTTAGTAAAATATAATTATTCACTTCAGAAAGTTGATAATATGAAAGTCTGGAAAGACGTAAACTAGATTTAAAGTCGATTGTAATACAGAGAAAAGCGAGCTGGTCTTGTAAGGCATCGAAATTATTTCAATCCTCTTACGGGGTTCTATAAATGTGGCCTTGTACCCGACTTGGCATAATCAAAATCAATCAAAAACATAAGATTACGTTGTACGCGACGTATATACCAAACAAATTGATAATATTCACCGAAAAATACTTTTGCATCTATGGAATAAACTAATCACATTTATACTGGAAAATATCAAGAAAAAAAGTAAAAACTGAAAAATATGAAAGCATTAAGGTTGCGTATGCTTACGGTTCTCAATGTTGTATTTGTGCTTGTTTGATAATAGATCTTGTTTGTATGTATATTTATAAAAGACGTACCATTAGCAAATAATTACTCCTAGGGGGCAATGGCAATAATAATGGGAAATATTTGTTTTAGAATAAAAAAATAAGACGATACTTAGAAATTGTATACAAATTTGAGATCTTTAATATACTCTAAAATCCTCCAGTAACTTCTTTTTCACATACTTGCTGATGTTAATAAAACGTTTCAGCACATTTATTCTCCAGCCGTTGTGAGAAAACAAGGAATTCTCTTTCTTAAAAAAAAAAAAAATTGGACAAATTGTTTTATCCTGGAAGAAAGCAGTTTACTTGTTTTCCCACAGTTTATTGACTGAAGAACGAATCGGCCGAAACGTTATGTTAATCACAATAAGTCTACAAAAAAAGATGTTCAACTGTCCAAACCAGATTAAGTAAAACTTAATAAAATATGCATTTAATCTCACTAAATTTAATAACATTTCGATTACCTACTTTTTTAGTTAAAACTATATATATATATATATATATATATATATATATATATATATATATATATATTAAAGGATTATTTTTTTAATCTGATATTATTTCTTATTACTATAAGAAGTTATTTTAGTGTGTTCACGTGTATTCCTTAAATATGTAAATGAGCTTTCGTTTACTATTATTGTTGCTCGTCACGCGCCGACTATAGGTGTGGTCTTTTTCCTAATGAAAAAAAGTGGGTGCAGGTGGTTCGATTCTTGTTGTGAGGTACACTTTTTGTAATTAGGACTACTCCATGTCAGCCAGTTGATATTACTTTCACTGTTTAATAAAATATAAAATAAAACAGTGTTGTCAACTCAAACACGTGTACCCACTAAAAGTAACATTGATCATAATATATATATATATATATATATATATATATATATATATATATATATATATATATATATATATATATATATATATATATATATATATATATATAGTGTGCTAGGAGTAAAAAACAAACATACACTATGCTTAATGTAAAAAAACACTTCTAGGATAATGTAAAATAACCTACTGGGTAACTACTATCACGCTTTAAGCGTATATCCGTTTCCTTTCCCGCCTTTTTCCTATGAAAATGGGCAATTCCATTATGTTTCTAGTAGCCATGAAATACAGGAGCAGATCATTATTTAAACATATATTATTAAATATCACACACAATGAATGTCTATTATGTCTGATTAGGAACCGTTCTAATGTTCGAATGTTTGCTTTAATTTCTGGTGAAAATAAAGACAAAAATTGTCCGACATTTGGATATTTTTTATTAAGTTGGTCCTAAGCTTTCGGCTTAGATGAGCCATCCTTAGAGGCGTTATACAGAAATGAAACGAATATATCCATCGTCAAAGATGATATTTTGCTATTATCACACATTCACTCAGTAAGAAGAACCTTCAGATATTGGAGGCTATCTACATTAAAACGAAGCAACCCACACTCAACAAAATTACATTCCAAACTAGTTTCAACACATTACATTGCATCTAGACATTAGTTCTGTTGTAATACTTCAGTCAATTACGTGGTATGACGTCATAGAATCGCATCTTGAACTTATGATCTGCGTCTTCTATTCCGCGGCCCTTATCGTCGCATAACAATTTTCTATGTCAAAATAATAAAATATCATCTTTGATGGTGGATATCTTTGTTTAATGTTTGTATAAACACTCTGAGGATGGCTGATATGAGCCAAAAGTTAGGACCAACTAAATATAAAATATCCAAATTTTGGACAATTTTTGTCTTTATTTTCACTTTATTAAAGTAAACCATCGAACATTAGAACGGCTCGTGATCAGCCATAATAGACATTCATTGTCTGTTATATTTAATATATATATATATATATATATATATATATATATATATATATATATATATATATATATAACTTCCATAGTGAATATTCATGGTGTGCGTAGCACAAAGAATGGAATCGGAAAAGCGAGTTAAAACTCATATGAAGGCAATTTGTGTTCACTTCTCACTATTGCTATTCCGAAAGGCATGTATACCCTTTAATTCTGTCTGACAGAGCATTTTAGGTGTCATCCAGCATCCTGGCCCCGCAACAAATAACTTGATATTGACATCGCAACAGCATCAATTAATGTAGTTGCGACCCTATGCCCAACAAGACGTCTGCAAGAATAAGCATACACTTTTATTCATATTCCAAGTAGGATTTTCCTCTCAGAAAAAAAAAGGTTTTTTTAATATCAATCGTATATATATATATATATATATATATATATATATATATATATATATATATATATATATATATATATATATATATTTAAGTATATATTATATGCAAAAATGTTTAAATAACATGTCTGATGTTTTAAAACATTTAACTTTCGGCTCATTTAATGCTGAAGATAAAAGTAAAATTCATTCATCGATTTGATTTTGACACTGATTAAATAAAATAGAAATTCTAAAGAATTAACCCTTTTGGTTTGATAGAGGCGAATATATTTCGTGATATTAATGTCGTTGAAACATTGAGCTCACGAAATTCTATAATTCGTAGGCCAACAAAATAATTATCCTTGATCAGCTTCTTCAAGAATTAATAATCGTAATAATAAATGTCAAATATAAAAATATATACACCGATTTTTGGCAGCTATATATTTTTTTAGCTTCAAATGGGGAAAATCCTGCTTTTTTGAGTTAGCATGTTTATATATTCGTGAACTCCTATTTTTTTTTAGTGAACTGCATGTATTTTTTTTCATGATTTATATCCATTGTATTGAACGTAATTTTTCTTTTTATTTGGTGATTAATTAGCAATCATTTGACATTTTATTTTCTGAACTGAATTTAATGTTGTGTGCTAGAAAATTTGCTTTGACGGAAAATATTTCTTTTTCTTTTTTTTTTTCTTGAACAACAAAACAAAATCCTTTTCTTTAATTATCAAAATTGAGTTGAATTTTTACATCTTCTCATTTTGGGACACAAATGACAGAGTACGTTACCTATTTATGCACCACATTTATTGTGTCATTCATTCTATAGTGTACCTTTTGGATTATGTGCACTTTGTTATTATTTGAAACATTCAAATAAATAAATAAAAAAAGAAAGTAAACTTCTTAATCTGTGTCTTTGTTGTTATTTCTTCATTTCCTATGATCTATCTGTTGTTTTAATGTTTGCAGCTATCTGGAAGTCGGAGAGGTATTCGTCCATTGGAAGATCTGCTATGAGCAGAAAGTTGAAATTCTATGCCCATGTCATAAAAGTAATCTATTTGTTCACTACCATCCCACAAGGCAAAAGAAGAAGTAGACAGGAGAGGGGAAAAATGGTCTGGCGACTTCACAGGGACTCAGACGTTGTTAGGCAACCGAGAAATCTGAGGGGAGGCTAGTCAGGTAGTCAGCTGCGCAGCGATCCTAGGAACACACTAGATCATCACCTCATTAGCCTCTAGAATATTATGAAATATGACCGCTACCGCCTACCCAATAACCATTAGGATAATACAGTAGACCATAATGCACCATTAACCAGTATATATAAATAGTCGAGCCAACACGCAACACGTATGGCCTGAAGATTGCGTTCAAGCATGAAACTGTCTGTTGCCGCTCGGCGTTGACATCAGTGTCCACTTTTATATTTGCATACTCTATATCCTTGATACAGAGCACTTTTGCCCATAAATGTAGCATACCATAATACTGTATTTTTCTCATCTGTAAATTACAATTAATGAGATTCAAACAATGATCATTTCGTCCATGGGAAAGTAGTTTTTCCTGGACTTATCAATGCAAATACATTTACTAAAATATCTTTTATATATATATATATATATATATATATATATATATATATATATATATATCAATTCAAATCTCAGGTGGGCAGTGACCGACCACTATTTCCAGTTTCATGCGCTTTCACGCAATCATCAGGCAGTTATATATATATATATATATATATATATATATATATATATATATATATATTTATTTATTTAAAATAAGATTCCAACGCTTCATAAAAGTTCTCATGTTTCAAAACAAGAGCCGAAAACTTCAATATAATTATTTGAATTAAATTGAATTAAAGTACTAAGCTCTGTTCCATCTTCAACAGAAATTTTTGGGAATCAAAATTTTCCCAAAAATTCAATTTAATTCAAATAATTATATTGAAGTTTTCGGCTCTTGTTTTGAAACATGACAACTCTTATGTAGCGTTAGAATCATATTTTTAAATAAATAATTATATTTATGCTCTACTTTTGTATTGAGTACTATTTTTTAAAAATAATAACAAAAATACTAAAGAACTTTGGATTATTTACCTAACGAGTTCTTTCCTATTTTCTAAAACGGGTTGATTGAAAAATTATCTCGGATTAAGTAAAGAAATATGGACTGTAGAAATGGTATCTAAAATGACTGAAATAAAAACAGAACCAAATACCAGAATACAACACATTTTAGAAGCAAACCAGCTTGAAATACACTAGTGTACATTGCGAACGATAAAAATATTAGGTTGAGTCATAAATAATTTTCGATATTTTTTTGTTTTTTAATTGCGGAATTTTCATTTCCACATGATTCAAAAATAATTTTTATCTATTTTCTTAAATTATTTGCTTGGAAGTAAAAACATTGCATGAAAATTATCTAAGTGAGTTGTTTCCGTAGTTTTTGATGGACTTTGTACAATTTCTTCCCACAAATAAATGTATAGATAGGATAACATTACTTTATACATTAAACACAATATCAGATTGACAACAAGGAGTAGATAGGTCCTCTTATAGTCCGGTTTACAAATCTCCCCGGTCTTTTGAACGGAAGTAGAGTTTTATTGTTTGTTTCCTGTTTATAGATTGGGTTTTCGTTTCCTTTTAAAGTCTTCTCATTCTGTTTCACTCCCTGTAACCCCTTGACCTCTAAGAAGTGGCATTATCGCCTTGGTTGGAGTGAACTGATTTAAAAATATTAAAACTATTAATAAAATAGAACAATTATAGCAATATACTCAAATAAGATTTTCTAGCAGGAATATCTGGTATTGCCCGCGAAAAATACCTTTAAATAACAGTAAGCATATTTTATTTAACATATTTCTTCTCACACAGCACAACAGATGACCAAAGATTCTTTATTCATGAAAATAAAGTATCCGCTGCTGAAGAAATATTCTAAATGATGTAGTCCCTAAGATTGACAGGGCTTGGGGTATGCACATAAGTATTTATTTCATTTGATACTAGTAAACAAAAGTAGCTGGGTATTCAATTCGAAAACGACCAACACTGAGCTGGCCATGGGGAAAAACATAGAGAATTCAAGTTGGGGCCAGCGATCTTGAGAAATTGTCATTTTTCTGTCTTGATGGCTACTGAAAAGCTGAGTTGACTTACTCAGAGTTGAAATCCCTTGAATTTAAAGGATAAGTCTTTTATATTTTTCATACCATTGTTTACCGAACGCAACACCCAAGGGCCGCTCCAGGTAGAGGATTGCGGAATAAGATTGCTGTAAGGGCGTAAAAGAATGAAGTAAGAAGTGCATATTATGAGGACATGTAGTATAGATAACGATTGATCATAGATTTGGAGTGGTTAAAATTGTAGTGATTGGAGAAGCATTTTCTCGGGTGTCTGTTTCACAAACTAAGCAAAACGATTACAGCAAGTTATAAAGATGAGAGTCCATGCTATTGACTATTAATATTGTGAAATTTGTTCAATTTTTCTATTTTTCATACTTTGTTGTATTTAACCTATTGTTCTGAAAATTGAGTTTTATATTCCTCTTTTTGTGCTTATTAACATATAAAAAACACCCTGGCATATATATATATATATATATATATATATATATATAGTGGAACCTCAGTTCACAAATTTAATTCGTTCCTGAAGGCCGTTCGTAACCCGAAATTTTCGTAAATCGAAACTATTTCTCCAATAGGAATCAATGTAGAAAAAAAGTCACAGTACAATAAAATTAAAAAAAAAGCACAACACAACACAAGAATGTATACAAAATGGCCGTCAACACAAAAATTATTCCGTTCGGGTTAACTCGGTTCGTCTAAGTTATTCGAGAACCGAAATTTTGGGGCATTAGATTCTGAGTAATGGATAAAATTAATCAAAATTGATGGGTATACGAATAATTTCGTCGTTAACTGTATATCCTGTTTTTTGTTAGAATAGTTGTCTTGATAATGTATCAGAAAAGCTTCTAGGTAGCTAGACGCGTTCCACTGTGCAGCTACGGTTGATCGAAATTTCGATGAAATAGGATACGTCTACCATTTTTTAAATGAAATTTCTGACGACTTGAAACACCGGGAAACTGAAGAGATCTGAAGAACTCACTTGGGTACTGAACCGAAGCGGAGCAACTTTACTGAGAATTGAAGTCACTTGAACTCAAGGAACATATCTTTTGGAATTATGGTGATCCCGGAATCAAACATTTCCTCCTGTTTGCCTACTTCATTTAGGATAGCTGTCCCTGTGACGTACGAGAGATGCTGGGAATCCAGGCGATTTCCTTTACACAGCTTTAGAGGATTTAGTGAAACAAAACGGGTGTTCCAACTTTCAGTTGAAGCCTGTGGGAGGGAACATCTGGCAGCTGAAGAGCGCTTAGGAACTCGGTGTCTGAACGGTCACAGATGTGCTTGGAACTATGTCAATTAACTTGTACAGCTAAACCACTTCTAGAAATCTATTGGAACGTCTTACATTATTCACACTCATATTATTATCCCAATCTTTGTTGCCATTATCATAACACTTCGGCCGTTGTAATCTTCAGAGAATTTCGAACTTGACACTTTAATCTACAAGGAAAATTGTTCTAGTACTGCTTAGTTATTGCTCGCTATATTTCGATTCTCTAAGCTTGCACTACTCCGGCCTTCTTCAGGTGATATATGCTAGAATTTAGAACCGAACACTTTATTTAGTTCACGTTGGGGGATGGGTGTATATCGTTCTAATTTCACGTGCCATGCCTTTGGATATCTCAGTTTCAGTTAATACCCCTTGGTAACTCAACTCTCCAAGTTTCTGTTTCCTCCGCTGTGGCCAGGTATTGAACTCACAACTCTTTGGGTCACTTTTGGATCACTCAACCAACGCTTTTTTTTCATAAATTTATAAAAAATGTCTGTGAATTATATAAGAAGAACATTTAGGTTAACACAACGACGAAAAACTGTATTTATAAATTAGGTAAAAGAAGAAAAGAAATACACGTATATCCAGTAAATTTCGGGGAATTTCCTTCATTTGCTACATAAATTCACTAAAATAGGTCGAGAGCATTTTCATTTATACATAACTTTTTTCTTTTCAAAATTTGAAAAATTTATAATTACGGTTACTTTCCGTTATATGTTAATTTACATTTTCTTGTTCTATAGTTCACAAATAATATAAACTAGACCACCTTAGTCCACCGATAAGTCAACCTTGTGTTTACTGTTTAAATTTAGTTTCATGAAGACTTTGTGAAAGTAGAGATATTTTAAAAATACATTTATTTGCATTTATTGAAGTTGCTTTCAACATTAAAAAAAATGTCTGTTTGAAGAAAGTTGAGCAATGAAAACATGGAATATCAAAATTCGGAGTGTTGGATTCGATGCAATAACATAAAACATGCGCGTAATTCAGCTGTTTAGAATAATCAATCGATTTTCGCTGAAAGAATAACATTCAGTAGAAAAGACAACATAGTTTCAGCAAATGAACATTAATTTAATATAACGACAAGAATACAGGCCATAGATTGGAAAGTAATGTCTTTGGGTTAATAAAATTCTGAAATAAAATATAAATTCTCTTTGTGTATATATGTGAGAAACAATGAAATGTTGTTATATTTGTGTTTGTGTAAAAGTTAACACGTGTGTGCGTGGCTCATAGTAAAGAGGATACAAGAGATAGAATTTGTTTCTTACTGTGGACGGTGTTGCCATAATCTGAAGCGATCTCCTTGAAGTTTATCAGCGCTGTCGCTTTTAGCACGAGGTCGTGAAGTTTATAAGCGAGAGTGGCGTGGACCTTGATGACAGCTGTGCGTGTCTTGTTTGGGGCAGGATTTCGAGTGTTTTATACACTTTCTCGTAAGAAAATCGGTTCCATCGCCAACTTCCTACACAATAATAAATTTACATCTTTTTTTCCCCCCAACTCTCTCTATATGATTTGTTTATATCTTTCTTTTCCCCACCCTCTATATATAACTTCTGGCAAACACACAAGATACAAAGTTCACAGAGATTAGTAATAAGATAATAAATATTGTATTGTAGTTGATTTACATATTTTTATAATCATGTAAATATATAATTAATATTGTAGATAAACAAGCTAATAAATGAATAGTGTTTAACGTTTATACATCGAGAAAAATGATAATGATAGATAACGGTATATGCTTAATTATAGATGGAGGATGATTAGATTTAGGGTGTATATAAAAAGGATTAATATTGGATTTTTTATAAGGTATGTATACATTTTTCATTAATTCTAATGTTATATCAATTAAGTAAATTAAGCATATACCTTTATCTATCGAAAAGAAAATAAGTACAAATTCAACAAATGAGAAAATTTTCTATGAACATAGTAATTTCTATAATAAAGTTCTAAAGGATAGTGACTATAAAAGCCCAAAACTAAATGATATAAAATCTGGAAGTGGAAACCATAAAAAACAGCAATAGAAAAATCATTTGGCATACACCTCCATACAACCAAATGGTAAAAAACAAATTAGGACAAAAATACCTTGCATTAATCGTTAAACATTTTCCTAAAGACAGTAAACTCAGTACAATTTTTAATAAAAATACCCTAAAATTAATTTACAGTTGTACTGAAAACTTAGAAATCATTATTAAGAAACATAATGCCAATATCTTGAGTAAACACTTAGACCAAAATCTAAGAAATTTAGACAGTATAATAAAAAGAGATGAAGATAAGCAAAAATTATGTAACTGCAGAAATCCTCACAATTGTCCTCTTAATAATAAATGTCGCACTAAATCATTAGTGTACCAATGCAATATCTCATCTATTGAGGGTCCAGACAAGGTAAAAGTCTACATTGGATGCACAAGACATGAATTCAAAAAGCGTTTTAACCAACATCAAAGTTCTTTTAGAATAAATAAATACCGAAATCAGACGTCCCTATCTAAATATTTCTGACACTTAAAAGAAACCAATAAAACACCTACTGTGAAATGGAAATTAATAAAAAAAGCTAGAATATGTAGGTCATTAAATGACCCATGTCCTTTGTGCATACATGAGAAATTATACATTACTAGGTTTATAAATATAGAAATTTACTTAAAGAAATAAAATAGCTATTCTTTGCCGACATTGTCAAAGATTTTCCTTAAGTAATTTTTAAAAATCAGAAAAATGAAACATACATATTTATATTTGATATTTTAGTAATAATTTTTAAATAATAAAGTAATTCTCATACATTTATTTGTTTTAAAAGAAGTATAGTTTATTAGTAATTAGAATTAGTAATAATATTTTAAAATTGTATTTTAATACGACGTACTCATATTCAAAGAACCCTTTTGTAAAAACATCTTTATGCATACAATCACAAATTTAACGGCAAAAAAGTGCCAAAAAACTTTTTGTCATTGAAAAAAAACCAGACGACATGCGAAAAACGGATGTCATCATTTGTTGAACAGGCACCCCTACCCTATCTTAACTTAACCTCATTTCGAAAGTAACTCATATGTTGATACAATAGTTGTCTGTGAAACACTTTGTCTACCACACTTTGTCAAAATGATTGAATTTCCCCGTATCCTTAGAAACTAATATTAAGAATGTATATGCCTATAAAACTCAGTAAATTTCAAAATAAGTTATTTCAAAATTCGCTTGAGAATGAAACAGTAGTAGGGATTTTAATTTAATTCTATAATTAAATTTGAAGTTTTTAGTTTCTGTTTTTGAAATATGGTAATTTCTGTGTAGCGATGGAACCATATTTTTAAATTAGTAAATTTATAAAATTTATGTTCTGCAGAATTTTATTGAACACTGTTTTTTTTTTAAATAAAAATAATTAATAAAACATCAGATTATAAATCTTACTGTTCTTTCTCTTTATTTTAATATATATATATATATATATATATATATATATATATATATATATATATATATATATATAATCTCAGATCCGTAAGTGGAAAGGGTAATCCAAGCAGTTTTTTTTAAATATAAAATATGAAAAAGATGGATCCATAAAGAGAGCTCAATGTATAGTATACAGAGCAATATGATATTAGTTACACTTGGATTAAAAGTCACTATGATAATTTCGATGTTCCTGTAGGTGCCCATAACTCATGATCAAATTGCAGAAACACTCTTAGTAAGATCATCGACCCTAAAATAGAGATGATGTGTTATTCCTAATAGTAATAATCCACTATCTTCTTAAATACAAAATAAAATCATCAGGGCTTTCAAATTCCTTGGGTTTAAAATAGAAATTTCATCCAATCTTAAGATAATTAATTTTTTAGATATAACTTTAAACCTTTTGAATAACACATTTAAACCTTATCACAAAGATAATAAAAATACAATCTATATTAATGTTAACCCCAACCATACCCATCAAATAATTAAACAAATTCCTTCCACTGTAAATACTAACATCAATAAATTATCTTCCAATAATAAAATTTTTGATGAAAATAAAATATCTTATAATGACGCCCTCAAAAAAGTGGCTTTAAACAAAAATTGTTTTACCTGGAATCTTCAAAAGATAATAAAATGAATGGAACCGGACACAGGAAAAGAAAATTTATATAGTTTAACCCTATTTTCTGCCAACTATTCAATATAAGTATCGGTCAATACTTTCTGAAATTGACTGGCAAACATTTTAACCGAAGTAACCCACTTAGTAAGATTTTTAATATAAAATCTTAAAAATAGTTACTCATGCACAAATAACATCGACAATATTATCAATTCGCACAATAATAAAATATTAAACGAATTTTATAACAATAACCAAACAGTAATTGTGGATTAAAAAACAACTGCCCAGTTGGAAGTATATTCAAATCCGAAAATGTTATATACCAAGCAACCATTATCTATAAAGAAAATGTAAATAATAAAAAAGTATACATCGGAATTTCCGCCGGGATCTGGAAGCAGAAACTATAAAATCACAAGCATTCTTTCTCTGACCCTTATCTAAAACACCAGACAGCACTTTCTAAATATTTCTGGGAATGAAAGGATAGAAACTTTACCCCATAGATTGAATGAAAGATTATAGGTAAATCTCAAACCACCAACGGCTTCAGAAATAGATGTAACTTATGCTTGGAAGAAAAAATTAGAATAATTAAATTTTAAAAAACTAGCCAGCTGTTAAACCAAAGGAATGAGATCATATTTAAATGTCGCCATAAAAATAAATTTAAATTATCTTATAAATAGAATTTTAATCTATCTCATTTTATTTTATTTGCTGACATACAATTATTTAGCGTAATGATTGAAAGTAATATATCCTGATTTTTGTTTTCATATTTATGTATTTGTGTGTATATATACGCAGGTGTATATATATATATATATATATATATATATATATATATATATATATATATATATATATACATGTATATGTGTGTGTGTAGTGTATATGTGTGTGTATATATTGGATTCTATAAATATGAAGATATTGAAATTAGGATGTTTTTTGTTGTATATTATTTTCATTTCCCCCTTGCATGTGTATATATATGTATATGTATGAATATATGTGTGTGTATGTATGTGTGTGTGCATGTATGTGTATATATATATGTTTTGTATTATATGTGCATTCATTTTATTTCATTTATTTTATTTAAATTATTTTCAATCTGTTAATTTATTTTATCTTCTCACTTTTATATGAATATATGTATGTGTATGTGTGTGTGTGTGTTTATATATATATATATATATATATATATATATATATATATATATATATGAATGTGTGTATGTGTTAATATTTTAGCTGTTACTATGCTTTCCCAACCACTTCACATGAAAATTTATTTGAAAACTAACAACACCTCCTCCCCCACATATGTCTTCAATATTATAAATCCACAGAAAATAGATTTTCTAGGTCAAGCGTCTAGACTTCTTATTATATTGTTTTTTAAAAATATTCTGGTAAATTTAAATTTAAACCATTTGTAATTTCGGTCTGCTGAGACGGGTATTAAAAACTTACGTATTGAAATAATTTTTCGATGATGCGTTAAGTTTTCCTTGGTGCATATATATATATATATATATATATATATATATATATATTACGATGATATTCACCATATATAAGGCTCAACAGACTCGAGGTATAGGGTAACAGAGTAAGAGGCACAGAGTAAGAGGCATGCGGATATATGAAGAAAATAACGGTTAATCATAGACTTGAACTGGTTAAAATTGTAGCGATCGGGTAAGCATCTTTTTGGGAGTCTGTTCCACAAGGCAGCTGTCCGAGTGTAACTTACATCTCACCAATAGAATACGATTAGAATGAGAGGTGGTTCTCGGTAATGGGCGTGTCCTGGCGAGTGTTTTAAATATTGTGAATAATGTTTTAAATGTTTTAAGTATATACATGTGTGATAGTAAAGTTATTGATAATTATTTCTTATTTTAATATATATAAAATTTACCAAGGATGACCACAAAGATATAAACACAAGAGAGAAACAATATGTTGTCAACTTATAATGTAATGAGAACACAAATTTGGAAATTGAGAAAGATTTAAATAGAGGTTGCGGTACAGTGAAAAAACTGAGCGCCATCTTTAAGAATAAGAACAAGAAAAAATAACTAAAAAAATCAATTAAAAAAGATATTTGAAAAAACAATTAAAAAAGACATTTGAAAAATAATTAAAAAAAAGGTATCGGAAAAAACAATTAAAAGTTAAACAGCAAGAAATTGGATTGATCAACAAGAAAATATCCGGAAAAGTTGGCGTTGTGAATGTAAACAGGAAAAAGGAAGGATATTAGGAACATGACTAAAGGCATTAAAACAAGCAAAATACCACCTTTAAGTAAACATAGAAAAACATCTAAAAAAGAATGTGTACATTGGACGAAATGGTAATAGTGGTTTCCTTATGAGGAAACATTCGGCATTGACCGAGCAGACAGTGCTACACGAGTTACGCTTTTGCTCACCCCCCCGATCATCGAGATGCAGTATTCATTGACCGAGCAGCCAGTGATACCATTGCTTGAAATTTATCAGATCTTTTTATGAATTTTTTAACGAACTTAAGCGCAGTACTAGATTGGCAGAAAGGTCGCATCATTTTGAAGTTGAAATGGCTACATGTAACCGTAAATTCTATGCTAACAATTTCTTTTATCGCACGTCTCATTTATGGAATTCTTTTCTGTTTTCTTGCTTCCAAATCAACTTTGATCTTCAAAACTGTAAATGCAATGTCAAGCGTTATCATCTGTCTTGTAAATTCTTGTTCTTTTATTGTCCTCTTTCCTTAATAGTAGTTTTCACATATTCTCTACTACTCAGTAACCCATGGGTCTTAGTGGCTTTATTACTTTGCTTAGGAGTGAAATAATTAAAAAAATACATTTTCAGGAAAATAGAATAAATCTACTAATATATATATATATATATATATATATATATATATATATATATATATATCGACTCTCCCGTCGAATTCGACATATGAGGGTCAAGCAGATCAGTTCCTAGGAAACCGACAGCCCGACAACAGCAAATGAAATTTGATTATAGTGGTGAAGGCTTCGTGCAGGACCATCCACACTTTTTGAAGGGCCGAATACAGAGACCTGGTGCCCTACGTGCCACAAGGTCCCCAAACGACCCTCTGCAGGTTTTGAATTCAGAGTTGTCGTTCTCCTAGATCAGTTGCCATCCAAGGCTATAGAACCCAGTCTGTCCTGCTATTTACCCATAGCTGGGAGAAGAAGAGGATTCACTGCTTTCCCAAGGGTATTAGCAAGTAAGTGAATGTGATGGATTCGATATATATATATATATATATATATATATATATATATATATATATATATGATAAAAATATAGTTTTAAAGTACGCTATATTTATGGGCAAAAGTACTCTGTATCTGGGATATAGAGTATGCAAATATAAAAGCAGACACCTATCTACCCCTTGTTGTTAATCTAATATTATGCTTATTGTATAACTTATCCTGCGTATACATTTATTTATGGGAAAAATTGCACAGCGTCGATCAAAAACTACGGAAACACCTAAGCTAGATAATGTTCATCCAATGTTTTTGCTTGTAAGCAAATAATTTAAGAAAATAGATAATTATTTTTGAATCAACAAACAAAAAATATCGAAAATTCTTTATGACTCAAACTAATATATTATTATATGACAGCAGTATTCAATGCATGGACGAATGGTAGATTTATAAATGTACAAGATGGCTTCTGACAAAAAAAATTTTCTGTCCCGACACAGTGAACCTACTTTCTTAGCAGTAGACTAAGCAATTGATTCAATATAGTCGCACCCCCCACACCTTATGTCAGTGGAAAACGTGAGGCCAAGAAGGAGTAGAGTGTTCTCCTGGAATTTAGTATCAACTATGCTGATGGCAGACAGAAAAGATTCTCTGTTGTGATTTGTTTTTGGAGGAGTTAAAATTTACAAGCCATTTCTTGGCCCTGCTAACCACTGATTGAATGTTTTTTCGAGAGCAGTTGCTAGGTTTAATTTGTTTGATCTATCAAACTTAACAGCAAAATATTTTTTTCTGTTCCCAGGCTTACTTTTTCTCATACTTTGTCTAAGTAAGCGTATATCTGGACGTAGAAGAGATAGGTAGATAAATAGATAAATAGATAGATTCATATTATATATACGAGGGTAAATCAAAAAGTAAAGGTAATTTTTTTAATACCTTTATTTCAAAATTGTTTATATATATATATATATATATATATATATATATATATATATATATACAGCAAAAAAATTACCTCAACATAGAGATAGTCTACTTCAAGACATTCTGTACAGGGCTATCATCAGCCCCTTTATACTTTCTTATATATGTATGTATGTATGTGTGAACATACAGTAATACCTTGAGATACGAGCGTATCGACATACGAGTTTGCCTTGAGATACGAGATGACTTTTGAGATACGAACGAGTTTCAGTTAAGCAATCGCAGTACACGCGTTCACTTCTGTTCTCCAATGATCTCTGTTGTGCTGTGTTGTGTCTTTTTTCGCCGTTATTTTGCAAAATTCCTTTAGTCACACCATGGACCCGAAGAAAATAAGTGTAAAGAGCTGTGGTGAATTTTTAGGGGCATGAAAAGCATTGGAAATATTCCCATTAATTTCAATGGGGAAAATTGAGCTGAGATACGAGTCTTTTGAGTTACGGGCTTGGTCTTGGAACGAATTAAACTTGAGGCATTACTGTATTATATTAGTATTAAAAGTAAAAATAAATAAATAAAATAAATAAATAAATCGCATTGTTTTTGCACGGCCTCGTTCCCAATAGCCGTTACGCATGACGTCACACTAGACCATTTCAAACGTTCAGTTTCCCAAAGAATACCAGGGCGTAGACATTGAAATTTTGACAATGACTGTCGAAAGTACTTCAACGAAAATAATAAAATATGAACTTCTGACAGTTTATCCACAACTTTGAGTGCAATACCTTATCCAAAAATTGTAAAAATATGATAAAAAATTAAACATACATTGTCATTTCTTTTTAATCAAACTTGTTTGTTTCGATATATATATATATATATATATATATATATATATATATATATATATATATATATATATATATGTGTGTGTGTGAAAAGTGTATATAAATATAAACAAATATATATATGTATAATTATTTATATATTATATGCGCGGTACTTATTAGAAAGCGCTCAATATCAGAGATAGAGCTAACATCGAAACAAGTTTGATTAAAAGTATCAACTATGCTGATGGCAGACAGAAAAGATTCTCTGTTGCGATTTGTTTTGATATATATATATATCGAAACAAGTTTGGTTAAAAAGAACCGATATGTGTGTCTGTGTGTGTATATATATATATATATATATGTATGTGTGGGTGCGATGGCTAAATCGTCGTCATTTTATGACTTTTAATTCGGCGCATGAGCGTTGTTTGTTTTTGATTTTGTCGACTGCACACTATAGTAGGGTCAGTTGGGCACCGTCTGTCAGAAAAAGAGCTCCATGACGCAATTTAACTCGCCAGAAATTTGGAAACAGCATGCTGTACTGCTTGCCATTAGCGCTGGAAGCTTTAATACGAACATTTCAGAGTGTCTGGGTGTCAATCGGAGGACAGTGTGGAGGATTCCGAAAGAGTTGGATGATATATCCAGTCAACATCATGGTGTATGGAGTGATCACTAGTGATGGAGATGTTATGCCTCCATTTATCTTCCCACAGGGTGTCAAATTCAATACGAAGGCATACATCAATGGTAGTGACATAGTGCTGCCCTGGCTCAAGAGGGTGGCTTCTTGAAGACCCTATATTTGGCAACAGGACTCTGCACCATGCCACACAATCAGGAGAATCCAGTCATGACTGTCAGACAATTTCTGCGACCACATCACCCCTTACATCTGGCAACCTACCTTCCCAGACTGCAACTCCCCTGATTATTATGTGTGTGGCACAGTTTAGCGAGACACAAACAAAACTCTTTGTAAAAACCAAAGATGAACTGAAGGCAAGGTTTATGGCAGCATTAAGCAACTTAAACAAGGAGACCGTCTAGAAGATTTGCAGGAGATTCCGAAGTTGCCTGGAGGACGTGGTTGAAGCCAATGGGGATTTTATTGAATGAATTTACTTTAGATATTTTCGTGTAATTTTGGTGAATATATCTTTTAAAAGGAGATATCAGTGTTATTTAGTGAGGGACAATTTATCCATCAGACCATGTATATATATATATATATATATATATATATATATATATATATATATATATGTGTGTGTGTGTGTGTGTAGGATGTATAAAAGCATCAGAAACAAAATTGGAGAGGACGAGACAAAACGGAAAACCTATAATCGACGCATTTCGATGATCGTTTGATTTTGGATTCTTCAGATAAGAATAAATTTATTTACTGTTTATACGTTATTTTTTATGGACACATATGCTCTGTCCTTCAATTAAACAGTATTAATTACATTTACCGGCTTGAATGTTCGAGAAATTTCTTAGAAAGTACGCGTTCTCCGATAGGAATCGAACCTGTATCCTAAACGGAACCGCCATTAAGTCTTGCGTGCCATGCTATGACTGTTCAGCTACAGACAACAGTACACATCCTCGCCGAACATTTCGGTGTATCATATCTGCTCTGAATTCGTAACCTAAAGCAAACAATGACAACATATAATAGGAAAGGGATTAAATCCGACAATTATTGTAATATATTTTCTGTTTATACGTTAATTATTATGAATACACTTATTTGAGTAAATGTTCTGTTCTTTAATTAAACAGTATTAATAACATTTACGGGCCTGAATGATCGAGAAAGATCGTAGGAAACGAACTAGCATCTTATACGGAAGTACCATTAACATCGAGAAAGAATGTGTGTGTTTAAAAGCAGTAATAAGAGCTTTGCTTAACCGGAAGTACTCTCTGGCTGGATGGTCATAGCATGCCACGCGTAATGGTGGTTCTGTCTATATATATATATATATATATGTGACGGTTACACACCTGGCCCAGGGTCGGATCCTTTGGTTACGGCGCCAACGGTGACGTCGCTCCTCCTGGTCGCTCCTCCTGGGTCCAAGCGTGCCGCTCCAACCCCTTGGTCAGATGATCACCAGCCTCGCCTTTCCCGACTCGCTTCCAATACCTGGTCACTAAAGCAACTGTACCGATCTCCGGTCTGTCTACCCACGCTGTGTTTAGATCTTAGACAGACGGGACCAGCAGGATTGGGGCCGATACAAGTTGAGTCCGACAGGGGTGGCAAAACACAAATAAAAGAGAAAATAAACTCACGAGACAAAAAGATTGCTGCGATGAAAAAAAATGGGTAACAACCTTTTATATCTTAATGTCCGTTACATAAAAACAAAATTGTTCTCATTTCCCAACCCGCTCTGTGGACTATGGCACCAAGCTTCTATCACACAACCTAAAGATTTCAATTGCCTACTCTTTAGAATTGTGTATGTCGGAGTGTGGTTTGGTTCGACACTGGGGCTAATTTCTATCGATCATTCGCGGTTGATTCTTCTCTTCGACTTGAGTTGTATTTCTTCTTCTTCGTCGACTTAGGCTGGAAGTTCTCTTGTCTTCGACTTGGGTTGTATTTCTTCTTCTTCGTCGACTTAGGCTGGAAGTTCTCTTGTCTTCGACTTGGGCTGGAAGGATCTCTTGCCGCAACTCAGCCGCAACTCTCTGTCGTCCGAGGTGATCTCTTCTCGCTGCCGTCCGGGGCTGAACTCTTGGCATCCTTCGAGCAATCTTCTTCTTCTTCGTCGCCTTAGGCTGGAACTTCTGTCTTCGACTTGGGCTGGAAGGATTTCTTGTCTGAGGATTCTTTTGCCCGCAAAGGGGCGAGTGAATCGGGCCTGATGGCCGCGTTCAGGCTCTATCCCTGCCCGCGGTCCAGCTGCAACTCTCAACTCCAACTGATTTCTGTCGACTGGGGTCCTGCTTTTATTGACGCCGCAGCAAACCGGAGTGGGTCTGTCGGCGTCAGGGTTTTCTCGATAATTTCAAAAGTCGCATTATTTCTGTCTTCTCATTATCGCTATTATTTTCACCCCTACTTCCTCATAGTGCCTTTGGTGGGGAGGCGCGTATGTCAGGTGACCGCTTTCGACCAATGGTTCCTGATCGAGCATTTCTTTCTTTTCTTTTCCGCAGCCACGTGACCGTTTTCGGCTAATGAGACTCTGGTTGGGCGTTTTCCTGCAATCAATCGGGGCGGGCTTATATCGTTCTTGTTCTAAAAAAAACAAAATCTAATTTGGCCTTTTTCCGCACGTACGAAAAATGATAATCTTGGCTTTCTCTCACCTGGGCTCTGTCAAATCAGCCCGCCGCTAATTAGATGTGACTTCAGGGAAGAATATTGGCGCTATCTGTGAACTGAGACAATCGTCCCCTTCACCTCCCGTCTTTGTCAGACCCGACAGTCAGAAAATCTTAATTATCTACATTGAAAATATCTTTCACTCGTCAATGTGGGGGTTCTAATTTTTAACAGGTCAGAATCTGTATACAATTCCACCGGTCACTCCCCTCAACCCAAAAACACTTTTTCTCCGATTAAAAAAAATTTCGTTTCTATTGTTCTAAAAAAAATTTCCTTTTACTCCAAATTGATAATGAGTCTTTCTACGCAAAAGTAGGTCAGATGTTTTGACCGACACCTGGCCTTCACCAAGCGGCCCGTTTTGATATCATGTCTTTTCCCTTTCTTTCTTCTTATTATTTCTAATTCTATTCTTCCAATTGTCTTTAAAAAATTCGGCCACACGCAGGCCAAGATATCTTTCTGACTCGTGTTTTTGTTAATGACCGCTTTTTGTATTTCTCGACCTCTCTCTTTTGCTTTTTCTCTTTTTCTTCCTCTTCTTCCCTTAGGATCGTCTAAGTACAATCTTAGTGAATTATTTTCAACTCAATTATTTTCCGTTTTAAAAAAAAATCAACAACCTGTTTAGTAAACCGAGTAAGAAAAAATTAAATCATATTTCTATGTATATTTCTAATAATGCAAGGTGCCACATATATATATATATATATATATATATATATATATATATATATATATATATATACATTAAGAAACAGACAAGTTTAATGGTAATTATAATTTATTTCCGTAGAATCGAAATTCGATTCTATTTCCTCAGATCAACATTTTCATACAAATAAATGGGTGACAAATATTCTAGGTATAAGAAGAATTAAGTATATACTTTATTTTAGGATACGACATCGAAAACATGTGAAAATCGCTACACCACTGCAGTCGTGTTTCGATCCGTATCAACGCATCTCATCAGGCGATTGTAAATTACTGGCGAATGAACGATGGATATATACACTTGGATATATATATATAAGTGTAATATTTGGTAATCCGGATGGAAATTCCAAAAAAGGATATAAATTGAGAGGGCTCAATGTCAAAAACAGAGCAAATAATAATAATTATAATGAAAACGAACACTTAAAAGACCATGGTGATATTTTTTTCCTTAGACCGACTCGTACACACAAATATTTGTGTATAAGATTCGGTTTATGGAGTTGGGAGTGAATCTTCGATTCTAACGAAATAAATATCACCATGGTCTTTTAAGTGTTCGTTTTCAATATAATAATTATATATATATATATATATATATATATATATATATAGATATAGATATATGTATGTATATAAAAGGAAGAGGTTATAGTAGTTCCAACGAGAGAAAAGTGTGTATATTAAAAAGAAGAGAGAAGCCGCAAACGTTTTTGTTTGTAATGTGGATTTTAAAATAACACACACACACACACACACATATATATATAGGTACATAGTTACTTCAACATACATATGTAATCATTTTGAAATATATTTTATACAACAAATATTTTTGAAAGACTTTTATGCAGTAAATTCAGTGATGTGCATTAATTACTTGAAAATTTCAGATCAAAATTCTGCTACTAACTACGTATTAGGCTATGGACATTTTCATACGCACTCGGATGTCAAAAGCACGTTTGTTTAGAGTGTATTTCTGGAAAGAGGACAGTCATTGGTTATGACCTTATCTATCCCAGCCTCTTAAAATACCTATTTTAGCAGAGTTTTCTTATTCAAGTGTCTATTCAATGGAAGAATACCGAAAGGGTCATCAGCAATCAGGCACATGTTATTTATTTATATAAATTCAATTTCCACACACACACACACACACACACACACACACACACACACACACACACACACACATATATATATATATATATATTTATATATATAGTTGTATATATATATGTATATATATATTATAAATTTACTAATTAAAAAATATGGTTCCATCGCTACACAGGAATTACCATGTTTCAAAAATAGAAACTAAAAACTTCAAATTCAATTATAGAATTAAATAATAACCATTTTTTTTATAAAGTATGAATACATTTTTCATTAAATCTAATGTTATATCAAGGAAGTTCACCTTTTTCAATTTAGTGCTTACAGTAATTTTTAAGTTCAGGCATTTAAATTCTATATAATATCCTTCTAATTTTATCGATATGCCTTAAAAATAGTAATTAAAATTAGTATTTTTATAAATTGAATTAATAGTAATTAGTAATTAAAATTAAGAATAATATTTTAAAATTGTAGTTCAATACGATGTATTCATATACAAATAACCCTTTTAGAAATAATATTTATGTATACAAGTACAAATTTAACGGCAAGCCAAAAGTGCCGAAAAACATTTTGTCGTTGATAAAGACCAGATGACATGCGTTGAATGGATGTCATCATTCGTTGAAAAAGGCACCTCTACCCTACCTTAACTAAACCACTTTTCGAAAGTAACTCATATTTTGATACAATAGTTGAATACCCTACCATCCCTAGTCAAAATGATTGAATTTTCCCGTATCCTTATTGTTGAAACTTGACTAATACATGGAATAATAATACAACACAAAATGTACTTAGAACAAAATGTATTGAAACAAGAAAGTGTACACAATATTTACATATAGTATTTTGTATATTTCTGGGAAGACCGTTCCTGGAGAATGGGTTGACTTAGCCGCAGTCGGGCAGAGCCTCTGGATTGAATCTCTTGATCCCCCCCCCACCGTCTTCCCGCTACCAACCATATTTATATGGTCGGTACTCCACTATGCAAATTAGGTGGATCCTACCACAACACTTATATACTAATATTATGAATGCATGTGCTTACAAAACTCAGTAAATTTCAAGTTAAGTTATTCCAAAATGAATCAGGACTAGGGACCTTAATTTAATTTTATAATTGAATTTGAAGTTTTTAGTTTCTGTTTTGGAAACGTGGTAATTCCTATGTAGCGATGGAACCATATTTTTAAATCAGTAAATTTTTGATATTTATGCTCTGTAGATTTGCTTTGAGCACTATTTTGTAAAAATAAAAATAATTAATAAGAACACCGGATTATATATCTTGCTGTCGTTTCTCTTTATTATTATATATATATATATATATATATATATATATATATATATATATATATATATATATATATATATATATATATAATGTCTTGCTAGAGCCAGAAATAAAGACACAAAAAGAAAAATTGAGTTAAACAAATATATTAACACATACAGTAATACAAACATATACAAACGAGAGTGTTCCAGCGAGTATGTTCGGTCCACTGTCAGAAAGGCAGTACCTGCTCCTATTAATAGTTGAGAGAGTCCATGCGTGTGTGAGTAAATTAGCATAACGCGCACACACACACGAGCGCGAACACACACACATATAGTATTTATTCAAAAATTATAACATAAACATGTTATGACATCACTACAAAAAAAAACATTTTGGTTCAACATTTTGGTGTCTTGTCAAGTGATGTCATTATTTTTTCAATAAATACTATTCGGTCTACTATTGAGCACTCTTTTAACAATAATATTTTTGGTTTATGGAATTTTATTCCGTCTATACCAATCCTCTACTTGTATATATATATATATATATATATATATATATATATATATATATAATGTGTGCGTGTGTGTTCGAAGATAGAGAGATAGATAGATAGACAGTGAGATAGAGAAAAGAGTGATGGGAGGGAAAAAATATAGGTAAGTATTTGCAAACGTAACAAAGATAAACGTGACAATTTCATACACGTTATATATCACAGGAATCATAAGAAATTGTGTTTATCTCCGCACAACATGCACGTGACCGTATATATATATATATATATATATATATATATATATATATATATATATATATATATATATGGTCGAGTGGATATGATTTGAGTTAAGGAAAAGTCATTTCTTCTGACATTATCTTTCCTATCCTTTTAACACTCGCACTTCAGCTGACTTATATATATCTTGTTTCATTCAAGCATTTGTTTCATCTAAGAAGTGGGAAAGCCGAATCAGCGGGTGAGTGGTGGTACCGAAAAGTTCTCGGCTCAACCATAACATCATTAAAAAAAAAGAAAAGACAGAGATTTAATCATTTGGTTCTTAACCTTTTATTATCAGGCAACTCCTCCCTGAGTTCTTGATATTCCACTCCACATCCCCGAACGGATAAAACAAAACAAGCATTTTTAATTTTCCGTTTAGTTGAGAAATTCAGGTGATTAGAATTTCGAACTGAACCACTTATTTGTACCACAATCTAATGGACGAAATAAATGATTCGGTGCGAAATTCCAGTCGCCTGAAGAAGTCCGGGGCGTACAATAGCCGAAACATTGTGAATATGATAACAAAGATGAGGACAATAGTCTGAACAATGTAAATAGTGTAAATATTTTAATCTTTAATTAGACTTTTATCTTTGATTCTTCCCAATAACGTTTGATATACGGATTTACATTTTGTTGAGAGCATGTCGTACTGAACACTGAGAATGTTTCAAAACCTCCTTTTAATATGAGGATTGGAAAAAAAAAAAACTTGTTTCATAAGACAGGAGTATTTTGTTGTCTCATCAGCATGTATACCAAGTTGAGATCTGATGACATCAGGAAAGCCATTAATGAATATTAGGAACAAAGTAGTTCCAGGGATATTGACCTGGGGTTGCACCTGCTTTAATGCAAATATATCTAGAAGAGTTGCCATTCAAGACAACCTTCATTTTGTCATTTTGATAAAAAAAAGGATTGAATCAATTAAAAAATATCATAACATTTCAACTTATGAAGAAGATCAGCATTCTTCGAGATATCCAAAGCAACAGCTCGAGCTTCATAATTCTTATCTAAAACTTGAGTTTCTCAGCAATAATAGTTAATACATCAGCAGTTGTCCAAGAGAAGCGAAAGCCATATTGCTTATTTGAAAGAAGACCATGTGGAATGAGATGCTTAACCAACCCAGCGTTAATTAGAGCCTCTAATACTTTGCCAAAAAGACGTAGAAGGCCGAGAGTTAGAAGGATCAAAGTGTTCATCTGAGTTATTAAAACTGGAACTACAGAAGAGGATTTACAATAAGCATGAAAGCAAGAAGCATCAAGAGATCAGGGTCCAGTTCAAGAGCCCATTTTTAAGGACTATACACCATCAAGTTCACATGCATTGCGATAATTCAATTTAGAGATGATAGCAGAAACCATGGATAGAGTTATATGCATATCACTCAAAAGAGACTCAGTTTTAAGTGGAAAGTCAGGAAAAGAAATTCTAGATGAGTCGAGAGTAGAATTGGAAGAGAATTTACGAGCAAAAACTTCTGCTTTATCAATAAAAAATGTTAATACCTTAAATTGAGGGATGAGAGGAGGAATAGAAGAATTACACTTATTTAATATTATTAACATTATACAGTGCCTCATTCTACCAGGAAGCAAAGAGTTAGCTTCTTTTAGGACATGTTTAGAATTATTTCGAGCAGACACAAATAGGCGTGCGTTGTAACCGGAACTATCACGGTAGTACACATGGAAAAAGTGGCTCCTGTGGGCTATAGCAGCTGAACATGCCGGCATGAACCAATGAGGAGATTGTGTTCCACCTGTAATTAACAAAATGAATTTACAAAAGCAACAATGTCGGCTTTAACCCAAGAATAAACCTCTGTGACACAATTCTCGATAGGAAGGTTATGCATATCAGTCCAAGTAGCGTCTCGAATAAAGTAACGAATATAATCCTAGTCAGTTCACTAGTAACAGAAACAAGTCTTTTGAATAGGAGATTCCTTTCTAATAGACAACTCAAAAGATATATCAACTGATGCAACAGCGTGATCTGAATTGCCAAGAGAACACTGTTGTGATGCTCGACAAGATCAAGGAGGGGAAGTAAGTAAGAAATCATGTGAATAAAAATGTTGATCAGATTTATTAGGGAAACGAGTAGCGATATTCACTATTTGAGTGAGAGACTGAGCAACAGAAAAAAATATGAAAGTCTGAATATCAGCAACATGAGTATCATTAGAATGATTAAGTCACTTGACGTGATGAACATTAAAATCACCAAACACAAAAACGTTCGCAGATGAATAGAGACATTTCTACATGATCAGAAATTTTCTTTAATATATTAAAGTCCCGAGAAAAGGAGATCGATAAAGGGAAATAGATAGTTAACAGAGAAAAGAAAGCTGAAAGCACACGGAAGAATCATCTGCTGTCTCACTACATAATTCCCTTGCAATTGGTAGATTGACCCGAATATAAACAACAAGATCATGCATATGTATTTTAGAATTTTTTCACCAAAGAGCTGGAACTAGGAATTCATTGGTAGCGATAGGTGAATTAAAATTAGTTTTGTAAACTGAAGATATCTGGAGAACGTTTCAATAGAAAATATTCTACACTACAGAAAGTGGAATGAATGCCACGAATATTAAAGAAAGAAAGGTTGAGGGGGTAGATGATTTTTTGTTTACTGGTTTACACGTATTTTTAATTGTAACTAGTATAAGAAGATTTGTTTTAAGAAGAAAAGGGCCAAAATAATTATCACTATCAATCTCCTATTGCAATACAAACTGGTCAGAAGGTGGCTTAGACTAAAACATAATGTGGACTCAGGGTTGCACACTGGAAATACATGCAAGGGCACTTATCCATGCGTGACATGGCAATACAAATACCCCGACCAGAGCAGCCCCTCTAAGTGCTACTAAAGAATCCGGGCCCCTTACTACCATTCGGATGCAGCAAACAGAAAAGTGTCAACCCAGTACCCTCATAATGAAAAGTCGCTGACACTGACCAGTCATACTACCAAAAAGTTTAGACAGTTAAATCATTATGACCACGCGAGGAAAAACCGGCAAAACATATCCTAAACAAGAAACAAAGGATAATCCTCTGCTCCTATTCAATAAACATAGAAGGAGTACTGGCCGGGCGATAGGCGAGCCTATTTACTCTTATTAACCTGTACACAGCACAGGACGTCGGGCGCTTTTATCAAGACACAATCTCAGGAAAAGTTGCCGAATAAGGCACTAAATACCTACAGGCCAAGGGGAATTACTAACTTAAATTACATAAAGTTCTCACAAGAACTGAAATCAATGTAATATTAACATAAATTTTGAACACTTAATTTAATTAAAGTTAATAAAAATTTAAAGTTTAAACACACACACATACACGCACGCATGCATATTTTAAACTGGACATCAGAATAAATACTTCGTTGTCAAATGGATCACTTATTCTTACTATTATTATGATTTCTGTTTAAATGATGAATAATAGAAACAGGTTAATAAGTATGAAAAATAATATATATATATATATATATATATATATATATATATATATATATATATAGTTAGTTAGTTAGTTAGTTAAACCTGCTCTACTCATTGTATTTATTTAGTTGTTTTGGTTACTCGCATCGGGGTTTTATCTTTGGGCCTTGAACTCGTATACTGGACGATTATTTTCGGTTAACGTACATGTTCTTGGTTCTTTCTTTTTTTTATACCTTTTTTCCCTTTGGTATTGGTTTGTTTATTTGCAAATCAATGCACCGAAGGTTTTCCGAGCGAGTATAGTTTCCTATACTTATAAGATTTCCATTAATAATATATATATATATATATATATATATATATATATATATATATATATATATATATATATATATATATATATAATATATATTTAGGCAGCAAGTATTCATCCAAACAATTTTAATTAAAAAGAACCGACAAAATCTTTCTGCTTAATTTTTTATTGTATTTTTGGGATAAGATTGGAATTTCGGATAAGGTGTTGAGTATTGTGGATGAGTGAGCGTCGACATTTTCCCATGTTAGTTTCCGTGTTCGCTGCAGGGTCGTGTAATTTGAAGAAGGTATATTTAGACAGCAGATTTTTGTTTGAATGATTACTTCCTGCCTCACCTAATTATAAATCATTGAATAATAAAATCGCCAATAGAAAAAACATTAGCCAAAAAATAAACAAAACGAAATGAACGTTACAACTCAAAATACTTCCTATACAAAGTCATTTATAATTTTCAAATATCGTACCTTCACGCGAGATGTCGCTTTTTTTAAAAAAGTAATATGCTGCCTTCAGTTGGATGTCACCTTCACAGGATCGTCATCAAGCATGGCATATAGTTGGAATAAAAAGACGGTTCCAAATTTCCATCAGAGAAACAAAAGCATCCAACAGCTGCTAAAGATGCGCCTGTTTTGCTGGAGCAGGGTCTTAGATCTGAGATTGATCTGTTCCAACTTTCTACAGGCTTAGAAACCGGACCAAATTTCCTTTCTCGATATTACTCATCCACAGAAAATTTTTTGCTTTGAAAGCGTCCAGCTTTTCATGTACAATAACATTTGTATTATTTACTCGATGGGAAATATTCAGATCATTTAACACAGAAAAAATGTCCGTCAAGTAAGCTAGCTTTTACAAAAATTTGGAAGATTCAAACGCAAAAAAGAGATAAAGTTTTTACTTTTCTAAAAATTCTTTAACTCAAAGCGAAGATCAAATATGCGTTGCAAGACACGCTCACGGAACAGTCATCTTATCTCTGCACACACACACACACACACACACACACACACACACACACACACACACACACACACACACACACACACACACACTGAAGACAGCATATTTTAAAAAAAAGACATCTCGCGTGAAGGTGCGATATATGAAAATTATAAAAAAAAATTGTATAGAAAGGGCAGTGTAGGAGAGTTATCTATGCACATTTGCGATGTTTTGTTTAGATGGAGATGGATTTATTATTATTATTATTTCCTTTAATTTCTGGCGTTTACACATTTCTTTCCGGGTCCCGCCCAGGGACCTAAGGTTAGAAATGGCATCATAACACTTTCCACTGAAAAAAAAAAAATTACATCGATAAAGCCCTTCGTAAAGTTTGGGTTGTACTTGTCAGAACAATTTTTTGTATCTCTGAGGCATGGACCATAGTTCTCCATATCTGGTATATTTGATTAGTGTTGTTCTTTGATGGGTTTTCGGGTGCAGTGAAGAACGATGTCATGACTTATCGATACTCTTCGCAAGACCATTTCGTTCGTTTTCTTTTTATTAGTCGATTTGGTATTGAGTCACTTGGTCCAAGGTTGGCAATAATCCGGGTTTGGTGACTAAGTGTCTCTTCGTTTGTGGAAGAGTTTGTTCCAGTGATAGATTTTTCTTCCTCAGACTGGTTCCTCTCTGAGGGAAGGCGGCCCTTGTCGACCCGGGTGACGACCGATCCGGTATAAAATTTTATTCATATTCATTGAAATTGGTAGAGATTTGCATTTTAACCTTGACTGTCAAGGGGTAATTATTATTATTATTATTATTATTATTATTATTATTATTATATTTAGAACGTACTGCTTTTGTTTAGCTGTCTTGAGTAACAAGGGATAATACTGCATGTGAAGTCTTTTCTTTTTGTATCGTGCCCCCTCAGGACGCAGAACGTTATAGCTCTCCACAATTTCCTGTCCTTTGTAAATTCTATGTTTTTGTTATTTCTCCTAAACCCTGTTCCGTCATCCATTTACTCAAACTCGTCAAGTATGTTATGCTTTGTTTTCCTCTATCTCTCATACCTTCAATTTGTCTTGTGAGTATCAGATTTCCCAAACTCTCTTTCCTCATTATGTGCCCCAGACATTTGAATTGTCTCTTCTTGATGTTAATTATAAGTTTCATTTCTGTTTCTATAGGTGCCGCTAACTAACGTAGGCTAATTTACAAAAAAATAGTGACACATGGTAAAAAAGGCCCAAAACCAAATAAAAACAAAGAATTATTGTCAATACCTTTGTGTTATTATTAAGAAGGAAAAGCAAAGATTTTTTAATGTAATTTATTTTAATCCTTTTTAGAACCTTGGAAATTTTGTGCAAACATCTTATTTTATGGTATCAGCACGGCACCATAAATTTGTACGGGGAATTTGAGTGTCCTATTGCAATGAAAAAAATATTGATTTAGAAATTCTTAGAAAAATCAAATAATTGTCAAATTTTAATGAAACTTTCATGACTTATTTAGTGTTGAAACTTGGATAAGCATGGAATAATAATAATACAACACAAAATGTACGTTAACAAAATGTATTGAAACAAGGAAAGGGTACACAATATTTACAGTTAGTTTTGGTATATTCCTGGGAAGACTGTTCCTGCATAATGGGTTGACTAAATCGCAGTCGGGCAGAGTCTCTCGATTCGATGTCTTCTTCTAACCCCCTATCTCTCGTCTTCCGGTACCAACCCATATTTATATGGTCGGTACTCCACTTATGTAAATTAGGTGTATCTTACACAACATTTAGAAATAAATTAAATCATTCTCGAAACCTTTCTTGTTCGAAAATCTTTTAAAAGTCTGTTTTTACATTTGTTATCTCTCCCTTCGAAAAATTCTTTTCTTTATATCGCATAATGTTTATATTTGTTATAAGGACAAGTCCTCGGAGAACATAAATCATCAAATTCTTTTGATCAAACATGATCCACAGTTACAGAAAATCTGCTCTGAATCGTAAATGCAATAAAATTAATACATTATTTCATTAGAAAATCTTTTAATTAATTTTATGTATGAAATATACTATGGATACTATTGTTTCAAAAATTTTTTTCGATGAATAATAAATTCTTACAAGATTGTTTTTATTATTTTTAATTATATTTTAAAATTTTGTATTAATTTGTGTAGATACATTGTATCTTGTTATATTAAGACTTTATTTTCTAATCATAAATAGAAAAGCTCACTCCAATTCAACGAATCTAAATTCTATCTGAATTTCTGGAATGAGGAGTTATCATTATTTACTTAATTTATATTGAGAATGTTGTCCTCATCTTTGTTGTTGTTATCACAACGTTTTGGCCGTTGTACCATCCGCTTTGTTTTCATCACAACGTTTCAGTTGTTTCGCTCACCCCAGCCTTCCTCATATACACATAAGGAAGACCGAAGGGCGCAACGGTCGAAACGTTGTGATAACAATAACAAAGATGATAACAAAAGTCCGAATATAAATTGCATAGACCACGAGTATTTTAAAAAGAATTTATCGCATAATGTTTATATTTGTTATAAGGACAAGTCCTCGGAGAAAGCATGTCGATTTGGCAAATACGGATGTCTGTACATGACATTATCAGAAAATAAGAGAGCTATCTATAGTAAATTTAAAATTTACTGCTAATTTTCTAAAATTTTATCAATAAACGTCTTCATCAGTAAAGCTACAAAGGCAAAGTACCTAAAATTCAATAAAATGTGAGAATGCTTAAAATATTGTCAATTTTTAACATAACCGGGGACTTAAGATTAATGGGGAATTATTAAAAAAAATGGCGTTTGCGTTGAATTTGTCATGTAATTTTTCCAGTTCTGTTCCTATCATTTAATTTTCCAAACATCGGACACCCAATAAATCACTTAACACATAAAATACCTCCCGTGTTAAAAAGATGCTTTTCTGTGATATTTTATACTACAAGTTAGTAATATTTATTTTAATTCAGACTGATTAAACTTCAAATTAACTAATTTTTCTTAAATAACGTTTAAGAAAAGCATATTTCAGTTTTGAAAGATTTTTTTAATAAAGTGAATTATGTTGTGTTGACAGATTTGTAAATATGGACGAAGTGATAGATTTTACTGATAACCAGAAAAAAATCCAATCAATTTAAATTCATTTTTTTTAATCGGAATCACCTCAAACAAGGCAGTAATGCCAATAAAGGACATGGGGTTACAGGGCGTGGAAGAATTAGGAATAGAAACATTAATGATGAGCAGAAAGAGAAGAGAGTGAACAGGTGGACAGTAGAAAGAGATAGCGATAGACATTGCATTTAAACATTTGAAGATTAAAGTTGGCTGGTAAGCATGCAGCCGGAAGGGAGTTCCACAACGAGAAGCGCGAGAGAAGAAACTGTTAGCATAGAACTTACGGTTACATCTACCCAACTCATCCATCAGTTGATGAGATCTCGACGCCAGTCTAGTGCTGCGCTTAAATTAAACAAAAATACTCTTGGTACCATAGTGAAGAACTCATTCGAACAATTACAATTACCATGAAAGTATTTATAGAAATGACATAGAGAGGCAACATTATAGCGGAAGGAAATTCGAGTTGAAATACAGCAAAGTATTTTGTCTATTGGGAATATTATTTTTAATCTATGAGTTTGGAATTAAAACTAAAATTAAAGTTTCAAAAAAGATTTTTCATTTCTAAAATGCATTTTAAACCTAGGTATCGTTTTATTCTTTACATATTTACTCTCATGTTACAAGAATGACCTCCGACAGACTACTTTTCGAAGTATACCAATAAGGTTGTAGCGTTCGTAGAGTATATTTTTCCCTAAGTTAGTCAACATATTCTTCAATCTATATCGGGATGACTTCAGCATTTTTCGGATACATTATACAATCTAGCAGACTCAATAACACGATCCATTTGAAAGTCATAATCCTAGATTCTCTTTGGTTTGCCTTATCATTCCATTACTCTCAATGGTACGTGTTAGTGCTGTTTCTCGGAATGGTTGTGGCCATGTCTTGTACAAGAGTTAGTGTAAGTTGAGGCAAGCACGGTCATCTTGTCTTTGGGGACACTCTATGTGCCAGCATTTTTACAGCCAATGAGTACATGTATAACATTCCCTAGTTTCTCTTTACGAAGCCTACAGATTGAGTCATTTGTTGTGCGATTATAGGATACAAACTCCTATATTTTACGGCGATTAAGTGAAGTACAAACAAGTAAGAGACGCCTACAAATAAATCTTATTAAATTCAGTAGATAAGAAAACCTTTTGTCAATTCTGTAAAACACAGCTCCAAATTAAATAGGTGATTTTTGACATTTTAACATGCACGTGATCTGATATATATATATATATATATATATATATATATATATATATATATATATATATATATGATCGAGTGGATATGATTTGAAGTAAGGAAAAGTCATTACGTCTGACATTAACTTTCCCATCCTTTCAACACTCGCACTTCAGCTGACTTATATATATATATATATATATATATATATATATATATATATATATATATATATATATATATATATATATATATATTGTCTCATTTAAGTATTTATTTCATCTAAGGAGAGGGAAAGCCGAATCAGCAGGTGCGTAGGGATACCGAAAAGTTCTCGGCTCAACCAAGACATCGTTAAAAGAAAAGACCGAGATTTAATCATTTGCTTCTTAACTTTTTATTATCGACCCCCCGCCTCCTTAATATTTCACCCCACATCCCCGAGCGGATAAAACAAAACAGGCATTTTTCATTTTCAGTTCAAATTATCATCTAACATTTAATGAACTTGTTTAAATAATTAACGACAACTTTTCAAAAATATGAAAAATGTCAAATCAAATAATTTTAATCTTTATCTGTCTATATTTCTGAGATGAGGTATTGTAACTATTTACACTATTTACGTTTTTTGGACTGTTGTCCTCATCTTCGTTGTCATATTAACGATGTTTCGACCATTGCACGCTCTAGCCTTCTTCAGGTGATTAGAATTTTGAATGAACTCCTTATTTGTACAACAGTCTACCTCGGTGAACGAAATAAAGAATTCGATTCGAAATTCCAATCACCTGAAGAAGTCCGGAGTGTACAATGGCCGAAACGTCGTGAATATGACAACGAAGATGACGACAATAATCTGAACAATGTAAATAGTGTAAATATTTTAATCTTTAATGAGACTTTGTTTCTTCCCAATAACGTTTGAAATGCGGATTTACTTTTTGTTGAGAGCATGTCGTACTGAACACTAAGAATGTTTCAAAACCTCCTTTTAATATGAGGATTGGAAAAAACAAACTTGTTTCACAAAGATATGTTGTTACGAATGGAGAAAATACATCAAGGTCTTTCTTAGAACTGCTTGCGAATGCTTCTATTTATGATGCCTCTCCACCAATTTTCCAGTCTTCACTTAGAAAACCATTTTTGGGGGAATCATGTTTTTGTTCTTTTTTTTAAAATCATTTCACCACAATCAAGGCAATAAAGCCACTAAAGCACAATGAGTAACTGATTGTAACAGAATATGAGAAAAAACACTATTAACAATAAAATAACAGGAATTAAGAAGACAGAAGGTAACGATTAACATTGTATTTAAACTTTTAAAGATTAAATTTAACAGGGAAGCAAGAAACCGGAAGAGAGTTCCACAAGCAAGAAGTGTAATAGAAGGAACTATTAACATAGAACTTATAGTTACATCTAGAAATTTTAACTGTAAAATGATGAGACCTTACCGCCAATCTAGTACTACGCTTAAATTCATAAAGTCTAGGTACCATGAAGAAAGGTTCATTAGAACAATTACCATGAAAAGTATTTGTAGAAAAGGCACAGGAAAGTTACTCTACTGTGGTGGGAAAGTGACTGAAACCAAGATGCCAGGTTTGGGTCAATAATATTGAAGATTCTTCTTCGAATTTTATCAATAATTACTAAATATATAGCAGGTACAGCAAGCCAGATGTGGCAACAATATTCAAATCAAGGACGAACGGTAGACTTATAAATATGCAAGATAGATTCTGACGAGAAAATTGTCTAGCTTGAAACAGTGAACCAAATCTTCTAGCAGCAAACTTAGCAATTGATTCAATATAATCTTTCCATTTCATGTCAGCGAAACATTAGTCCGAGAAGGCAGCACAATGAGTCAGTCTTTTAGAGGTTAGCATCAGCCATACTGATGGAAGGTGAAAACGGTTTTCTCAGACAATTAAAAGAGAATAGCTTCATTTTGGAGGCGTTAAAATTATCAAACCATTCCTTACCCCAATTAACAACGGATTTTAGATTATTTTTTTAGATCAACTGCTAATTTGAGTTTATCGAACCGATCCGACTTACTATTAAGACAGGAGTATTTTGTTGTCTCATCAGCATGCATACCAAGTTGAGAACTGATGACATCAGGAAAGCCATTAATAAATATTAGAAACAACGTAGTTCCAGGGATAGTGACTTTGGGTTGCACCTGCTTTAATGCAAATATATCTAGAAGATTTGCCATTCAAGACAACATTCATTTTGTCATTTTGATAAAAAAAAGGATTGAATCAATTAAAAATATCATAACATTTCAACTTATGAAGAAGATCAACATTCTTCGAGATATCTAAAGCAACAGCTCGGGCTTCATAATTCTTATCTAAAACTTGATAAAGTTTCACAGCAATAATACTTAATACATCAGCAGCTGTCCAAGAGAAGCGAAAGCCATATTGCTTATTTGAAAGAAGACCATGTGGGAGGAGATGCTTAACCAACCCAGCGTTAATTAGAGCCTCTAATACTTTTCCAAAAAGACGTAGAAGACCGAGAGTTAGAAGGATCAAAGTGTTCATCTGAGTTATTAAAATTGGAACTACAGAAGAGGATTTACAGCAAGCAGGAAAACAAGATCTTTAACAGGGTCCAGTTCAAGAGCCCATTTCTTAAGGTCTATTGCAGGGATACCATCAAGTTCACAATCTTTGTGTGCTTGGTAATTGCTAGCTAGCAAGCATTGGTCCTGTACAGTAAGAATACAATCTTCGGTTTCCGTATCGTTTGGCCATGAAGAGGTTTACTTGCCATGGTTTCTGCATTTGGTCCTTTTTTAGGTTCTTTACAGCTGCACTAGGTGCATTATGGTTTACTTGCACTTCATTAGTTCTTTCATGAACTTTGACACGGATCAAAAACGATGAAATCGACAAATAAACTCTCTGATAAGGATTTATAAAAGCCAAAATTGCTCAGATATTTATATTTAAATATGTACCGGAAAAAACAATAACAGTACAAAATATAGAAATAATAAACAAAAGATTTAACAAAAACTCATTCGTCATTAACCACAATTCTATAAGTGATATTCATATCTATCTATCTATCTATCTATCTATCTATCTATCTATTATGGCCAGTTTGTATTGCCATTGACGACAGATAATGATAATTATGTTGACCCTTTTCTTTTTCTCCTCAAAACAAATCTCCTTTTGACAAAAAAAAAAAAAAAAAAAAAACAGTGAAAAGAAATACGAAAAAGCCAGTAAACAAAAAATCACCTCCCAACCTTCCATTCTCTAAAATTCATGGCATCCATTCCAATTTCTGTAGCGTAGAATCTTTTCTCTTGGAACGGTTCGCATATATCTTTGTACTTTGGAAAACCAATTTAAATTCTTCCATTGCTACCAATTAATTCTCTGTTCCGGGCTATCTTCCTCTCTGCTGAAAAGATTTTTGCATTCATATGCATGGCCTTGGTGTTTACATCCGGGATAATCTACCAGTGGCAAGAGAATTGTCACTAGTGTTCCTTGACAACTTTTTTATGGGCTTTCGACTTTCGCTATTGCACACTGTAAGCTATCTCTTTTTCCTTTATCACTCCCCCACTTCTCAGGACTGCAGTATATTAGACAAAATATCTGACAATATTGAGAAGGTGCTCTCTCATCCATCTGCGAATATTTTTGTGTTTGATGACTTTAATGCGCATCATGTTAAGTAGTTTAAACATTATAAAGTTACTGTTGTTGCTGGTATTTAGACTTTCAGCTTTTCCTTTTTTTCAGTCTCTCAGTCAAATAGTGGATTTCCCTACTCGTTTCCCTAATAAATCCGAGTTACACGCTTCTTTACTTCATTTGTTCCTTACCTCTTCTCGCAGCTTTTGTCGTGCTTCGCAACAGTGTCCTCTTGGCAACTCATATCACGCTATACAATCTATTGATAATTTGTTCCAATCATTTGTTAGACAGAAAACTATTATTCATAAGATCTCTTTCCGTTATCAGCAGGCTAAGATTCACTTTGTTACGTTCTTCGATACACTTCTTGGATAGATATTTTTAAATATCCTATTGAGAATTGCGTCAGTGAGATTTCTTCTTGGGTCAAAGCAGTCAAAAATATTTATGTTTCTTCTCAGAAATACCAGGTGAAACCTCAATCTTCTCCATTGTTCATACCAGCATGTTCTGCCGTCATAGTCCGAAGGAATCATATTTCCGGCTCTACCAGCGTGACAGTTCTAATCACAACAAACGCCTGTTCGTGGCTGTACGTAAAAAATGTAAACGTGTCCTCGAAGGAAATAAGTCACTCTCTGCTGAGAGAATGAGCCACCGTATTGCATCTAACGATTTTCACTCCTTCGATTACTGGCAGCTCTGTAATAATGTATTAAATAAGAGTAAGTCTTCTATCACTCTGTGGTATCTACTAATATTTCATTCCGATCATCTGAACTTTCTATTCATAAGACCTCTTTCCATTACCAGCATGCCGATTGGGATTCACTCAATGACTTTCTTCAAGATATACCCCTGGGACTGACGCTTTTAACTTCCATACTGCGAATTGCACCACTGAGGTTTCCTCTTGGGTCAAAGCTGGCATAGCTGATTTCATTCCTTCTCAGAAATATCAGGTGAAACCTCACTCTTCTTCATTGTTTACACCAGCGTGTTCTGCCGATATAGCCTACAGGAACCACTATTTCCAGCGATATCAGTGTGGCAGTTCCCATCACAATAGACACCTATTTGTGGCTACATGTAATAAATGTAAACGTGTCCTCGAAAGAGATAAATCTTAGTTTGCTGAGAGAATGAGGCACCGTATTGCATCTATCAACTTTGAGTCACGCAATTACTGGCGGCTCTGTAATAATGTATTAAATATGAGTAAGTCTTCTATCAGTTTGACGTGTTAACATCTGCTGATAAAGCAGAACTTTTTAAATTGAAGTGAATTTATTCTACCCCCTTTTTGAAAACTTTGTTTGAATATTAGATCTTTGATTTTTTTTCTGGCTCATGCAAGTATTAGACGTTATTTTTTATTCCTGGCTCACAGATGTGGAGTGTTCGCCTCCCTTGCAAAGTTAATTCTGGTAAATGGCACTGCCCCTCTGGTCCCTCAGTCTTGGGATTTAAATTCGAACATACTATATGGCTAATGCCGGCAAAACAAAAAAAAGTCACTCCTTGCTTAATTTTCGTCTACGAAGCCCACGCGAAAAAGTAAAAATGTTCGCCCGTCTTAATTGCGTTTATCTCTTTGACTTTTATTCTTTAATTATTTTATTTATCTATTTCTTTTTCCTTTTTTTTTTTACTTGGTACTAATACTTTTTTCTTATTTCTTTAATTGAATTGAATTTATTCTATTCCCTTTTTGAAAACATAACTCAACATGACCATAAACAATCAAAAATATCAACCTAAACCAGCTAAAAAAAAAATCACCTAAACCCTTTAACACTTCCTTCTCTTCGAAAAGTTTCCTGATATACTAGACTAGCAGTAGAGCCCGGCGTTGCCCGGGGATGTAAGTGCAGGTATTATTACAAGTAATTCCGTGATACTGAACTGCATACTTACTATAGCCCGTCTTAATTCACCAAGACAAAACATGTACATATAATTATCATATGAATTAAGATCAGAAGCAAGCTTAGTACGTCAGCCGAAGTTTCCTTTTTTTATCCTATTATAATTGTGATTGTCCTTCCTTTGTTAGTTTGCACGATCGTTATGCCCTGCGAATATCTCATAAATATGGACTATTCCGGTTTGATCGCGTGGAAAGAGGGGGAAATCACTAGTTAGTTTCAGTGAAAGAAAGAAAGAATTGCTTAACGTCTGTTTCAGTGAAATGGAAAAAAGTTGTCAATTTCAAATCTTTTCATTTGTACCCACTTCTTAAAATAACGACTAGCATTCATATCTATGATTGTTATTGCAATATTTTGTTTAGATTCATCAGAAAATACAAATAGGAAAATCGTGAAACTGCTGCTAAACTTGACATTTGTTATATATTTATGGAGGCGGTCATCTTCTTCAAATGGAGAATCTAAAAGTGAATGTCTCATGTCAAAGCAAATCGTAAGTATCGGCGATTATCCGTTGTCACGGCAATCAAATATAATCGTGAACAGCAATCAGTGAAGTCAATGTACGTCATCTTATCCAAGGGAGAAAACTCTTGTTTCCCCACCTGATTAAATAACTTAAAATTTCGACGATCGTTTAATGAAAACAATTCCGTTTTGATAGATTTGGAAACAGTGAAAATGAAAGAAACTTAGTCGGAAATTCTTGCAAAAATCAGATAATTGTCGGATTTTAATGAAAATTTCCGGACTTATTCACAAATGGGTGAAATTTATTTTTGAAACGTTTCTTTCTTAGAAAATCTGTTAAAAAAATATATTTTAGTTACGTCTGGTCGAACTCATTAGTAGATTTGAGACCATCTACAGGATGCACGAATGTATAGTTTGATAGTTAGATACATAGATATTATTAAGATTCATCGATGATTGATTCGTTTTCTACAGCTTATCAACCCTTAGCAGGTTATTTAAAGCCATAAAATATTTTTAGATTGTAAGGCTTTTTGTGGGGGAGATAATAATGGTTTAGTGATACAAGCTTTACTAATTAACCCATAGCTGGGGGAGGTGGTGAATTCTTACCTTTCCAAAGGGTATTTGCGCGTAAGTAAATATAACGAACCCAACTGGAATTGGAAATCGGCGCGTCGATGTACAATTCCGAGCCAGTTTCCATTAAACCACCAGCACTTACAACTTTACAGCACCTGGTAACCGTATGGAAGCCCATATTGTTAAGAGTCTAAGATATAAAAAAATATATATATATATATATATATATATATATATATATATATATATATATAGAGAGAGAGAGAGAGAGAGAGAGAGAGAGAATCAGGCCTCGTATTGGGTTTCATACCCAGCATCTCTTTCTTGATTTGATGTGCTGCTCTCTCAATCAATCAATCAATCAATCAATAATAATAATAATAATAAATAAACTGATGCAGACAAACCCCGTACTTATCAGTGTTTATGTAGTGCAGGGTTAAAAGCTGAAACTGAAGGTTTTATTCTGCTACACAGGACCAATGCTTATTAAATAGAAATTACCAAGCACACATACTGAAAAATTGTGTTAGTCCAAAATGAAGATTCTGTGATAAATATTCAGAAACAATTGACCATCTTGTTTCAGGTTGCGCAGTATTGGCACCCACTGAATATAAAACACGGCACAACAGAATGGGCCAATATCTACACTGGAAAATCTACAACACCTACAGAAAGGAAACTGCAAGAAATTTGTATGAACACCACCCAGATTCGGTTCCGGTTACCTGTAACAATTTTATGGGATTTTACAATACACATAGGCAGAACAATCAAATCTAATAAAGACAAAATGTGCCTCCTTATTGACATGGCAGTTCCTGCAGAATGTAATGTATCTTTGAAGATCTGCAAAAAAACTATCAAAATACAAGTGTGGCGCATGAGGACATTAACAATTTCAGTTGTAGTTGGAGCCCTCTGATTGATTAGAAAAGATTCCAATAGACACATTGAAGGAATCCCCGGTAGCCCATGATTTAAAGAAATACAAAGCATTGTACTCACAAGTACATCCCACACGAAGGGTTTTATCTATATGAAATATGTGCGATTTTTTTTTTCATTTTTTTCTTCTAAAACTGCTTTGTGGAAAATGTCATGATGCCATTTCTGACCTTAGGTCTCTAGTGGGGACCCGGAAAGAAATGAGCATAAACCAGAAACCAATGGAAATAAAAAAAAAAAAAAAAAAATAATAATAATAATAATAATAATAATGCAGGATCTGCGGAAAATATGACGAAACTGCCAACCATATTATCTCAGGAAGTACGGAACTAACAAAAAATAAATATACCCACAGACATAACAAGGTAGCAACTAATGTGCACTTGAAGATATCCAAGAAACACAAAATCAAAACCACTGAGACATGGTATAAGCACCAACCAGACACAGTTACCCAAAATAACGATGTAACTATTCCCTGGGACAAGTCAATTCGAACTGACAAGGAAATACCCCCCCGCAAAAAAAAAAACTGATATCATCATAAAAGAAAAGAAATTCAGTAAGTGTATACTTATTGACATAGCAGTACCATGTGAGAGATACACCTTCATGAAAATTATCGAGAAATTGTTCAAATACAAGGACCTGGAGATCGAGATCAAAAGGATGTGGAGACTGAAGACTGAGATTGTACCAATAGTTCTGGGCTTCGCGAGTAAAGGATTGGACAATTTTACTAACAGTGTCCCAGGTAACATCAACATACAAGGTTCCCAGAAGATCGCCCTATTAGGAACATCCCATATACTAAGAAAAGTGCTATCAATTAAATGACAATTCTCGTATAGACCCTAAAGACCATAGTTTTGCAGGATACAAAGCAAGAAACATAACAAACAAACAAACAAACAAACAAATAATAATAATAATAATAATAATAATTATTATTATTAAATTACTGGGAGCCGCTGAATTGTAGTAAGGTTTTCCATTTATGATTAGTAAATAAAGTTTTTATTTAATAACAATATCACTTGAATGCTGCAAATTAATACATAATTTTAAAAGATTTAAAAAAGAAAAGAAAATAATTCTTGTAAAAATTCATTATTCATCGACAAAAAAAATTGTAAGTTTACAGTGTCCATAATGTATTTTATTGATAAAAGCAATAAAAGATTTACTAAATAAACAATTTCTTTTATCGCATTATTTATTTTACGATTCAGAACAGACAGATTATATCAAAATATAATTTTCTGAAAAGTTATTTGAGAAAGAATTAGCTGTTTTCAGCTTAATCAATCTGAGTTGAAACAAATGTTACTTTTAGTTTAAAATATCACAGAAACACATCCTTTTAAACACGAAAGGGAAAGTTTGAGAAATTTAAGTGATGGGGAAAAAACTAGAAAAAATTACATGACAATTACAACATAAACGCCGTTTTTAATATAATTTCCCTTTAATATTAAAAATGTAAAATATTTTAAGCATTCTAATATTTTATTGTATAATAGGAACATTGTAGACTTATTTACGAAGATGTTTGTTACGAAAATTACCAACAAATTTTAAATTTACTCTGTGTAGCTTCCTTATTTTCTGATAATGTCGTGTACAGACATCCGTATTTACAAAAATCAACTCGTTTGTACACAGATAAAAAAAAATTCAAAACTCTTTTTAAAAAACTGGTGGTCATTGAATTGGATTGAGCTTTTACATTTATGATTAGTAAATACAGTTTTAATAACAATATCGCTTGGCCGCTGCGAATTAATAAAAGTTTATTATAATTAAAATAAAAAAATGAGAACAATTTTTGTAAAAATTTATTATTTGTCGAAATAATTATTTTTCTTGAGATAATAGTTTACATAATATAGTTTACTCATAAAGGCAATTTTTTTAGTTTTATTGCATTTTATTTTATTTTACGATTCAGAGCAGATTTTCTGCAGATTTTTCTTTTGTTTGGAAAAAAAATTGATGATTTAAATTAAAAGACTAGTGCTTATAACTATTATCAACAGTACGTCCTAGAAAAATGGATTCATTGAAATTTCATAAAATTAAATGAATGTGTGTATTGTTAAAGACGTAAAAAATATTTTTTTTTATCAAGGTTTTCTAAAAAAGGAACGTTTAAAAAAGAATTTCATTCATTTGTAAATAAGTCCAGAAGGTTTAATTAAAATCCAACAATTGCCTGAATTTTACAAGAATTTCCAAATCCATTTGGAAATGGATTTGGCCACAAAAAGATGCTCATATTTCGCGTACAAATTTATCTCGCCAATATATATATATATGTGAAAATATATAGAAAATAGGAAGGAACTGGTTAGGTAAATAATCCAAAGTCCCTTAGTATTTTAGTTATTATTTTTAAAAAGTAGTGCTCGATACAAAAGTAGAGCATAAATAAATTAAATAAATAATTAAATAAATTTTTAAATAAATAATTATATATATATATATATATATATATATATATATATATATATATATATATATATATATATATAAAAAAAAGCTTAAACACTAATATTCCATGGAATATTAGTGTTTAAGCCTTTTTATTATACCTTACTCTGTCCTGGACATTAAGTTCTACCAGGATTCTATTCTCTCAGAATTTTTTATTATACTTACAGATTCTCGATAAAAGCCAAATAAGAATCAGTAATATTATTCGTCTTAACCTGGCGTTATATATATATATATATATATATATATATATATATATATATATATATATTATAATTAATTGATTTAAAATATGGTAAAAAGACCATATTTTAAATCAATTAATTTATAATATTAATGCTCTGTAAATTTACATTGAGCACTATTTTGTAAAAATAAAAATATCTATGAGAACACCGGATTATATATCTTACTGTTCTTTCTTTTAATTTATATATATATATATATATATATATATATATATATATATATATATATATATATATATATATATATATTCAACCAAAAATTTTGAAGATGGTAAAAAGTATTAAAATGATTGGTATATATAAAAAAATCCTTATACCTTTCTTAATAATAATAGATTTTGATGATAAAATTAGGTTTTTATTAAGTTTGGGGAATTTTATCATCATATATGCTCATTTTATTAGGGAATATTTGGAGGCCACAAATTCTTTGATTCTTCGGTAAATTTGAGGCGTAAAGATTTGGTCTTGCCCAAATATTCAAAACGCCGACACGTCTCAGATTTATTTGTAAATGAACAAGATAGGAAGAAAACTGGAAGATTTTGTCAAAGAAAACGTAATTTTATTTGTTTCAAAACAGATTTAAATTTAATATTCTTATTTAAAAAAATAATTCGATACATTAAAAACCCACGAGTATATTCAAAAAATAAACTTTATGAATTTTGTACAAATTTTCCAGAAATATAGACGATGCCGATGAGCTTTCATTTTGAATTTTTCGTTGTTTTATTTTTCAGTTTTGTTTTTTATTCACCTACAAACCATTTCTCATTCACGCTCATGTATAGTACTCACATATTCACATGCTTTTCATTACCTAGGAAATTAAATTTTCGTATTTTTATAAGAAAAACGGATTTATTTTTAATAAAAAAAAGGAATAAACATAAAATCATGCCCCTTACATTAGTAAACTGAGAGGTTCGACTATCGCCCGGTTTACACTCCTCCGCCGCGAGCAAGCAAGACATGATTGCCGGAAGCTTTTAAGACGAAGAGAAAAGAACACGGTCCTAACAGGAAACACAAAAGACATTATCGGTCTGGTCGTTTTCCCATCTGAAAATATTTCAAGTCAGAGTCATTCGATTTTCACTCGTTGACTTTGCTTGTTTCAACCGATCTCTTTTTTTTTTAATAAGTTTTAATATTTTATATTACTAGACTCCACTTGGATTATATACCAACGGATTTGCTACCTTTATTTTATATATATATATATATATATATATATATATATATATATATATATATATATATATTTAAGAAAGACATTCGGATTACTAACACAAAAACAGAGAATGTCTCATATCGAGAATATTTAACATTGAAAAACATAAGGAAAAAATTAATTATTTTTAATAATATGTGGAAATCTCCGCCTTTTACCTGAAGACGGTCGCGAGATCAGAAACACGTGTAGTAAAATTATGGACAATAAAGCATAATATTTTTTCTAAAAAAAATCCACATTACAACCAAAAACGTTTGTGGTACCTATCTTCTCTTCTTCTTAATATACATACTTTTCTCTCGTTGGAACCACTACAACCTCTTTCTTTTATCTATCTATCTATCTATCTATCTATCTATCTATCTATATATATATATATATATATATATATATATATATATTGTTTTTATGTGTGAGACAAATAGTGACAAGTATGTACATATTTGTGTATAATTTCTTGGATGACACAGCGGTATATGAAATCTGAGCACTAAACATTGAATCTCGTAGTTAATAAAGGTGTTCTTTCCTTGCTTCAAGAAAGTGTTGTATTTTTTTAAAGGGATGTGATAATTTTTTTTTTTAATTTATTATTAGGTTTTCATTTTTATTAATTATATTATACATTTATTATCTTCATTCATTAAAATATATATTGTTAATTTTTTTAAAGATAAGTCATGGTATACATCGATTGTCTTCTTTTTAAAATAAGTGTTATTTAGTGAGTTTACTTTTATTACGAATGTCTAATATATATTCACTAAGAATTTAATACATTTTAATCACTAAATTAATTATACAATTAGCATGAATAATAGTGCCGTATATTTTAGCGTAACACATTTTATGGACGAGGACGTATTTTCAAATTTGTAGCAAAAGCATTTCTAATTCTAACGTTATCTTTTGTTTTTACATTTTTTTAATATTACATTTCATGTGGCACAAGGCCAAACGGGGGTGAAGTGTGGAAAGGTTGGTCATCACTGACTATCCTACACCTAATAAATCTGGTTCACAACCCATTCATTCATTACAATTTACTCATACACCACAAGAACCATCACATACCATACCACAATCCCTCACATACCATACCACAAGAACCATCACATACCATACCACAATCCCTCACATACCATACCACAAGAACCATCACATACCACAAGAACCATCACATACCATACCACAAGAACCATCACATACCATACCACAAGAACTATCACATACCATACAACATATTCACAGGGATCCTACTAAAAAAAACCATAATATGAAAATATATACAATTGTTTTTTTTTTAATATAAAAATATATAAAATTATGACATGAAAATAAAATAAACAAAACATTCAAAATAATATGTTAGTAGGACATGTCCACCCCCACAGAAAAATGAGAGTGTCAACTGTATATCGCCGCTAAACAGAGTTTAAACGAACAGATCATTCGCTAGGGACAATGAAGAAGCAAAATAAATTACGGAGTGAAGAATAAGATTTATCAAAGGTTGATCCAGTCAAGATAAAAAGTGGGAGGAAACAAAAACAAACTGGCGAGGTTGGGGATCTTGACATGCATCATATCAAAAGAGAATGCCGGGAACAAGCCGAGAACAACAATTACTCACATTAACTAGGTAAACAAAAGTGTCTAGTTTAACTAGGAGAGGTGTCCGACAAGAAATCGTCCCGTTGTGTCAAAAGGCGACTGAAAAAGAAAATCAAGACTGGTCCGTTCACACAAACTAAGATCGCCACTTATACCCATCTTTCGTTGAAATCTGCCGTTCAGTATAGTTGATTTCTTTCCCTATTATTTATCTTTTAAATATTTTAACAGCAACAACAATAATAAAAAAATGTTCTTATATATATTTGACGATAACTTTATACTTTTATTCTTTTCTTATTTATTTCCATTATTTATCGTTCAAACAGAAATTACGGTACTAATTCCTACGAATAATAAGTGGTACATTTGGCCACGAACTGTTTACTCCAATGTCCAGTGTAAAATATATGTTTCTGTGTATATATGTTTATATATTTATGGTATGAGAGATACAATGAAAAGAAATATAAGTAAATCAGTAAACACTCCCATCAAGTTTTCTTTCTCCAATATTCGTACCAATTTTCTGTAGTGTAGAATCTTTTATTTTGAAATGTTCTCCAGATATCTTAACACTTTGCGAAACTAATTTAAACTCTTCTATCGCAACCAATGAATTCTCTGTTCCAGGGTATATTCTTTTTCGATAAGATTCTATGCTATATATGCATGGCTTTCGTGTTTACACACGGGAAAATCTTCCAATGGCAAAGGAATTATCTACTGAGTCCCCAGGTGATTCTTTCATGTACTTTCGACTTTCTTTATTGCATTCTGTTAGTTACTACTTTTCCTTTATCGTTTTCTTTTTTTTCAGGAGCGTAACATAGACAAAATATCAGACAGTAAATATATTCCCTCTCTCTCGCTCTCTACATGCATCTGCAAATATTTTTGTATTTGGTGATTTTAATGTTCATCATGTCAAGTGGCCTAATCATTCTAATGTTATTGATGTTGCCAGTATTCAAACTTTCAATTTTATCGTTATTCGATTCTCACTCAAATAGGGGATTTCCCGACTCGTTTCACTAATAATTCTGTTTTACTTGATTTGTTTGTTAACCTCTCCTCCTAGCTCTTGTCCAAAGTATCACAAAATATGAACTTCGGACAGTTTATAGAGAATTTGAAATACTCAACACCTTATCCGAAAATTGGAAAAATACAAAAAAAAATTAAACAGACAGACCTTTCTGAACACAGCACATTGTGGCTGTATTCGAAAAATAAAAACATCCCTATAACTCTAGAAACATACACACAACCCATACAGCTAGTTAAAAAAAAAAAAAAAATAAAAGCATCCTTGATAATGGATAAATGTATAGCCGAAAGCGCTCGGAATTACAGAACATTTAGACAGTTTCTTCACACTCTGTGTCCAGAAAAGAAAACACTTGTTTGAATACAAGAAAAATTAAATTAAAAGCTTAAACGCAGTACCTTGTCTGCCGTCTTCAATGAAACATTATATATATATATATATATATATATATATATATATATATATATGTATGTATGTAGAATCCGATGATTATCCCGGATTTTATCTTATTATGATTAGAATATAAATTTATGAAATCATTTTTATTAATTGATTTTCGGTAGATACTAAGTTTTAAACTACTGTTAAGACGCTGTGGTATGTAATGCATTGTTTGTTTCCATTTCGTATGTAAATTCTATTAATATGTTCGACTTTAGTTAAATCAATATCACGGGAATATATTAATACAGCATGATCAATATATCGAAAATTAACTCCTTAGTGATTGTAGTTTTAATTTATTTTTTATTATGAAACACATTTTGCAATAAAAAAATAATAACAAATATGTACTTCTTCCAACATTAAAAAATATGTATATACAACTTTTAACTTTGTACATATTATCTGAAACTTGGTTAGCTCAAAGACCTTGGGATTTTCCAATAGATAGATCACTTTACTTTAAAATACTTTCAACATAAATCCAAGCTTCATTCACGTTTTCTTTTTTTTAATTTTTCAGACTCAATGCTATGGTAAAGTCTTGTAGATCTTGTAAATATTACACAATATTTATCAACTCCTGATTTGATAAAGAGTCACTGGTCTGTCTGTAGTTTTAATTTAATTGTAAGTTATCTTGCTAAAATAATTCATACGTGATTCATCCGCTAGTCGAAACTCTCCAGGAAAACGAACTGCTTTATTGAATAAAACTGAAGATCTATTCGTATTTTGGGGTTCAGCTTGACTTCTGTTTGTTGGTCTTTTTCGTCTGTCCTATAAAAAATAAAAAAAAAAAAAAAAATTGATGAGTGTCTAAGGTGGGATAAGCAGAATTTGCGTTGGGTATTAAAACGTTTACCTTCAACCATTCCAGTATTAAAATAAACTGTTTCAAATATATACCGGGTGTAACAGCAAAATTGTCCAAATCCTGTAACAGCATGGGATAATTGTCCATGTTTGATATCAGAAATACCGCTAAGCTAATTGAGTTTCTTTTTTTTTCCCAGCTTTTCAGATAAGACGTTTAGCCATAAATGAAAATGATTTCAGATAGACGTATGTGCTGCATATCTTCCAAAATATCCATTACCTCATATTTTTGTACATCTTCAAAAATATCCTTTCCATCATATTTTGATCTATCTATCTATCTATCTATCTATCTATCTATCTATCTATCTATCTATCTATCTATCTATATATGAGGTATATTTCGGCAGTAATAATTCTTTCAAACAGGTTTGGTTAAATAATATCGACTACTTCTGTCTATGAAACTGTTGTAATGGAATGTCCCACATTCCCTATCGTCTATGTGGACTGACTATACCAGTAGTTATATATAGTGAGCACAGGATATACCTGAAGCTGGCTTCGGGAATTACTAGTCTGCTACCCGATTCCCTGTCTTTCAGTAGTGTATTCTCTTTTACAATAAACCTCTCTTTCATCTACTTGGCCGGTAAATGTTGTTAATACTGTTTATTATAAGCACAGCATTTTCTTAAATATTTCTGTATATATAAATAACGTATAACAATAAAGTATATTAAAATCATTGCTGGATTCCTTTCGTACTATCTATATGCTTACTCCATTTCTGGCATAATTTTGACAAGTTTCAAGTAATAACAAATGCAATTTAATCTTTAAGAACATTCATAATAAATAAAGATTGCTTAAAAGAGGATAAATGTAGGATTTGACAGAATTGTGAAGAGTTCGCTGTACATTAACTTTTTTTCTGAAAAAACAAAACAAAACAAAAACACTTAAACATAATTAGAATGTAATTATGAAGTAAGTTTTTTTTGCAGTACGGTATCAGAAAAGTGAACTTCTCCAATGGAACAATCAAAATCGAAAATGCGAATTCAGTGCAACGAAGCGGGAAAAAAGAAAGAAAAATACGTTTATGCAAATAGCGTTGATGTTTATACAGAACGTCTCTTACCTATATGGTGAGCAGTAGTAACGTAAATTGTTCAAACTGAGTGACAAACCTTCAAATGAGTGATAAGATGTAAGAATGTGCTAAGAATGTGCTAGAAACAAATAAATTAGCAAGCTATATTGGTAAGAGGAGACGAAAGAAAGAGTGAAGAAAATATGCTGATAGTTATAACAGAAATGTTTTTAATCAACAGAAAGAGTGTAAATATCTTTTGTGTGAAGAGATTTTTTGTTTGTTGAAGCAAAGCAGGTTCAAGAATAAAGTGTAGAAATATTACAAACATCGTTGTTATTAGTACTTCTGCCGCACCCTGTAGCTAATGTCTTACCATTATATGGAGTGGGGGTATTTCTGGGAGGTATACAAAGTGCGATCGATAAATTGTCATCTAAATTACACAAAAAGGAAAATAACACTGGCATCTCATTTTAACAGATGTATTTACCAAAATTACACAAAAATATCTTGAGTAAATTTCTTCAATATAATCGCCATTGACTTCAACCACGACTCCCAGACAACTTCGGAATCCCCTGCAACTCTTCTCTACCTTGTTTAAGTTGGTGAATGCCACCATAGTCTTTACCTTCAGTTCATTTTTCATGTAACAAGGAGTTTTGTTTGTCGCTCACTCAACTGCGCCCCACACATAATAATCAAAGGAGTTGCAATCTGGGGAGTTAGGTGGCAAGATATAAGGGTGGTGTGGTAGCAGAAATTGTCTGACCATGATTTGATTCTTCTGCTTGTGTGGCATGGTACAGTGTCCTGACCTACAGCAACCACCCTCTTGACCCAGGGAAGCACTACCTCCTCAAGGCACTTGATGTATGCCTCCGTATTGAGTCGGACCAACAAATTCGATAGTCCTTTTCTTATCAGAAAGATCAGATTGGATTTTCCTAGCTGCCGTACCTTCGTAATCACCATTAGACTCAACCAACTCTTTCCGAAACCTCTGCACTGTCCTCAGATTGACACGCAAACACTCTGAAATGTTTGTATCAGAGATTCCGGGACGAATGCCAAGCAGTACAACATGGTGTTTCCAAATTTCTGTTGAATTGAATTGCGTCATGGTGGTCTTTTTCTCACAGACGGTGCCCGACAAATTTAAAAAGGACATGCGCGAAAGTAAAAATATAAAATGGCGACAATTTATTCATCGCACTCTGTATGTATGAGATATTTCTACATGTACAAGTATCTAATTCGTTCCTATTTATCCTTAAAACTTCCTCATAGCTTACGGGTTCCATCCATGGTAACTTTAGTCCTTCATTGAACTACATCTTTGATGCCTGAACACTTCATCTGTGAGGAAATTGTCCAAGCATTAACTGCTCTATAGGAGGATTGGTATTACATAGCAGTCTCCCTCTCGTTATTTATTTGTTTTTAACGAAATTTTCTAGTTTCTTAATACTTTGCTTAACTTCAGGAAGGCGTTTTTTGCTATTCCAATGCGCCTTTGGATTTCGGTGTTACATTTTCCGTCATCTCTCAGATATTTGAATTTCTATATTTGCTTGTTTTCGACGTCTCCAATTCGTATCTCGTATTGGGTTGATCTAGCAAACGTAGACATCAAGAGGGCGTCACTATCTTTATCGTTTATTCAAGTAATAAACTACAATTACGATTTGTCTCATGATAAGTATCCATTTTAATCTAAACGCAATCGAATCGTTCAAAATCTAATATAAAACAAAATGGTGGTCGATATGCTCCGTCTTCTCCCCCTTTCGCACCATTAGACACCCCCATGGAGTATAGGGTGACAGCCAATCCACACTAGGTGTTGTAGTTTACTTAGCAAGTACCTGTTTATGGAGTGAACTTGCCAGGTAGATTTGTTTCTTAATAGTGTTCACAAGGACCAAGAGCCACTCAAGATAGAGGGTTACTGAATATGGTGTGTTATATGATTGTAAGTTGGAAATGAGAAGTGAGGATTATGTGGATTAGGTGGATAGGTAATAGATTGATCCTTGACATGAAGAGGTTAAAATTGTAGAAGGAAACACCCACTCGGGGATCTGTTCCACGAGGCAGCTGTTTTTGATGGAAAAGCTGAGTGGAACTTCATCTTTACAATTTGAATATGGCGGGAATGAAGGTGGTTCAACTCCGTGGACTCAGTTATCACGGATCATAGCTGTAAAAGTCTGAATTAATAGAACGTAAAAATGGATTTTCTCATCAGGTATACTTGACCATGCCGAAATGTTCATCAACGACTGATGTCATCACTTCTCAACCCGATATCTATATTTATCAATTTATCTATCTTTAATTCTGTCTTACACTCTTTCCCGCCAATTATTTTGGGAAAAACGTTTCATTTTCAGTCGAATTTTTTAGTTATTTTTAATACAGTAAATAAGAAACTGAGGCACCTTAAAGTAATCGATCAGTGGCTAACACCTCTACCAGACGTATGAGTTGGCAACTGGTTTTGTTTAAAGCTCAGAAAGGCATAAAAAGAATCAAAGTAGAAGTATAAACACGATTTGTTCTGGACGTATTTATTTGTCCGTGCCTGAAAAACATTTTCGGTAATCCCCCAAAAAAAAAAAAAACAAAACGAAAAAAAAAACGTATATACACGTCTTCGACTGGGACGGGGTCAAGTCTGGTCGGTTCGAAACGATCAAATTGGCAGCTGGTCTAAAAAATGACATACAATTTGTTGTTAATTGGGGCAAGGAATGGCCTGTTAATTTTAACGCCTCGAAAACGAAACTGCTCTCTTTTAATCGTCTGAGAGAACCTTTTTTGGGGCCTTCCATTTGCATGTCCCCAGGAGAGTGACTCATTGCGCCTTCTCGGGTTATCGTTTTACGCTGACATGAATTGGAAAGATTACATTGAATCATTTGTTAGGTGTGCTGCGAAGAAAGTTGGTTCACTGTGTCTATTTTACACATTTATATGTATCCCATTCCCCCCACGCATTGAATATTACTGTCACGTGCTTTTGGTATATATTTAGAGATTCTTAATGAGATACAAAGCAGAATCTGCAATGTTATTGGTATTTTATTGTTATTGTGACTTTTCTATAAATATTTTCATGGTAATTGTTCTGATGAGCTTTTCTTTTAGTATCTTTTTCTATATATGAATTTAAGCGCAATACTAGATTAGCGTCAAAGTCTTATCAATATGCAGTTTAAATGGTTAGATGCAACCGTAAGTTCTATGCTAACAATCTCTTCTCTCGCACTTATCGTTCGTAGAACTCACTTCCGGTTTTTCGCTTTCCAGTTAATTTTGAGATTCATAATTTTAAAAGCAATATAAATCGTTCATATTCTTTCTTGTTAATTCCTGTCCTTTTCGTGTTCTATCTCCCGAATAATGTTTTTCTTTTTATTATATTTTTTCACACTCAGTAACCCCTTGCGTTTTAGTGGCTTTATTGCCTTACTCGGGATGAAATGATTAAAAAAGTGACCAGTTATGGAATAAATCTAGTATATGCAGTCACATGAACCAAATATGTTTCATATCTATGAAGTAGATTTTTAACATATCGTTTATTTTTCTTAATATATTTAATTGGTGTTGGGGTGAGATTGTATAATTGTTTTTTGTGCACACTAGAATATGGGTAACAATTGCGGAAGCAATCTTGACATCACGTCAAATCTATGGAAACTCAGACAATCACAATTATGTCGTGTGATTTTACGAGACTATCAAATGTGTTAGTTTAACTGATGCAGATATACACATACATTTTTTAGTCAATTTGATTTTCTAAAGATCCCTCTCCTTTGTATATAAAATGTTTTGAGTGTTTCTTTAAACATAAGCACAAGCGATAAAGCAACAATAAGTACGTTTTACTTACAGCAGATTTCAGTACATCTATAATAAAAAATAATTTTGTTTAGACACATGCAATCTTAGTAATTGTTATATGTAATTGTTGCTAGGCAAGGCTGCTACGAATTAATCTGATTAATGATGTATTTCTAAACAAGCTTGAAAAATATTACATGTTGTTTCATTGCAACATGTAATATTTTGCAATATGATATTACCGTAAAATGGTTATATCGAAATAAAAAAAAAACGATAAAAAAGAGCTAAACCAGTTTATCAACCCTCTCTCATCAGAGCAAAAATGGAGAATAAAAAATGTGCACAGCGTCTAAAACAATAAGAAAAACCAAAACAACGAAAGAAAATAAAATACAGGATAATTAAAAACCCACCCACCACTCCTTCTGGTTACAGAAAGATGCCTGGTAGGACTTAATGTACACAGATTTCAATACTTTCAAGTGAAATTTGGAAACACACACACACACACACACACACATATATATATATATATAAATCTGACAAATGGAAAATTTGTCATTGAAAATAGATTTGATTACGCGTTTCGCCATTCAAGTCTTCATCAGATCCAAAAACGAATAAATCATTAGTACTTTCCCCCTAAGATTGTCGTGATTAAAGAAGAAAGAAAATGGCTGACTTTTAAAAAGTCCGTTAATATTTATCCTGTATCTTTTCTTTATAATTCTTAGTTCATGTCAAAAGTTGTTAATCTATTTTTCCAGATTTTTTGTATCGAATTAAAGGAAATTCCTTATTTCATTTTCAGAATGGCTCGAAACGTTTACGCTTTGTCAAATTTCTTAAAAACTTTGTTGGGATTTTATATCCTATTTTAAATATATATATATATATATATAGAGTGTAACCCGAATATAAGAGAATTGTCGGGACCGGAGAAGAAGTCTCTTATATCCGGGTTTGGTCTATTTTATATACATTAACACAGGCTCTAATTTGGAACCAGAGAAAATCTCTCTTATATCCGTGTTTCTCTTATATCCGGGTCTCTTATATCTGGGTTACACTGTATATATATATACACACTACGAAATGGACTAAGTCCGACAATTATTTTAATATATTTTTGTTATACGTTATACATATACACAAAAATATTTAATTAAATGTTCTGTTTATAATAAACCTATTAACAACATTTACCGGCCTGAACGTCCGAAAAATTTCATAGAAAATATGCGTAATCCGACAGGAATCGAACCTGTATCCTACACGGAACCGTCATATAACCTGACGTTCTATGCCAGTTTAGCTACGATTTTACTGCTGGAGCAGTGAAATCGACCTTGTCAGCCAGACACTCCTTCGTAGCTGAATTGGTATAGCGCGTTAGGCTATATGGCGATTCCTGTCGGAGGACGCATATTTTTAATGAAATTTTTAGGATGTTCAGGCCAGTAAATGTTGATAATGATGTTTATCATAAATAGAGCATTTACTTAAATATTTGTGCATATATGTATAACAATAAAATATATATACGCTGTATAAATACTTTTTTGTCTTGATGAAGTCGAATATAGTACAAGTTTAACGCGATGACGGATGTAAACAATAAATATAAAATAGTGATAATGCTCCATCTCTAAATTTCAGTTAAGCATTTATAAACGGATTTAGAATTTGCACAAATTTGTATACAGGCGAAAGAGAAATAATTGTCTTTATGTCCAACAGCTCTGTATTTTGCATTTGAGAGAACCGATAAAACAATCAACTACTGTTTACGACAAAAGCAGTATTTTTTACAAGTTTTCCTTCTTATCACTCTTGTTATTTTTATCGCACCAACATTACAATAAAAGCAACAGCTGAGATGAAAAGAAAACCAAGTCAAAACAAACGTAAGAAATGCTCAATCTGAGAAATTCGGAAAAGTTTTAGACCAATGACAGAATGTCTAGATTTAATATTAAATTTTACATTACCTCGTGATCCCAACTGCTATGTTGCTTTGAATATTTAGGTCCAGGGTAGTGACCTGTGCTTGGAAATTTCTGGAACGAAAAAAAAAAAAAAATTAACGTACAGTCATATAGAACTGATTTTTTTTATATATATATACATGCGAACGATGTAAGAGTTGAATATCATCGAGTTGAATTGAAATCGTCGGGCTGATCTTGAAATTATCAAGTTGAGTTCGAATTCTGGCCGATTGTGCTTTCACTTGGAACTAATGCTGATCTTGGTAAAAACATGAATACCGCTTCCTCCACTAATAGGTTCTGAATCTGAAAATGACCTTATTCTTGGTTAGCTACCGTTTTTTGCTTTACAGAAATGTCTCATTTTTGGAAAAAAAAAAAACATTTTTTTCATTTGTTTTTCTTGTATACTTTGAATATACGTTCTTTAGCTTTAGAGGGGCGTCGTCAGTGATGTTCTGATTTGGATCATTGGGCGGTTTCGGGTCTTTCAAACATCATACTCCCTCTCACCAAGTCGACCCCCATCAATATCATATACAATAGAATAGGTGCATTCAATTGGGATATCTTTAGTTGGAGTTTCTTTCCAACTGTGAAAACAAAATGCTCCCAATCTTATTATTATTTTGCTGGATTTTGATTCCTCAAATTTTACTAACTAACCTATTAAACACACACACACACACACACACACACACATATATATATATATATATATACAACACGACCTTTGTCGAAGCCCTCCACCGACCATTCAATGATCGCCCCCCACCGCATTTCAATCCTTGATGTCGCTGGTGCTCACCGAAAGGCCAGGAAAAAGCGTGTTGCATGTCCAAAAGCCAACACGATGAATAATAATAATAATAATAATAATAATAATAATAATAATAATAATAATAATAAAAAACGCCACATCAAGAAAGAAGAACTTGAAGCATGTTTATCATATAATATATAGATCTTTTATTCTGGCTTTTTCACCTGCTCGTCCTGGTGAATGGGTGGGTGATACTTGAAATAATTTCTGTTTTGTTAGTTCAACCTATCACATTGCCTATCTACTTATCCCGACGTGGTAGTTGGCAAATACGAAATGGAAGCTTCGGGAACGCGACACGGACGCGTCCGTCTCCTGCCAAGGGTGGACCGGCATTATCCCCAATACCAAGCATGAAATCATATAGACCAGTACCCGGATATAACCTATTTCTGGTTTTGTTGCCACTTGATCTGCAAAAATCCCTCATCCACCCTTTACTTCTAATTAGCTTTTGGTTAAAATGTTCAATTTAGTCTTTACAACGATAACGTCACAAGATGCTTTTTTTTTTTACATTATTTTAAATCAAGACTTGCAAACGGAGATGTTATCGAAGACAATGGCGAAATCGCTACAAATTAAAATAATGTAATGAATTGATTGGAAACTTACTACCGAGTCATCTAAGTATCGTCTGTTTCTTGGTTGCGATTGGATTGGAAGTGATTCGAACTCGTAGCTGACATCCACAGCCTAGGAAAAATTACAAAGTTTGATTAAATTTTTGTTAGTTATAAAATTTGTTAATAGGTTTTTCAAATTTATTCTTAAGGTCAAGGTTTATATATCAATTTATGACTGTTGATTTTATCATAAAATTTTGTCACTAGTATTCTTCGGGCTTCCTCAGGTATACCTGATAATAACCAAAAGTGCAGGGAAATTGACTATAGTTGGAATGGAAAGTAATGACTTGTTCTAACATTTAATATTCATTGTCTCCTTAGATGTGCCTTATTTTGTATATAGTAATCACAGATATTTTTGTTACATTCCCTACATAGCTGGTAGGTAAAAGAAGTTCAAACCACACTTGTGCACTCTGTTCCGAATTCTCAAACTTTGGACATTACCAAGTTTGTTGCATACTTTAATATATATATATATATATATATATATATATATATATATATATATATATATATATCAAAAACAAAAAAGAACGAAGACTGTATTTCGCCCTAAATCGGCCAACAATACTGAAAGATAACGTTTTTAAGGCAAGCAGTCTTTGTAATTCGAGTGCATTGGGCAATATCAAGAGATACTGCATTAATAATAATAGTACAGGTCAATAGCATGTCTGCCAACCACGTATAAATTGATCACGTTTGTTCTGGCGAACAGTACTTACTCTTTTCTCGAAGAAAGCAACATTCTTCCCCTGGAACAGAAGGGATGCGGGAGAGAGTCGTAAAGATCAACTATTAATAAACAAAATAATCCTGGAAAATTGCAGGGATATTGGTAGAAATCTCAGAACAGCATGAATAGATTACCGTAAAGCCTTTGATAGTGTATCACACTCCTGAATCCTTAAGACTTTAGAAATGTACAAAGTCTTCTCGGTGATAGTAATTTTTTTTTAAAACCACATTATACCTAAATCACACCAGAGACACTGCTACGTCCAATCGCCTGAATATCCAATGAGGAATCTTTTAAGCAAACACCCTGTCACCCTTTCTCTTTTGTTTGTCCTTAACACATGAACTAAACAATAATAGCTATGGATACAAATCAAACAATAAAGTATTCAATCACATACTCTACACAGATGATTATAAACTCTTTGCCAAAGATGACAGTGGGTTGACGGATCTCCTCAATACTGTAAAATGTTTCAGTGACGGGATCGATATGGATTTCGGATTAGATAAATGTGCAAAAGTAACATTCAAGAAAGGGAGAATTACAGAAACACATTCAATATATCTCGATTTTGTCACAAAGATTAAGGAACTGGCACAAGTAGAAGCCTAAAAATACCTAAGAGTCAGCAATGAGAAAGTAAGAAAAGAATACCGCAGGCGTGTGTGTCTCATATTGAATACCGAGTTGAATAATAATAATAATAATAATAATAATAATAATAATAATAATAAACAGGATATCAGCCATAAACACTTTGGCTGTTTCGATGGTGCAATAGTTTCAACATAGTTAACCAGACCATTAAGCGAATGGACGCCAAAACGAGAAAGTTTCTCATTTTCCACCGAATGCATCATTCCATGGCGGCTGTTGATCGTCTGTTATGTGCCCAGATCCGAAAGAGATATGGACACTACCCACACCCACATAGGATCTGTAACAATTTTATGAGACATTACAATACACACAGACGGAACAATCAAAGCTGATCGCCCTGACATCGCGATCAGAGACCGCAAGGACAAAACGTGTCTTCTTATTGGCATAGCAGTCCCTGCGGACTGTAATGTATCTTTGAAGATCTCAAAAAAAAAAAAAAAAAAAAAAACTATCAAAATGCAAAGATCTTGAAATCAAAATCTTCAAAATATGGCATATGAAGACATCAAATTGTAGTTGGAGCCTTTGGATTGATTGGAAAAATTTTCAATAGACCAATTGAAGGGATTCCTCGTAGTACTTGGTTTAAAGAAATACAAAAGATTGTATTCACAAGCAAAGCCCCCACGTCTTACAAAGGGTTTTATCTATGTAAAATATATATGATCTTAGATTGATTTTTTTTCTCAAGTGGAAAATGTCATGATGCCATTACTAACCATAGGTCTCTGGTTGGGACCCGGAAAAAATGAGTATACACTAGAAGCCAAATAAAATAATTATAATAATAATAATACACACGTTAAGAGAAGAGCGCGATTTAAGAAAAGAAAAAAAAGCACAGTTTTTGACAATGTTGAATAATATTTCAATAGAATATCTGTCTTCAAGTTATATTAAAAAAAAAACTTTTTTCAAGTATGAAAATATATAAATCTACAAAAAATTATAAGTCTGTACAAACGTTGCTTGTCTACGATTTATTACTGACTTAATACAGTAATTGTGGCACAAGGCCGGAAAAAGGGGGAGATAGTCAATTTTGGTCGATACTAATTATTCTACGCCTAGCTAACCAGATTCACGACGCATTCATTCATTACAATTTACTCATTCACCATAAGAATCTATCCGTCACCATTCGCTTCTATATATACTAAAATACCTCACACAAATAGGGCCCCGACTGAAAAGTACCCCACGAGTTAAAATTTCAATATGTACAATTGTGTATACAAAATATATATAAAAATTATATCAATGAAATGATGGTGGAAGGATGACCCCGAAAAACTGAAAATGAATGATGTTAGTAGGACCCGTCCACTAATAAAAAATTAAAGGTGACCGCTGTATTCTTGTCTTCCGACAAAACTAGAAACTCTACAACTACTTAGAATTATTGCTCACCGATACTGTAGAGCAGGCTAAGAGTCATTACTCAAAATATACCGCCCATTAATTAGATAAAAACTCGATTATGGCTGCTTTATATATGGCGAAGCAAGAAAAAGTTACATTAAAGAACTCAACACTGTTTATCATCAAGGATCAAGAATAGCCCTGGGAGCTTTCACCACATCTCCGGTAGAAAGCTCTTACACAGTAGCACATGGACTTCCATTAGTAAAATGACAGAAAAAAAAACTGGCTCTTCAATATTATATTAAATTCTCAATCTTCCCATCAAATCCTACAGATAAATGTACATTTCATCCACAATATACTGAACTCTTTAACAGAAAAGACAACGCCATCAAACCATATGATATCCATCTGAGTAATGTCATTGAAAAATCACAAATAAATACAACACAAATCCACGAGTCCATCAATTCTAAAACACCTCCCTGGGTGATAAAACAACGAGATCTCCCACTAAAACTCAGTGAGTTCCAAAAACCACAAACCAATCCTATCACATTCCATGAAGAATTACTTTCCATCAAAGATGCCTACGTAGATGACCTGACCATCTCTACAGATGGAGCTAAAAATGACGACAAAGTAGGATGTGCAGCCGTCCACCACAGATTAAATTGAATGAAACCACTTTCAGGAAAAGCTTTGATATTTAGTGTCGTGGTGAATGCTATCGACTTGGCTCCCGACATGATAAAATCAAGTAATCATAAAAAAATTATTGTATAAACTGACTCCATGTAAGTGATCAAAGCACTGAGAAACAAAAAAAAAAAAAAAAAAAAAAAAAAAGAAAAGAAAAATCCACTCATCATTAAACTACTCAACAGGACCAAACAGAGATATTGTCTTCTGCTGGAAACCAAGCCATATTGATATCACAGGGAATTACAGAGCGGATTTAGCAGCAAGAAAAGCATCTATTATAAATAAACACACCAGACCCTCTTAAATACCAAAATCCCATACAGGTGTGCCCACGTCGCAACCGTGCGTGACATAAGGTTGTGATTTAAAGTGGGTCTAACGGGTGTACCCTGGAAAATCTCCAAAGCTCTGTCAGCACTTCCTCATATGGGGACACCTCAGGCGCAGGGCATTAAACCCAGCTCCCTCCCAAGGGAGAAGTAATGCCCGGGGCTTCGGCTTAATATTAGAAAAATATGGACCCCAGCCCAAAGGCCGGAATGGACTTCAGATTTCAGTGTCGCACTTTCCGTCCTCTGTCCAAACACTCCACAGATATTTAAATTGTTGTACTTGTTTGATTTTGGTATCTTCAATTTGTAATTTGTATGTTGGGCTGCTATGTTTGCAACAAACACGCATTCTGTCTGCTCTAGCCTGTTCAACTGTCGAACTCTCTGTCTTGAGCAGAGAGGAACCAGGACGAGGATTTGCCGAAGGGCAAAGATTCGTCGGGGAGGTAGACAGACCCTGAACTCGTTTATGCGGGTTCTAAGGGAATATTTTTGGCCGAGCCTACGGGCTCGGAGGACCCATGGTAAACTCAGCCTTGTGCCACATACATCCCTCGTTTTGGCTGTTAAATATTAACACGTATTCTGTCTTCATGCAGTTTATATTTAGACATTTCTTCTCACTTGCCTTCATTACCTCCTGTAGAAGTTATTGTAAGCTTCTTGTCTGTGTTTGCTATCAACACTGAGTCATCTGTATATCTTATGTTGCTAAGATTATGGCCGCCAATAACGAATCCTGATAGAACTTCTCTCAGAATCATTTCACTTAATAGGTTGAATAAGTCCGGAGACAAGACACATTAGTGGATACATTTTCTAGCAGTATGAAGGCGGTTTGCTTCTAGTATAGGTTCTGGATTATTCTAATATAATCCCTAAATATATCATAGCTAGCTAGCAGTTCCAACAGTGCTTACACTACTTTTAGAAATTTACTTTATTTATTCATTATTTCTTTTCATCATTTCACCCCAAGCAAGGCGATAAAGGTACTAATACGCAAATGTTTACTGATAGTTAAATAATATAGAAGAGTATAATAAAAGAATGTAATCAAAAGAGACAGAAAATGACGATTAACGTTGAATTTAAATTTTTGAAGATCGTAGCTGACAGGAAAGCAAGAAAGCAAGAATCCACACGTGTGACATAAAAAACAACATTAGTATAGAACTTACGGTTACATCTCGCAATTTCAACAGTAGAATGATGGGACCTAGCTGCCAATATAGTACTGCGTTTAATTTGTAAATTCGAAGTACCAAAGAGGAGAGCGATATTTATTTCCGCTTCACTACAGAAAATATGGCACAAGGCCAAAAATGGGCAATGGGGAAAAGGACGGTCTTGTTCTGTCTTGACTTTAAACTTAGCTCGCCACAAACACTGACCCAAACATACCACAAAATTCCTAACACCAAAAACAGCACATTCTTACTTACCTTTCTTATTACATCCACCATAATACCTCCTTGTCTCTATGAAAATCCTAACTAGTCCCCGTATGTACAATACATTGTCTGTAGGCGGGAGAATAAAACAATAACAAGAGATCTTATCAGAACAATATCAGTATTTATAGAAGAGGCAAATGGAAGCTGTGTTATGGCGCTGGGAAAGAGACTGTAGATGAGACGCCTAATTTATTGATTTATTTATTTTTTGTTTGATTGGTAAAATAGTTTTGTGTACTTACCGCATTATCATAGCACATATACTGAAATGAGAAAAATGTAAAAAAATATTAAAGAAAATGTCAGGAAGAAGAACAGTGTTAGGTTCTAATGAAGGTAAGTAAATAAAACTGAAAAACCGTGTCAAACATTCAAACGGCCAAAGGCAAAGGACTGAGAACGCAATTTTCTTAACATGGCGTCAAAGCAGAACTAATACCTGACGAATCACAATCTCAGTAAGAGAGAGAGAGAGAGAGAGAGAGAGAGAGAGAGAGAGAGAGAGAGAGAGAGATGAGATGAGAGAAAGAGAGAGAGAGATGGGGAAACGAATGGTGAGAAATAATAAAAGTAAAGGTCAAGAGAGAAGGAGAGAAAGAGAGAGAGAGAGAGAGGGAAAGAACGATGAGAAATAATAAAAGAAAAGGATACGAGAGAGAGAGAGAGCGAGGTGGGTAGAACGGTGAAAAAGTAAAGGACAAGAGAAAGAGAGAGAGAGAGAGAGAGAGAGAAGAGAGAGAGAGAAGAGAAGAGAAAGAGAGAGAAGAGAAAGAGAGAGGAGTGTGAGAGAAAGCAAAGAGAAAAAATAGTAAACTTTCATTAAGTTTACATTCCTCTTAAGATATGGAATTTTCACTCGCATGAAATAATAATGTTGATGGAGAAATCTTGTAAACAAAAACGACGAGAGAGAGAGAGAGAGAGAGAGAGAGAGAGAGAGAGAGAGAAAAAAATAAAAAGTAAAGGGCAAGAGAAAGAGAGAAAGAGGGGAAGGAGAGTGCGAATGAAGGGAAAGAGAACGAAGAAATAAGATGTGAAGAGGAAAGAAAGATAATTGACTAAAGAAAAAGTGAAGAGAAAAAAAGGATATAAAAAAGAATAAGCTAACTGAAGCTGGCTAGAATATTGAAATAAACTTATACTATTTTTTTAATCATTTCACCCCAAGCAAGGAAATAAAGCCACTAAGACGCAAGGGGTTACTGTGTTTGAGAGGGCATGAAAAGAAGGAAAAAACAATATTAAGGAGAAACAACGATGAAAGAACAAGAAAACAGATGATAACGATTGACATGGCATTTAAATTTTTAAAGATCAAAGTTGACTGGAAAGCAAGAAACTGGAAGAATTTCACCAGTGAGAAGCATGACAGAAGGAACTGTTAACATATCTAGCCATTTCAACCGTAAATTGCCGTCAGTCTTGTACTACACTCAAAATTCATAAAGTTTATGTACCACAGAGGTAAATTTATCAGAACGAATTACTATGGAAATATTTATACAAAAGACACAGGGAAGCTACTTTACATCGGCGGGAAAGTGAGTGAATCCGTGATTCCAGGTCATTACCAATAATATTGCAGATTTTTCTTTGTATTTTATAAAGAGTCTCTAAATATATATCAGAAGCACCAGACCAGATATGACACCAATGTTCAATGCATGCACGAATGGTAGACTTATAAATGTCTAAGATATATTCTGGCGAGAAAAAGTGTCTACCTCGACACAGTGAAATAATCTTCTTAGCGGTAGACCTAGCAATTGATTCAATATAATCTTTCATATCAGCGGAAAACGTTAGACCAAAACAATACAGTTAGCCGCCTCATAATAGGACAATAGTTACTGAGTAAGTTTGCCTGGTTGATTATAGTACTTGAGTTCAACCCTATCAACATCATAGCCGGGATCATCGAGCCAATGCGATTGATCTTTTCTTTAGCTATATATTATGTGATACGCCAGGGTTATATACAGGTTTGAATTCAGAGTTATTTTCTCCTAGAATGGTTGCTACCCAAGGTTATAGAACCCAGTCTGTATTACTATTTACCCATAGCTGGAGAAGAAGAGGATTCATACATTTCCCAAGGTTATTAGCACGTAAGTGTATGTAATGGATCCGACTGGAATTTGAACTCGGCTCTCCGATTCCTCAATCTGCTATCCATTACTCCACCGTGCCTCGACCCCATAACTATTAAGCAAAGCTAACGACCCCTCCTTCTGTCACACAATAGTTGTAACATTTAGTCTATGAAAACATATAAGCTACTATGAGGTCTCCTTTATGTGCCGTGTCCTGTGTAAGTAGTTTGCAGCCATGGCTCTTTACATCTTCCTATCCTTTCTAACTTTAAGAAATATTTGTTCCTTTAATATTCCGCCCTTCTAGCCTTAAATATACCCTGCAACTGTCAATGACACAGTAAGGTAGATATTACTTAGAATTACGAAGAATAGGAAGTAGTGGAGAGCCATGATCCCCAGCGTCCTGATACTTAAAAGAAAATGAGTATCAAATTCTCCAGGCCCTTTTTCCTCATTATATGTCTCAAAAATTTCAACTGTTTCCTGATTCTAGTTTTTATTTTTGTTTCCATTTTTCTCACAACGTCCTCTTTGCTCACATATTCGACCCATAGTGTTCTCAGTATCTTTCTATAGAACCACATCTTCGTTGCCTCAAGTTTTTTTCATCATCTTGGAGGCAACTGTCCATCATTCACTGTCATATAGAGGGATTGTTGTTATTTAATAGTACAGTACTCTTTTCTTTGTTTCTAATGACATTTTCCTGTCTCTCGTTTTATTATATGGGAGATATTAATAAGTCATTTGAATACTCTTCGTCGTCTAAAGTGCCGTAGGCGATACACCTATGGGTGAGTGGTTCGAATTCAGAGAGGTTTTGTTCGAACCAATTGTATTAAACCCGAGGAGTCCATTATTTTCTGTCGCGTCTAGAAGGTAATTTCAAAAACAGATCCAGAGGAACTGCCGCTCCCTTCAAGCCTCGACAAAAAATAATGGATTCCTCAGGTTTAGTACAATGGTTTAAGAAGCTGTCGGTGTAGAATTTTTATTCCTTTAACGAAGCCTAGCCATATGCATACGTCTGTGTATGGGTCTCCTACGTAAAAAAGACGACCTTGAGTCACATCCCACCTTAGTGTACAGGCCTGTTAATACTGCATGGTAGAAACTTTTATACTGAAAATATTAGCAATTATTTCAAAAGAGTATCTTTTTTATTCCTATTTAGTAAATCGAGCAACTCCAGTGATTCAGCTGCAAAAAAGTATTAATTTCTTTTTTCTAAGGAGTTATTTCCCTTTGACCATTAGTTACTAGTTGCGCCCCTTTCTTTTAAATGCGATAAAGACTAGCTTAATATCTAACAGAAATGTTGACCAGTTTTTTGCCAATGCATACGTTTTCTTTTTTCTAGTCTTCTTTTAAAAAATCCTTTCATCCTAAGCAAGGCAACAGAGCCACTAGCACTCTGGTAGGTTGCTGAGTGGGAAAAAAATCAGAAAAAAAACATTATCAAGGAGCGAAAGAATAGGATTTAAGAGGACAGAAGATAACGATTGTCATTGCATTTAAAATTTTGAAGATCAAGCGCAACTGGAATGCAAAATTCCTGAAGAGAGTCCCACAAGCGAGAAGTGTGAGAAAAGAAACTGTTAGTATAGAATTTAACCATTTTGACTGTAAAATGATGAGCTCATGCTACCAATCTAGTAAAACTCACAGAGTTTTGGTGCCATCAGAACATTTGCCATAAAAGTATTTATAGAAAAGTTATAAGAAAGCTATATTACGGAGGTGGGAAAGTGACTGAAGTCGAGATGTCAGATCAGGACCAATAACATTGTAGAATCTTCTTTGTATTTTGTCAATCTTTAGGTATTTAGCAGGAGCACCAGGCAATATGTGGCAGAAATATTCAAAGCATGGATGAATGATAAAATAGGTTCCAAAAGAAAGAATACTTACAAACGAAGCTTTGTTCGAATTTTTACTGGATTCGTTTATACAATGTGTCTCAAATTCATGTAACTTAAAATAGTCAAGCTTTATTGGAAACAAAAACTGTAACAGTTTAGAATAGAAGCCAAACACCCGTAAGCAAAATGAAAATTACCCCTCATAGATAATCATTAAGGACGCGAAAAGCTTAAAAGTTGTTGTTATCGTTATAATTTAGTTTCTTAACTTGTTCCTGAAGTCAAGTAGTAATTCGTAAGTGCGAATTTCATGCATTTTTTGTAGAATAAAAAAAATAAAATAAATTGAGCCTTGGATCGTGGCCAGACGCGCATGCGCAAGATAACTGAAGGCCATTTATTCCACATCAATAAAAATGAAAAGTTTGCAGCGAAAACATGAAACCTGTTTCAAAGAAATTTTTTGATGTCTATATATGGAGACTTAAAAAAGAAAGAAAAAAACTTCTATAAAAACTAGATTATTCTAAAAAAAAATAGTCACATTCCGAACAGTCCGTTATTGGGAATATATATGCGAGTAGATATCCAGAAAAATACACAAAAGTATTTGATAATTTGATCCCAAATATAAACGCAAATTTTAAATTTATAATTTTGCACACGTGTGTCTGGCCTCCCCACCCCAAAAAGTCAAACTCATAAAAGTAATAATTTAGTTACCTCAAGATTTAAATAGTCAGGCAAATCTTCATCAAGTTCCTCGTATGCTGCGTTCTCCTGAAAGAAAGAAAATCATAATAAATTTACTATTAGATGAAGTATCGACAAACCTTTTTTTTTTTTTTACTAATATTCTTTTCATATTATTCTCCTTATTTTTCGTCTCAACAATCAGAAAGAAGAAGCTTTCGGTGATATTCGTTCATATCTTTTCTTCTTCTTAAAAACTCGTCTATACGAAGCCGCTTCCTCATCGATTAAGCTACAAGAGTTACAAATCTAACTATATTCTTTTTATTTTCTTCGAATGTCAGATTCTCTTTGTTGTATTAATGCTTGCATATACAAGAACTTTTTGTTGTCATCAAACATAGATTTTATTATTAGATAAAACATTATTTAATAAGAATTTATTTCATTTTATTTCTTTCGATTTTTTTTATTTATCACCAATATTGTACACTCATTTTATGGTTATTAGCTTGTAGTAAGGATTGATAATAAGAAGAGAAATACCATAAAAGAAATACAAGTGAAACCACAATAACAAATTATTGCTCAATTTTCTAAGACATTGGTTCTCAATCTTTTGTGCCCAATGCTCCCTTTTCACCATTAAGTCAGAATGTCACACCCACTTTCCAAGATTATCCGACTCAAAAGGTACATTCTAAGTAATATGCATATCGAAAATCTTCATTCTTTTCCACATTAGTATATACGCATTTACAAGGATTATTTTTATAGATGGACCTTAAAACTTGAATACATATACAGTAATTTCTTTTAATTCATAACTAATTATTGAATAAATAAACTGAAGCATAAACAAAAATTTCGATAAAAGGTCTGAGTATTTCAATCGATTTTATTCTGAAGATTAGAGTAAATGAAATACTTGAGATTGATTTTTCATCACACTGTCTTTCTTTTGACACTAATGCCGGGATTCTGTAAATAATAAACAAGGAAAAGCAAAAGATAACTATGGAGATCTTCGTTTTGCTTATCTTGCTCCAGCTGGCTAAGTACGGAAACCTACGTTTTTTGCATACCGCTGGTATGAGTGTACCGTTGCGCCATCTATCGTAAAATCACAAAATCGTAATCACAGTAAATTAAGGAGAGACAGTTAAATACTAGAACAAAATCTACAAAGATTTTTCCGTAGAAAAAGTAAACAAAATTATCAATAGATTTTAAAGCTGTTCATGGTTTGGGTGTTGAGACACTTTCTTTTTCACTAATTTAATTTTAGAAAGATTTTCTCTACCAACAAAAATATTACTGTATCCGAAAAGTAAAAAAAAAATAACTAGTGACAGTAGCATCAACTAATATATTGGGTGGGTGTATAGGGAGCATTAAGTACTTACAACAGATGTATTTATGGCGACGCAAAGATTCTGTTGAAATGAATAGGAAGTCTAGTTAATTTCTTCTGTTAATAATTTGCTTGATTCAATATTTAACGAAACTATATTGTGAAAGATAACATAAAATTGGATAAATACTTACGTATTTTGACTCCACCGATTGTTCCTTGAAATTAGATGACTGGTAAAAAAAAACCCCAAAAAAACAGAAAAATGAAAGTTACTTTGTGAATTGATTTTCAAAGAAGAAATTAGTAGTCATTTACGGAATAATCATATCATATTTTAATTATTTTTATTAAGTTTTCATTCAGGAAAAAAAACCGAATTAGAGGGTCACTGGATGAAGTTGTTCTATCGACGCAACAGGAGGCCGTAAGTACAGATTATGAATGTATATAATCTAGATAACTGTCCATTCTTAACTTGAAGATATTCAGATTGTAGTTATCGGGGAAACATACTCTCAAGAGTCTGTACCATAAAGTAGCTGTTTCCAGGAAGATGCTGTCTGAGTGGAACTTTCTTCTTACCAATTGAATACGGAGGGAATTAGGATGATTCGACCATGTGTACGTGGCATGGCATGGTATGGCATGTCCAAGCTGTGTAATAATATGAGGTCTTGTTAAATTTTAAAACAGCGAGACCTGTCGCACAACTCGATACGGAACATTTACTTTCGACCGATGGCTATCAGTAATTGGAGTTAACTTAAAAGTACAAGAGCAAGAGGTTCAGACCGAGAGAAAATGAGGGAAGGAAGATTAATTCTTTTTTTAGACGAAGATGAAAGGACAAAGAAAACTGTTGTTTGTAAAACTGACCATCCCGCGCAAAGAAAAACGTAAGGAACGAATCGGGCCACAAAGACATAGACAACGATCGTTGAACTGCGCACACCATGTCGCTTACGCCTCAACCCGGCTTCACTTGCTTATAGCAGTAAAGTACTACCCAAGAATAAATTCTGGTTTACAGCTAGAAATTGTTTTGTTCTTCACTCGTGGGTAAAGATCTGACTGAAGGGTAATTTTTAAGTCACTAGAGTTTGACTGAAAGAATCTGCACCCTGTCAACGAACCTGGTTTCTGGTCTGAACTGCAAGGCAACAGTTGTAAAGGTCTGAACTGATGGAAGTAAAGAATGTAGTTCGTCTGAACATTGTCCATAGAAGTAGCGATAGGACAGCGTTAGGCTTCCAATGTTTCAACTGTGGTAAAGGGGGGGCTGTAGAGTTGAAAAATTCATCACCCATAAGTCTGCAGCTACATTACATAGAAACTAATTATCATGTACGATTTTCATGACTTAATTATGTCTTGTATTCATAGCATATATATGTATCTATTCACACTGTATCTTTATATGAGCCAGATTAGACCAATATTTGGGCTGGAGCTCTACAGTTGTCACTTGCCTGTCTTGATAGAGTTCAAAAGCGTATATGTGGCCTTGTGGATAATGGATTATTTTGCTATTTACGTGACTATTTCCTCTGACCCATCCCCCCTGACCTTTACAACTGGGACTCACCATGCTGCGTGCACAAGGGGGGGGGTCAATCACACCCGTTCTTCTTCGTATTTCATTAGTATGAAGTAAGTTCCATTCCGACAGCTTCTTCCCAAGTTGGATGAACATGATATATATATATATATATATATATATATATATATATATATATATATATATATATATGCGTGCGCGTGTGTGTGTATGTGTGTGTGTGTGTGTGTGTGTGTGCAGGGTGTCACAAAATTGTATGCACATTTTGAAGCTTTCTGAAGAAACAATTCAAGCAACTAGAACCAACTATATGTAATTTAAATAATGCATATTTCAAATTGATGTCTGTTATGATCCAGACATTGCTGACAACGTAACGCAATGGATTCACAAGCAACAATTAACATTTCGATTGGAATTTGGCTTCATTCTTGCATTCTTGCTCTATGGAAACTTTTATTTCAGTGATTGTTGCTGGGTTTGTAGTGTAGACTTTGTCTTGTAAATATCCCCACAAGAAAAAGTCTAAAGGGGTGAGGTTCAGTGAATGAGGAGTGCATTCTGCAGAACCCCATCTGTCTGTCAAGATTTCATTCAGGTAGGATCAGAAATCCCGATGGTAGTGGGTTTCCTCATCTCCCAAAACTTCTCTAATTCTTGGAATTATAGATTGTTTCAGCATACCTAAAAATGTGTAAAAGTGTGTATACTGAGACACGCTATATATATATATATATATATATATATATATATATATATATATGATAAAATATAGTTTTAAGGTATGCTATATTTATGGGTTAAAGTGTATCTATCAAGGATAGAGCGTATGTAAATATAAAAATGGACATTGGGGACAACACCCAGAGATGAGTCTGTGCCATGCTAAACGTAATCGTCAGGCTATATATATATATATATATATATATATATAGAGAGATATAGAGAGAGAGAGAGAGAGAGAGAGAGAAATAGATATAGATAGATAGATATGGGTATAATAAAAACATACATATACGCAAATATTCTTGCACGTACTTATATATTTCTTTTTCAGGTGTTATAGAAACAGTGTTCAATGTTAAATAACAGAGCTATTAAGCATATATTAGTGATTATACATAATATCGAACGTCAATAGAACGACTCGGAGTTTCATGTAGATGTGCAATCTTCAGGTACGGAATACAGAATGTATTCTGTATCTGAAGCATATAAACAAGCAGGGGAAGAACATTTGAAAAAAAAAAGTTGGCTTGAAGATAAAGAGGCTGCCGTAATATTTAATAAAACTTGTTTTGAATTACATTTTTGGGTTCTAATGAACCCGAAGAATGAAATGATATTATTTTTTATATTTAAGCACGATAGCATCTGACAGCGTCAACAATGTTAAGAATTTACATGGACCGATTTCATAGAAAAAAAATTAACTGATATGTCTTTAATCTTTATAATTTCGCCTTAGAAGAGACGCTAAAACCTAGCAACGGAAACAGACTCGGGGGAGACGTGGCCTTCAGAGTATGCCTCCAATGTTTTTTGGTCACTTTATGAGACTCGAGGTAGAGATTTGGCAAAGCCAGAAGACGTCACGGTGGGCTGTCATCCCTATTGCAATTAAAGAACGATGGTTAGAATCCAATTGACTTGATGAGGTTAATGTCGTACTGTTTAGTAAGCACTTTGAACCAGAATTTGTTTTAATGACAATTATCGTTCCCACTATTTTCAGTATCATCTGAAAATTGTCGTGAAACACTATTAAGTTCATTGCTTGATAACGAAACATCAAAGATATTTCCCGTGAGATATCGCATCCGTATTTAAGAAAAAGACAGATCTAACTGATATGAGTTGGGGAGAGGTCTCTATAAGTAATCGTTGGTATTGTGGTCTGGGAATACACTTGAAGCATTACTGGGATGAAATTCGCAGTAGGGTAAAGTATATATTGAATGGAAGCTGATTAAGAAAAAGAACAGAAACGATGCCTCGTCTCACAAACCTGTGTTTGCCTCAATCTCGTCTGGAACGTTTGACTTGTGGACCTTAAATCGACTAATCGCTGATATTTCTTCATTACTGCTTGCCGGAACTGAAATAATAATAATAATGGTAATAATAATAATAATAATAATAATAATAACGGTACCTCCTTATTGATATGGCAGTCCCTGCTGACTGCAATGTATCTTTGAAGATATTCAAAAAGCTGTCAAAATACAAGGACCTTGAAATAGAAATCTCGAAAATGTGGCATATGGGAACATCAATAATCTCTGTTGTAGTTGGAGCCCTAGGACTGGTTGGAAAAGATTGCAGTAGACTAATTGAAGGGATTCCTGGAAGTCCATGCCTCAAGGAGATACAAAAAATTGTTCTGACAAGTACAGCCGACACTTTACGAAGGGCTTTATCTATGTAATTTTTTTTTCTTTTTTTTGTCAGTGGAAAGTGTCATGATGCCATTTCTAACGTTAGGCCCCTGGGCGGTACCCGGAAAGAAATGTTTAAACGCCAGAAATCAAAGAAAATAATAATAATAATATTGTGCAAACCAAAAGGAAAATAAAATAAAAGAGATAAAACGGGAAAATCTAACTGCGGCATAAACAATTACACCGATTTAAATTCTGTCCACTATTTACATTATTCGGACTATTGTCCTCATCTTTGTCGCCATGTTTATCACAACGTTTCGGTCGTTGTACGCTCCGGCCTTCTTCAGGTGGTTGGAATGTTGAACTGAACCCTTTATTTCGCTCATTGGGGTAGACTGTTCAAGTTCCACGTGCCATGTCCAATGGATGTCAGTTATCTCCTGTTAATTTCCCTTTGAAAGTTCTCCACTGCCTTAACCAGGTATTGAACTCACACTCTTTTCCCTCAGGGACACATGGCACAGTGGATAAAGGCATTAGTTTGATCTAGTGACAGGACCCAAAGAGTTCAATACCTGGTTAAGGCAGTGGAGAACTTTCAGAGGGGAATTAGCAGGAGATAACTGACATCCATTAGACATGGTACGTGGAACTAGAACAGTCTACCCCAGTGAACGAAATAAAGGGTTCAGTTCGACATTCCAACCACCTGAAGAAGGCCGGAGCGTACAATGGCCGAAACGTGATAAACATGGCGACAAAGATAAGGGCAATAGTCCGAATAATGTAAATAGTGTACATAATACCTCATCTCAGAAATACAGACAGTTAGATTCTGTCACTGATGAAGATTAATCAAACGGCATTAGGGCAGAATTGTTTGCAAAGAACAGAGTTGAAAGCACTGAAGCGAAAAGCCACACCATTTAAATACTAAGCAGAGTTACTCACACACAGATGTCAGAAAGAGACTGTCCCCCCCCCAAAAAAAAAAATTCATATAACAAAATCCAATAAACATACTGTGCAAAGATATAACGCTGCATTGTTCTCCAGCTATGGGTTAAATTGTCGGACTGTCTGAGTTCTCTCGTCTAGGAGAAAGACAACTCTGAATTAAAACATTTAAGCTCTACAAAGATGGTTAGACGGGGTGGGGTGCATATTCAATATCTTTAAAACAAATGCAAAATAGATTCCAACAACTATCGATAATCTAAACTTGAGAGTGATTACCTCGAATGCTGTTGACACGAACGGGCACTGGGTCCAAGGAAATTGGGCATAGATGAAGAAAGGAGACTTAAAAGAAATACCAGAATCTTTAAAATGTGGTTCATAAGAGTAAGGCTTGAATAATGAATGCAGTTGTACGGTGTAGTGACAAAGAAATGGGCGAATCAATAAGAAAAGTTACAAACCTGTTTGCAAAATACGCAAAAAGCCAGGAAAATTAAAAGTCCCTGAAACGAAATGAGAAACTGACATTAGTTTAAAAACATATATGGAAATATTACTGCTGCGAACACACATGTAATTAAATGGTATGTCACTTACCACTCCATCCGAACATGTAAAAACAGTAATTTTTTTATTTTACCCCAAGCAAGGCGATAATGCCACTAAGACGCAAGGGTCTACTAAGTGTGAAAGAGAACAAAAAATTCTTTTTAGAAGGAACCGGAAATTAAATCTTAAACAGGAAACAAGGGATAAACCTCTATTCCTGTTCAAATGTCCGTGTAGAAGTGTAAACCGGACGATAGGCGAATCTATTTAATCCTATTGAGGAAAAAAGATTTCCTATTGATTGGAACAACTATTTGTTGAAATTTGATATATTTTCTCTCTATAATACAATGTTCTATTTTATTATTAATGAAGAAGCGTGTCAGTAAAATTCAGTCAGATGTGCAGATGGCGCAACGATTAGCGACTAGGGATGAGAAATCAGCGATCTGATTTCGAATTCCGGTCGAGTTGAATAGTCGGGCAAACTAGGCTCTATATTTGTTGTTTGTTAACGCAAAGCCCAGTCAGCTGATTCAATTGATTTGTTTTCTACGACTTACTAAGCTTCTGTAGGTTATTTAAAATCAGAAAATGATTTTAGAATTATAAGAATATTTTGAAGATAATAATTATTTAGTGATACAAGTCTTACTAAGTGACTAATAGCTGGGAGAAGAAGAAGCGGATTAATACCTTGCCCAATGGTATTTTCGCGTAAGTGAATATTATGAATCCAACTGGAATTGAAATTCTGCTCTCTGAGTTATGTCCTTACCCAACCGAAACGCATAAACCACACACACATTTTACACTTAATGAACCATCTCTCTTTCAACCTCGCTAATAATATAATACATTAACTCCCCCTCTCTCTTTCAATCTGTAATAGTAGTCACTGACTACAAAAAAAAAAAAAAAAAAAAAAAATAGGCCAGACAGGCTTACCCCAGTAACAGATCCTAATGGAAGCTAAAATGGATTCTCACATGTGCAGAATCACGTGACCAAAGTACGAACATTGAGCGGGAAATATTAGAAGAATAGCAGTTGGGGCAACGATCTCGTGGGAGATGGACGATCCATGAAGCCGTCATGCGAATGGATTTTCAGAACTGAAGTGAAGGAATGCCGTCCCCAACCCACACAAACTTTCAGCAGAAAATAAACTGGGAACCGAGTCTTGCGTGAACAACATCTCTTCTTTTTTTAAGGAAATCACACGATGAAAGCGAATTCCAATTCAACTCAACACACTATGCTGCTTACATCAAATGCATAGGTGAATTTCTAAGCGTGACAGTCACTTAAGACAGGCATGTGTGATTAAGAATTCTGAGTCATTATGCATTAGACAACTCGCAATCAAAGCTTACAGCACCGGGTATTCCCAAGCAGTCACCCATCTAGTTACTAATCAGGCTCACTAGCTAGCTGAAGCTGATAGCAAGACATGGGCTTTCAAGCATTATGTCTGTGAAACAAAAACACAATAGATATCAACAGTTATGGATTATTTCACTTGAAAATGAATATCCAGAATTGTGTTGAAAACAAGGAAGGTGGAGTGGCATGGTTAAGTAGAAAGAAAGATATTTATATTGAAAAATAAATAATAGGCATTCGTTAATCTCGCGAAATAAAGGAGGTATCCTGTTTGGTCAAAATCCAGTCCTTTGGTGGTGAAACTGGAGTGACCTCGACAGGGTGCAGGTGATGGTTTATGGAGACCGTTCACTGCTCAGACCACCTCTCGGTCGTAACGACAAGATCCAAAGGAATACAGGGCAATATATTTGGTGACGGCTTGACTGCAGGAGTTGCTGAAAAGCCGTCAGTTTTGACAGCCGACCACCTTCGGAGCATCACTCCGGCTTATCTGCCTGAATTTACTTCCGTTGCCTTTTCCGTGTTTGGATATGACCGCATTGCAGCGGAGATTTTAAAATCAGGGTTTTCCTTTCCCTAGATGGACTGCCTTCTCTGTCGAACTCCATGTACACGAATCAGCTGGTTATGAGGCGTCAGTTCTTCGCCTTCGCCCATCTTCGGCTTGGAACTGGACTTTGTTGTCAGAGGCTATTTGAGACGCATTTTATAGACGGTGGGAGCTTGTCCACACTATCAACCCGGATATTACAACTTTTGGTACATATATAATGTACGTATATATACATTATACAAAAAAAAAAAAAAATTAACGGTTTTTAAATATATAAAACGTTAAGTAAGCAAAAACACTAGAAAGCGAGAATGAATATCTGGATTTGCTATATAAATGCACCTCTCCAAGAAATAAGCACTTTTTGTAATTATTTTTTTCTTTCATATTACTATCGATTGAGCATCTCAGATCATGAATATTAATTTTTTCAAGTTTTTAAGAGGAGTTCACTTTGCTCTGTAAATTCATTGTAAATTGAACTCTCTATTGAAGCACCCCAAGTCATACCACGTGATAACATATTCTTACTTACGTTACAAATGATCAAATACTTTTACGTAAAAAGAAAAAGTTAATATTTATATTATTTAAACACACTTACTTAACCTTTCTTATGTTGTGTTAAAATAATACTTATATAGAAAAATTCAAATAATTTCAAAACAACCGCGAAATATGAATTTAAAGCATATTCATATTTTTGCGTTATTATTATTATTATTTAGTTATTTATTTGGCTTCCATTGGGGATCAATTTACAATGAATTTACAATGCAAACTGAACTCTCTTCTTAAAATTTAGAAAATTCATTTTTTTATATTCGTGATCTTGTGTGCTTATAGCAATATGAAAAAAATTAAATTAAATTGATTATTTCTTGGAAAAGCGCGTTTCTGTGAAAAGGCCGAAAATCTTAAAATATGTTGCAAGATTTACTGTTATTAGGAATCGGTAAGATTGACTAACCTGTAATGAGTTAATTATAGTGAAGAGATATTGCAAAACTATGGTGTCTTCGTGTACTGCGAATATTCCAATTATCCACGTAATGCCAAATACTGGAGTTGTAAGACATAGAGCCTGCGCCCCGGATCTGAAGAAATAAAAATAATATTCAAAGAATGGTAATAAAAGCTATATAAAAGTATTTATATACCAAGCATATAGTAAGTAAGTGAATGACAAAACGAAAAAAAAAAAAAAACTTCTTTATGGGGTGTTTTGTCACGAGAAAGAACTTATTCCGATTAATAATGGTTTTATAGATGATAAAATATAGTTTTAAGGTATGCAATATTTATGGGTTAAAGTATTCAATGTCATGGATAGAGTGTCTGTAAATATAAAAGCGGAGACTGAAGTCTATAACCAGAGGCGTATCCACAGAGAAATAAAAGAAAACGTAGTAATAACAACCAACGATAAAATAATAATAAATGAAGAAGTTAACAACATTATAAATAGTCCCAAAACTGCTTTCGTATCTACAATTATTCCCCCTCAATAGACCTTAGAATAATTCGAAACAGAATCGTTACCGCCCAGCAAAGCAATTCATAATGCAACACAATAGACTACCCACAATGCATCATTAACCTGTGTATATAACCTATATATATATATATATATATATATAGTCGAGAAAAACACAACACACATGGTCTGACGATTGCGTTTAGCATGAAACAGACTATCTCTGGCTGTTGACTTCTATAACCTCTTATATATATATATATATATATATATATAGTTTTAAGGTGTGCTATATTTATGGGATAAAGTGCTCAATATCGGGGATAGAGCGTATGTAAATATAAATGTGAACATTGAAGTTAACTCAGAGGCGACAGTCTGTTTCTAGCATGAAACAGCCTGTCACCTCTGAGTGTTGACTTCAATATTCACATATATATATATATATATATATATATATATATATATATATATATATATATATATATATGAAATTGCTACTCAATATCTGCTTATTTTTCTGATTATATTCTGAAATATTGTAATTATTTACATTGTTCGGTCTTCCTCCTTATTGCCATATTCATGATGTTTCGGACGTTGTACGCTCCACCCTTCTTCATGTCATTGGAATCGAACTGAACCCTTTATTTCGTTCAACGGGGCAGATTGTTCTAGTTCCACGTGCCATGCCTCTTCCAGATGTCTCAGTTATCTCCCTTTAACTCAACTATCCAAGGACACCTGGCCCAGTGAATAAAAGCGTTGACTGGAGCCAGTGATTTCTCAAAGAGTTGTGTGTTCAATACCTGGTTACTGCAGTAGTGAACAAAAACAATATAACTAATAATGGCTACTCATTTTCGAGTATACCCGTCTGCTACGGTAACAACAAGATCCCTATGGCTTACGCTCGCTCAGACACATTTGTGTTTCTTCAACAGCCGCAGAGCCAATCTTATTACCTTAGCTTTATACTGCAATTGTACTGAGCGAACCGTAGTTATATTTTCTTTGTGAGAGTGCATACTCTGGCGTGATCAGTAGTTGAACAAAGCCAGTACGCTCAAATACTCGGTCACAATGACTTGTGACTTTGTTCTAACCCAAACATAGAGCGCTTCCGAACAGTTTCGTTTACTCAATTTCACTCACAAGACGTAAGACAACTCTTGATAGTTTTTCAAAAACTTTTCAACAGTGTCGCAACTTCTCCCCAGGTCGATATTATCAACAGGTCTCCTCTCTTAAACAAATCCACCACAGTGAGATTCGAATGTGTGTCCTATATATATATATATATATATATATATATCCTATATATATATATATATATATATATATATATATATATATATATATCGGTGTAAGAGCAAAATTGTCCAAATCGTGTAACAGCATAATTGCTCATCCCACAAAATGTTTAATATCTAAAAAAGGCAATAAAATTATTCAGTTTCTTTTCCCAGGTTTTAAGATAAGACGTTTAGCCATCTTATTTATCGTAAGAATCACTGAAAAACACTTTGAGTTATTCATCTAGAAAGAGAATATCGTTTTGTGTCAGTCCCACGATGTCTTCCCAACTGAGCAATGGTAAGAAGAAAAAGATCATTCAGGCTTTCAGTAATGGTACCAACATTCATACTCTGGTTTCCATTTTAAAAATCTAGTCAAGAACCATTAAGGGAACAGCGAATAAGAGGGAATAATAGAGAGGAAAACTGGATCAGTTGGTCACAATAGCAAGAGGGATCATCTTTTTAACTTCGAGCTAAAGTGATCAATTAGAAAAGAGCCAACTCAATCCATAAGACATTTGGCAAGTAAGAGAGGAATTTCACTTATGTCAAATGAAACCGTACGGGAAACCTGTGCGGCACCTTATTATTCCAGGGCAGAAAGTTAAAAGGTTAGGGAGGACGAAGATCATTTTGAATAAATCCTGGAATAATATATATATATATATATATATATATATATATATATATATATATATATATATATATAATTGAACTTTATTTTAATGCTTCATGAGCTTTCGATCCTAAACTATGATCGATTTCATCACGATTCTTCTGCTAAGCTTGGAGAGTAATTATACATTCTTATTGTTCAAAGTAGAGTCCAATAGTTTTATAAGAACCTTGAAGAATTCCATTAAGATATCTTTAAGCATTTCTAAGATACAACGGTTCATAGCTTAATTTAACAAACGGACAATTTTGCTTTCACACGATTTATATATATATTGCCAACCGAACGATCCTTTGTGGCCGAGTGGTCAGGTTATATGACGGTTCCGTATAGGATACAGGTTCGAATCAGGCCGGTAAATGTTATTTAATACTGTTTATTAGAAACAGAGCAGTTACTTAAATACTTGTATCTATAAAAAGAATGTTAAACATAAAAATGTCTTTATATATACACTTCAGTTTAAAACCATAAAAAGTATATATCAACAATACCAATTTCATTGTACCTACACATTTTAACCAATCGGACCATCGCATTAATAACGTTAAATGGGTCCTTTTATCATCTTCATTAAAATGGCAAAAAGAATGCCGAAAGTCTGAGTTGAAATACATTTTTAACATAAATTCACACATGAGAAAAATAATAGTAAAAAAAATTGAAAATATCTATAAATTTGTACATCATGGGTGTTTAGTAGGTTTCTCTGTGAGTGTGTGGTATTTTGGTAAATGTAGGATTCGGAGAAGAGGGATATGCTCTTGTGGTGAATGAGTAAATTGTAACGAATGAATGGTTCGCGAATCAGATTAGATCTGGTTTAGGATAGTCAGTAACGACCAGACTCACCCAACTTCCCTTCAGCATTGTACTAAAATTGTATGTAAAAGTACTATAAATATTCTTATTCTAGTTTTAAACAGGAATTTAAGTATATTAAAAAAATACAGTTTCCACAAAAAGCCTTCTACAAATCCTCTACAGCCCCAATCATGGCAAACAACTAGTCCAAAACTATTAGCTAAGTAATATAACATACGCAGAAAAAAACAACCCCCCCCCGAAAAAACAAACAAATTCACCCCGCAAAAAAAAAGATCCCCTTCATTTTCTATTTCTTGACTCATTGATAAAGGACCCAGGCGTGTCAATAAATTCCAATTTTTAACATCTTTCTCATCATGCTTCCATTTGGTCAAAAGGCTGACTAATATACTATAAATAATATCATTAGCCTTATTATCAATATTATGATTTTTGTTATGTTTTTGTCTAGAATTTCTTTCACTGACCTATTATATCTACATATTATAAGAAGTATACGTGGACAATATTTCTTTACTATATATATTGTGTTGTGCTAGTTAATTTTTCTCTCTAGAATCTATCTTTATATTTATAAGTTTACCATTCGTTCAAGCTTTGAATATTGCTACCACATCTTGTACGGTGCTCCTGGTGTGTATTTAGAGGCTCATGATAAAATCTGAATCTCGGTCAGTGGGCCTTGGTGACGAAGAGGAAAAAACTAGACTCAATATAGCGCAGCTACTCGTAATTCCTGTGGTGATGCTCATCCAAACATACATAACCCACCAGAACCAGCCTCAAGAGCAACGCCTTCATTCACTAAGCCGCCCCCTCCAGAGCCTTAGAAGCTGAATCAAGCATAGCTGTATAACTGATAGAATTTTTTCTATTTGAGATTTGAATAAATTCTCATAATAATTCATTCGTACAGTGTAAAGATGAAATAAAAAATGTTAAAAAACGGGAAAATACCAGGACCTCATTCGGAAAATATCTGTGTATATATATATATATATATATATATATATATATAGAGAGAGAGAGAGAGAGAGAGAGATAGAGGGTGTTCCAATAACTTGGACCGATTTTAAATGTGAATTACGTTTAAGCGTTTAATGATTTTTTTTCTTTTTCTTTCAGATTTGGCGGACATTTGGGCGATATTATTTTTCACACATAATTGCCATGATGTAAATTACATGATCGAATAGACAAATAATTTTTTACGAATAACACTAATTTATTTACTACTGACATTAATCCGTCTTAATGAAACACTCTTATATATAATTCTGCTTAATGAAACACCTATATATATATATATATATATATATATATATATATATATATATATATATATATATATATATGATAAAACACGCCTTAAATATACAAATATCACGAGAATGTGTCAATCCTATTCATATTCTTGACTTACTTTATTTTTTCTCTTTCGGATTTATTTCTTATCGTTGTACTAGTCATAGACGTCCGGAAAAGATAAATCAGAATAATGGTGTTGATCTGAAACATTAAAAGAAACGAATTTAAAGAACAATCGACAAGATGAAAAATCTTGTTCTGCATTTTAGATGATGTTAGTGGGTGTCCCTTCGAAACAATTTACTTTAAACGCAAAATAACAAAACGCCTTTGTGGTGAAAAAAAAAGAATAGATATTCAATCATAAAGGAATGATGTAAGCTTTCTTAAAAGGAATATAAAACAGACATGACAGGCCAGGGACAATTATATACAGGAAATTGTGCCCACAAATTCAGTTCGGTCAGAGATTATTATGAAAATAGAAAAAGAGACTTTAATATCCAAACCAGTCAAAACAAGAAAACTAATTTGACATTATAAATAGTCAAAAGTGTTCGTATAGAGTAAAGATGAAATAAAAAATGTTAAAAAATGGGAAAATACCAGGACCCCATTCGGGAAATTGAGAAAATTTTATAGCATTAAAGTTAGAGTACTGCCTATAATAACTGGGACACTGAAAGAATGTGCGGGTTGTGTAATGGATAATGGTTCAAAATTAGAAATCGGAAAGCCGAGTTCGAATTCCAGTTGTGTTCATTACATTCACTTACTCGCAAATAATATTGGGATTGGTGTAAATTAGTTACCTCCTCTGAATTTTCGATACTTAAGATTTAAAATGAATTTAAAAAAATGAAAAACATTCTTGAAGATTTCATTTTAGCTTTAATTGAAAGCCAAATGATTAAATTTACTATTTCCAATAAATAAAATATTCTGGTATATTTTAAATAGAAATTATATAGATTGGAATGTCACTTATTTACTCGTTTTCAAGAAATCTTATGAGCGGCCATTTTCTTAGTTTTAAGTAATTTGTAAACAAAACAAAATTATCGGTTTTAAAAATCTTCCAAAAATAAAATATGTATTTGTGACACGTTATTTGAGTAAAATTAGCAAGTTTAAAGTTAGATTAATCTGATTTGAAATAAACATTACTTATTATAGCTTAAAAATTAATATCTTAACGACGGGTCCTGTATTTCTTTTATCTTTAATGATGGATCGTTAAGTTCCGAGTATGGATGACCAGAATTGACATAAATATACGAAATCTAAGTGAACGCGTCTTTTTTTTTATGTTTTTAACAACCTAGTAATTTTTTATAAATTAACATATTTTCAGTAATTATCTAATATTTTATTGAGTTACGTTTGAAGATGCTTTATGAAAAAATAATAAAATTTAAGATACTATAACTTTACCATAAATTAATTTTAAAATTTAATAACAGATGAAATTAAAATACAAATAAGGAAGCAAGAAAATTAACACATTGATGAGGAAGTTCTTTTCATTAATAGTTAATAAACTTTAATTAACATTAGCTATAAAAACATTTTTTCCGGTTTCTTCAATGCAAAAATTGTGAACACTCGTTGTTGAAAACTATTCAAAATTAATAAAAAAAATGAGAAAACTGATTTCAAATTTGAATGAAATATAGTACTAAATAATTAAATTAGTTTTAAACATTAGTTTTAAAATTAAAAATAATGATAAATAAGGAATAACAAAGCGCAGACAAACGCATTTCCCTGTAAAGGGAAAAATCTCTTAGAGCACATGATCTTTTCATAATAATGCCATATTTAAGCTACCATAGATGAAAAAAAAAGGAACGATTAAAGTAAAAAGATAAAAAATTATTTTAAAAATATAATTGTATAACGACGTTTATTAAGCTTTTCAATTTTGGATTCGTAAATTTCGTTACCACTTCATTAGAATATCACATAGAAGAAAGAAAGTAATAAAGAATTTTAAACTGTTTTTAAATTATTATAAATTATTGTAATTAAAATAAAAAAAAAATGAAAAAATTCTTGTAAAAATTCATTATTCATCGAAAATCTATTTCTTAAGACAATAGTATCCTTAATATAACTTATTTACAAGATCAATTAAAAGCTTTTCTAATTAAGTAATGTCATAGTTTGAATACATTTTTTTAGTTTACCATTCGGAGCAGATTTTCAGTAAAAACACTAAAAGTTTGAAAAAGAAAATTGTATGATTTACATTCTCCAAGAAGTCCAACTTTTAACTAATAAAAATTCTGGAAAGAAAAATTAATTTCGCGAAGTGGAGGGGGCAAAACACACACACACACACACACACACACACACACACACACACACACACACACACACACACACGGAATAAAGCGCAATAAACACTCACTATAAAAATTAAATTTGGCGCTGACGTAAAAAGGAAAAACAAACAAAATAAGAATTTTTAACTAAAATTTCGACTGTGTTAGAAAGGTTTAAATTTTTTTAAAAAATAATTGTAAAAAATAATTCAATCTTTTCTCTTATTAATAACATAAACATTTTGACAATAAAACTTTGTTTTTATTAAGTTTATGGCTTTTTTTCATCATGCTATGCTGTTTTTTCAGCGAACAAGTGGAGGTACCTAGTATAAATCCATCTCTACCCTCAGATATGGGTTAAATAGCAGGACTTGTACCTGGAAAAATCATTGTTATTCTAAAAAAAAAAAAATTTTAAAGCAAGATCCACTTTAAAAAAAAATGAATAATTCTTACAATTGAAAGTATTCTTCGGATTAAATAACCTTTCAAAAGAGTTGGTAAGCCGTAAAAAGAGAAAAAGAAAAAAAAAACTTATAACCGTGCTACAAACACCAGAATTAAAGACTGGTAAACTAAAGAATCTCAGAATGACTAAGATTGCTTAACCTACAGCGTTGTTGGGATTTACGAGACTATTGTGGAAGGTGCTGGATATCTGAGGAGATATGTTGTCACGCAATTTCCAATGATAATAACAGTTTATAATACGTACCACAATCACCAGAATTATTGGACCGATGAACGCATAAATGACCGCGTTCTCTACAGACAACCAACAACTGAAAGATCGAAAAATAATCATTTGAAATCCTTATATAGGGTTAAGTTCCAATTACTGGGCAACTCTTACAATAGTATCTTTAGAATAATAACATTTCAAATTATTATTAATTTTCAGCTAGTATTTTTTGTTTTATTTTCAGTTATGATTTATATTATTTTCAGACATTATTTTTAGTCATATTATCATTTTCGAAAGCCTGTTAAATTTTTGCCTTGGCTTCTATGAGTCGGAAATTCTTCAGGTCCCAACGCTGAATCACAGACTGAATGAACGGCAGGCACTTGTTTTTAGATTTTTTTTTACTACCTTTATTTCATGGGCTACAGTAATGATAACACCGTTTCTTGCAAGAAGCGAGAGGGAGATAGAGAGTACGGATTTCAATATCATCACGTGATGGCATGTCTCATTAAAGAATTTGGGAACGGTGAGACGTTTTCACGCTTACATTCTCGAAATCATACTCACTGTCTTCACACGTTTTTCCATCTTATATCAAAACTTAAGCAAAGACAATCCATCATTACCACCTACACTCATTTCGGGTCGTCAGAATTCTGACCAGTCCAGTAAAGTTTGCCGTTTTGAGCCATACAATGCATTTTGTAACAAATCGCCATTCTATGACCATAAGTAGACAGTACAGACTGAAAATAAAGAGTAATGAATTCTGTTTGAAAATAAAGAATGGGGTAAAGTTGCTCCCATAATTTTAAACGAACAAAAGCGATGTTTTAATACTAATGTTTACTCAATAGATAGCTCAAGATCGACTGAAGATAGAGAGCTATTGTTAAAATGGCTACCATGAATGAGATGTGTGACATTATTGAAAGAGTAGGTAGTAGAAAGTAATGATTATGAGGATAAGGAGGATAGATAACGCATTTGAGTTAATGAATATAGAGTTCAGAGAAGCATAGACGCGAGAATCTATTCCGAAAATTAGCAGTTTGAAATGAGTGTCATTTGACTCTATGGAAGTGGTATGGTGTGTCTGAAACTGTAAAGATCTGAACTGATGGAACTAATGAATATATCTCGTCTGCGAATTTGCCACGGATTGCGACATTGCATCTCTGGAAAAGGGTCTGTTGGGTGCAGAATATGTCTTCGCCACACAGGACCGCAGATAAATTTAATTCTTTTAATTTAAACCGCAGTGACACCATGTACAAATTATTAGTATAATTACCAACACAATTATTATTATTATTAGTAGTAGTAGTAGCAGTATTATTATTAATAGTATTAGTAGAACAAACAATCGTAGTGACAGACGAAGACTAATATTATTTTATGATCAACATATAATTTTATACATTATTTACATTGTTCGGACTATCATTCTCATCTTTGTTGCCATATTTATCACAACGTTTCGGCCGTTGTACGCTCCGGCCTTTTTCAGGTGGTTGGAATGTCGAACTGAACCCTTTATTTCGCTCGCTGGGGTAGACTGTTCTAGTTCCACGTGCCAGATCTAATGGATGTCAGTTATCAGTTATCTCCTGTTAATTCACCTCTCAAAGTTCTTCACTGCCTTAACCAGGCATTGAACTCGCACATTTTGGGTCCTGTCACTGGATCTAACTAACGCCTTTATCCACTGTGCCATATATAGCAACAAAGATGAGGACAATAGTCCGAATAATGTAAATAGTGTTACTTTAATAATCAGATTATTCGTCTGTTGGTAGATACTAGTATGTTTGCTATATATTAGTCACTATTATATTTCAGGAATGTACACTTTGAAGAATAAATATTTACGGGCTCCTGTAAAATTTATCCGACGAATAATATTGGCGGACTCAGTGTGAGTCCAAGTAAAAAAATGATGACGAAAAACAATAAATATAAAAATGGCAATGCATGTATTAACACAAGAAACACAAACACACACACACACACACACACACACACACACACACACACACACACACACACACACACACACACACAAAAACCATGAAATTAAAGTATAATAAGAATGTGGTTGGTCGTGTGTGTGTGTAACAAGTGTGTGTGTGAGAGATTACAAAAGTAAAGAGAGAAAACCATGAAAATATATGTGCCCCCGTGGGGGACACTTTACCCACGTGCGACTAGATCGGAAAGCCGGTGCTAAAAGATGTAAAAGAGGCTAGGGAGAGAAATGCACACCTTTTTATAGGATTAAGGAGCGCCCCCTTAGCGATTATTTTTTTGGCAAGGTCAAGTGGGATCACCCACACATCGTAAAAAGTTTTGATAAAAGAAACAATAAAATTAAAAAAAGTGTTATTAGAGATTATTATTATTATTAATAATAATAATAATAAATGATAGTTTGATATTGCAATAAAAACTGTTATTATTATTATTATTAGTAGTAGTAGTAGTAGCAGTAGTAGTATCTTAAAGAATATGGTTACTTACTAGGTATCATTTCCGTAACCTTCAGTCTGCGTGACACCAAGGGAAATAGCAACAATTATTGCAGGACACACTAAAAATACATTTAAAAATCTTTTAAGTGGTTTCTGAGAGTTCAAATTCTTTTTTCTTTATTGATAAGTGCGATTGCTTAAAGTTGGTTACTTTTTAACTCTTCAGCTAAAGGTAAAGAATAACGTTTCTCCCCACCCAGCAATATCATTTCAAAACTGGAAACGGTGAGATGAGTTCAAATTAGGGACTTGTTTGTTGCATTCACATTTACGCAAATATCTTTAGGAAAGACATGAACAGGTCTCTTCTCATCCCAGCTAGTGGTTAATGTCATGGCAGACTGGGTTCTATATCCGTGGTTAGCAACCAGTCTAGGAGAAGGACAAGACTGAATTCAAAACCGGTTAAGTGTGTGTATGGGGGGAGGGGCTAGCAACCCATTCCTTGAAAAACTTACTTGCTTCATAAGCCCCAACAGCAACGTCTAGTGGGGTTAAGCCGCGGTCCTAGTGTGGTCAAGTTGCGACCTTATACAACCCTGGGAGTCGACAGGGTTAATATTTACATTTTCTAAATTGATTTCTTCATCATCGCTGTTTTTAATGCAACGTTTCAAGGCAACGTTTGACATTCGTATTCAGAAAAAAAAATGGAGTACCAGAAGGCGTTTTTTTTTTTTTTTGCCCTTGAAACAGGATTTATGCATTCGCTTTTTTCATTTATTTCTTTTGATAAGAAAAGTATTAAACATTATTCTTGTAAATAAACAGTTTAATAAACAGTATTTAACATTTTTGTTGTCAGTTCTTGAGAAAAAAAAATATAAATCCAAATGGTCACAAACTATTCTAGTGAATTTATGTGACGAGAGCAAATGAAAGAAATACGTAGTTAATACATTTTTTACATTTATAATTACATTTACTCGTAGTTATAGTTTTTTTTTTATGTACACTTGGTGAAACATTTCTATAAATTTATGAATAAAAATTGTTTTTCTTTAATATATAGTATAATGATAAATATTGTACTGGAATTGGTTCTCATATTTTTTTATATAAACTTGTAGATATAAATTTATTGTAAATAGACAATGTAATAAAATAAATAGTGTTTAACATTTTTGTTGTCACTTCTCACGAATTCTCGGTTTACCGATTTCATTTTTCACGTCGTTTACTGTTTGGCCACCGGTACCACCTCATCCAGAATGCGGCATAAGGTCTTTTTAAGCTATGGGAGCCATGCATACATGAACCCAAATTTTCAAAAATAATCCATTTCTCTCGGGACTTTGCCCTTATCGGGGAGGCATCTGGCGTCAAGTAATGATCCTTGTACTCACCCAAAGAAGAGGTATTACCTGGAAAGGCGGCTCTCTGATACTATTAAGATGTTAATATAACCATTCAAAAAGGAACAATAAAATGAAATCTTTTTACAACTTTTGTTCTATCCATTTGGCTATTCTGGGTAGCGATTTTTGCACATGGTTCAATCCATTTTTTTGAAACGAGACTTTACGATGAAAACAGATTCTTTTTTTCATACTGAAATACTTACACCAGGAAAGAACGAGCATCAGAGGCAGCCTGTTGAATGTCTTTGTGAACACGGTGTGTATAGTCACGGCCATATCAATGGCGTAGACGAGAATACAGAAGAACAGGGAAAGACAGAAAAAGTGAAGGAATGCAGCCACAACCGTACAAGCAACCTGAAATAAAAGAAAGCAACAAAATCCATATTAATATTGGACTGTAGGACTTCTAATGAAGAGAATTAATCATGTTCCGTCGTTTATTAGAAAGGTTCGGCTAGATAATTGATATAGCTATGCTGACACATCCGGGTCTGCAATCGCGGAACAACTTACAAAAAATCGAGAATATGGTGGACATGTTTCTCTATCTTGCGCAGTACTAGATTTACGGCAAGGTCTCATCATTTTACAGTTGAAATAGCCAGATTTAACCATAATTTCTATGCTACCAGTTTCCTCTATCGCACCTCGCGCTTGTGGAACTCTCCCTTTCTTGCTTCTCAGTCAATTTTGATCTTCAAAAATTAAAATGCAGTGTCACTTGTTATCTCCTGTCTTCTTAATTCTTGTTATTTTATTGTTCTCTCTTATTAATAGTAGTTTTTGTCATATTCTCTAACTCCTTGCGTTCTAGTGGTTTTATTGTCTTGCTTGGTGTGAAATGCTTTAAAAAAATCGTATTTTAGCTAGCATCTAAAAGTCCTAGAAACTTTTTTCATTAAATCAAAACCAACTTAGCTGTGTAAACAGAAGCATTGATCGTGTTGTCCTCATCCCAATGTATCATTGATTTTTATTTTTAATAATAATATTTTTTTATTATTAATATATTACTGATGTTTAATATTAATTTTTTACTAATACCGTCAATATGTTATTGAGATGGGTGTATTTTCTTTTATCATATTCTTTTTCATCTATGTGCACAGTAATTTTATTTATTTCGATCGAGCTTTGGTGGGTGATGCATGATAATCTGTGAACTCATTCTATTTTTTTCCCTTTTCTTTTGTCTTTTTATTTGCGTACTAATTACACTACCTGTTTTCTTTCCTTTCTCGACGTTTTTTTTTAGTTACTTCTGTTTTTAACGCTGTAATATAAATTCGTTCCTCTAAGAGCTGGTAATATACAACAATTAGTATCAGAAATAAGTTATAGTAAGTATATTATATTTACTAAGTGTTGATGAATTTTGGGAATTACAAAATCAAGACATTAGCGAATTTGTCCACGAAACAAACTTCATGATGTTTCATCTATAGTTGGCGGTATCAGAAATAATCTACGTTATTTCTTTTCTCCAGTTACTGTAAAAAAGACTCTTTATCCCGTAGGTTAAACGGGTAAGATTTTTAACCACCTCCTTAATCGTTCCAGGACAATTGTTTTCACGATTTATTTACATTATTTACATTCAGACTATTGTCCTCAACTTAGTTATTATTATCACAACTTTTCGGCCGTTGTATCCATCGGCCTTCTTCAGGTGATTTTCGATACGGGGTCACCTTAAGTTGTTGACATTCAACAACAGTTTGAGTAAAAGGTTAGGAAGCAAGCCGCCATCAATAGTGGAAAGAGCAATAACAGCTACTGAACTCGAAAAACGTATTTTCCTGAAATTTTTATTTTTTATTTTTATAAATTTCAACCGACAGTTGTACTAACTGCTCGATTAATGAATGCAGAATGTTTCCTTATAAGGAAACGAGTAATATTAACATTAGCCGTTTAACATTCAAGGAATTTCCCTGCCTTTTTCAGCATCTGCGAATTGTCTTAAATTCAGTTCCGTAAAAAGACGTACGTCAAAGAAATCTCGATCGAGATAAAGAAATTGATCGCGAGATAACTCGTCAGTTTTCTCATATATATCAAGCTTTCGTTCAATGCAATGTATATGAAATTAATGACACGCCAAATACTTAAAGCGTATATAAGTATCAAGCAGATGTCAGAATTTCCAATGTCAAATGATATAGTAAATGATTTCCTATAAGTTTTTTTTCGTCTGTGCTTTTCGCTTAACACTACTACAACTAGGACTATCGCTACCAATTTTCTATGATTACTTATTAAATCGCAGAGAATAGTTTTAGCATATTAGCTTTTGAAAACTCCAGAAGCTGTCAGTGAGCGCGTGGGATTCATTCTACAATGTAAATATTATCTTAAAATAGAACCCTTACTTTGTATCCATCAAGTTAGATAAACCTAGACTTAACATAATATTCAAGACATTTTTCCATTTATCGGATTAGTTTTCTTGTATAATATTGTTTTCATTACCTAATACCGCTTAAATTCTAAGGCTAACACACACACACACACACACGAAAAAAAAAAAAAGAAGAAAATAAAAAGAGTTAAAAAGCGATATTGACAGTTTGACAGTACCGGTCAAATCTGAATATATTCTATGCTAAACTAAACAAAAATTTATTTCTTGAACAAGTCTTTTGAAAATACACCAATAGTAGCAACGTTATATTTAACGAACTACTTAACTACTTTCCAACTTCTTTAAAATACATTGTACAACAAATCCACATATATAAAAAGCATCATATATATATATATATATATATATATATATATATATATGTGTGTGTGTGTGTGTGTGTGTGTGTGTAAAATTTCAAATATAACTAAAATATATATCTGTAAAAGAACAATATGAATAAAGACAAAAGGAAAATTTATCTTAGTCGACGCGTTTCCTCCTATGATTGTCTCGCACAACTGAGTTAGCCGACTTTCTTAGCAGCTGACTTCGCAATGGATTTAATATAGACTTTCCATTTCATGTTAGCTGAGAATGTTAGCCTCAGAAAGCGCAAAGACTAACTTTCCTGGAGGTTATCGTTAGCTACGCTGATGGAAGGCAGAGAGTGGTCTTTCAGATGATTAATGTAGAGAAGTTTAGTCATGGATATTATTTACAAACAGTAAAAATAACGTCTCCGGCCTAGATCATTGAAAGAAAATATCTCCTGTGGAGAGGTACTTGTCCTTTAATAAGAATTTTGATGATCTTGACTAGTAGACGTTAATTTCACTACTTGCATACTCAAACGCGTGTATTCCCTAAGATGGCATTTATAGCAATAAGAAAAAATATATTTATGTGTTTACATATCTGTAACATATTTCTTAGAGCGCATTAAACTAAACCCTATCGCAGGTAGGGCAAGATACGTTGTAAGTTTCACGTGGTGTACCTATACGCGTACAGTTCTCCTAGTTATTGTCGCATAAACGTTAGTGTACTCCGACCCATAAACATTGGTGTAATGGCATAGATACTAAGATAAAATGGATGGATTGCATCTCCAGGCCTAGTTTTATCTTATTTCTAAGCTACGAACTGCTCGCGAGAAGAAACGGTTCAATAACACGGCAAATGTTAGTATTAATCGTTTCCTTATACACACACACACACACACACTATTTATCTTTTACCACGTATATTTACAAAAATATAATGCATCCAATTCCTCAAGCCAAACCAAGAAAGACACAGGAAGATGTTTGCTCCTGGCCTAACAGTTGGTGTTGCTTTCCTCTTCTCTGTGAACCTGACTTTGGCCTCAGAAATCACATATGTGCTGACAGACATTGATTCTGTAACATATTCATCTTCCCTGGGCATCAAGAGATCGCCCTAATACAAAAAATATCTGAAATGGTTGTTCAAATCCAAATTAATTGCACAAGATGTATCCTAAGGAATTATGTATGCCTGCTGTAAGTTTGCAGAAAGTTTGTCTGACTAGATTTTCAAGCTAGGTTGGTGCTTCTGACATGATCTTTTTTTGGTAATGATAAGGATAATATTAACCGTTTCCCTACAAGGAAACATTTGGCATTCATTGACCAAGCAACCATTAATGCTTTCGGTTGAAATTTATAAAATCTTTCTTTTAAAACAATATTCCAGGAAAATAGGTTTCTCAAGTCCAGTCGCTGTTATCGTTCTTTGCAGTACTGATGGAGGTTTCCTTCCTAAACTTTTATTTGAAGTAGTGTTGAATGTCAGCATGTTCGAGTTACATCTTCTATTCATTTCAGCTGTTGCTACTGTTGGTAGTCCTCAAGTGATGAGTTTCCTGTTATTTGGCACAGTTCTTTGTTATTCTGTAGCGCCAGTCCACAGTGTTCAAAGATGGATTGTCTTTACCAAGACCCTCAGGCTTCACTAGTGCGCTCAAAGACCCCTTTTAGCCATTGATCATGGAAAGCGGTTGTATACAGCTGAGAGTTTAAATATTTCTGAGCAGGTTTGACGCCATACATGACATCCATATGAAAATATCGATCTGACGACTTTAGTTAAGAACATGACTAGTTTTCAGGTTGATGTCGTAATGAAGTGTTAAGCGAAACTGCCTTTGGTGCAGCCTATTCCATATTAAATTCCCTTTTCTCAATAAAATAAAACCAGCAGATGATCTGCTCTCACCAACGCCATAGCTTATACAACGTCCCCAATCTCTTGCTTACCAGTATTTAGAGTAAATATATTAAGCACCACAGAATTTGTTATATTGTTATTTGTTATCTGAGGTATTTAAAGAAAACAGAAATTACACTGTGATCTTAATATTTATTACTAAAATTATATAGAAATTCGGTAAACGTGGATGGAAAGAAGACTGGTCATGTAGTCTTAATAAAAATACAACTGTTCACTTATACAACAGAAGACTGAATAATACTCTTTCATTCGTTCCATTAATCTTCCATCTACCACTCAAATTCTGTAGTGCTTAATATATTTACTCTAAATACTGAAAAGCAAGCGATTGGGGGCGTTGTATAATTTGTGGCGTTGGTGAGGGCAGATCATTTGCTGGCTTTATTTTGTTAAGCCGTTCGAACTCTATCGATCTTCTTCTTCTTCTTCTTCTTCTTCTTCTTCTTCTTCTTCTATGTGCAACATTCTTTCAGGGAATGGGCGATCATGGCTCTCCAAATCTTCCTACTTCTTGTGGCCGTCAGCAGTTTTTCTACTTTTGCTAAGGCTTCCGCCCCACCGTTCAGCCATGTATTCACACAAGCTCGTCAGGTCGATGCTTTTCCCTATCTCCCCTGTGAAGGTTAAGTTTGCCAGTACTTCCAACCTCACTATGTCTCCAAAGAATTCCAGATTTTGAGTATAAACATTTTTTTGCCATTTTCTTTAAGCCTTCCTCGTTGCTTAATCGCTCTGTTCATGGAATTCTTAGTATCTTTCTGTAAAACCGCATTTCTATTGACTCCATTTTTCTCTTCATCTGTGGAGAGATTGTCCAGCATCCATTGCCATGTAAGTGAATGGATATCACATAGAAACTCTTTGTTTCTAACGATTTTTGTTCTGATTTGTCAGCACTGCGTAGGTTTTTGGGAATATTTTTAGCTCCCTATTTCGATAGTCGATTCCATATTCGCATTTCATTATCACATTTTCCATCCCCTGTTAAAAACTTTCCACAAAATTAAACTTCTCTGATTGATGTCGATATCTTGATGTTGACTTGATGTTGAATTTGTAAATAGCATCTTGAACGTTTTCCTCTTGCTGATGACCAAACTTTCTGTCTTCTTGCAGTTGATAGTCCTTTTTTCTCGCTTTCTTTTACTACTCCGTCTATACAAGCTACTAAAAACCACTCTAGGTTGACGTCTTTCTTACGTACTAAAGTCCAAGATCTTACTCATTAGTGGAGCGTACAAATAATTGAACTGAGTCAGAAGTACCAAGAAATGTCCTGTCGTCTTTTTACGGCTATCATACTAGTATAATTAGGATGTATTTGTACTCACCTTGTCTACCACTGCCGATTTTATACCAGCCAGAAACAGTGTATAAGCCAAAATAATAGCGACGCACATGTTTATCAGTAGAACTGATTTGGATTTACCTAAACTCGTACTGGCCATTTGCCTAAAAGGAAAAAAAAAATAAAAGAAATGAAAAATACTTTTTTTTATCCCGATATCGTTGATAAAATATTTTCGTTATTAATTTGAACTGGTTTTACTTTATTATTTTTATTGTTTTTTCATCGGCCAGATCGTGTATCCAATCTACGATTATTAAGGAAACAGTTATCGAAATTTGAACCAGCATCCCGTACCCTTTGAAGTCTGTCTGACATGGATAACGCTTTACCGATTTAGAAACGGATATCCATCAGCTCAAATTTAGTCAGTGAGCCTTTTTCTTTTTTTTAATGACGAGTCGGTGTAAACAAACAATATAGCATGGAGAAAATCGGAAGAATATCATAAATTTTTAACATCGTTTTATGTGGCGAAATCTATTGTCAGATAGACTCCCAATGATACTGGATGCGAGTTCGAAAATTGTCGTCGGCTTCTTTATTTTTCGGTTCATACTTGTATAATGTAAAACGTCGCAAACATTGCAATAAAAAACGAGGCTAGAAAGTTATTCTACATTCTCTTCAAGCAGTCAGAAGCGTGTGTGGCATTGGTGTTTCTATGATCGTGAATTTTACATCTAGCCAGGGCATGAGAGAAACACTTTTCTTTTTTTCCTCTTTAGCGGGTGTTGATATATCTACCTGTCATATTGTTATTCACACGCGTGCATGTCCAAGGCTAAGCTGAGTCGAATACTTTTTTTTTTATATGTTAGAGGCTGCCACTCACCGGGTGAAGCACGAATCAGCACTTGGTGTCTAAGGGTGCAAATTCCATTTTTCAAAGATGCTACAAATAATCCTATTAAAATCAGTGATCGGACGCTATGAGGAAGATTAGGTTCGATTTTTTGAGTTGGTGCCAAAAGAATTTAAACATTATTTACTAATTTTTCACAGTCGTCAACAGCTCAGTTCATTCATTATAGTAAGCAAAAAAGAAACGAAAAATGAGTAAATGTATATTACTTACTTCCAAAAAATGATGTAAAGTATCATCGTTAATAGGCAGCAACCAATGGAGATTCCACAACCAATATATGTGATTATGCTCAATGCTTTGCTGTCTTCAGGCTTTGAGAATGAAAAAAAAAAAATGCATTTAGCATGAACCAACTGGGGTTGACTTCAATGTCCACTTTTATATATATATATATATATATATATATATATATATATATATATATATATATATATATATAGTGCGACTACATAAACACTGAACAAAGGTGGATTAATAAGGAAACATTTTCATCAAATCCACACTTAATTCATTGTACAAATAGATTGTACCAAATTCCCCTTACCATAAACGACATATATAGCGAGTTACGCCCCTTGATTTTCATTTTTTTTTCACTGGTACAAAATATAAGCATCAACATGCGGAGAGAGAAACAGTGAATAACTTTTTGAAAAGCTAAGCGGAATCGGTTAAAGTAAAAAACGTTTAAAAAAGGAAAACAACAAATTATTTTTCTAAGACAAAAACACTGAAAATTCAATTGAAAGTAACAATATTTTAATTATTCTCTGTAAAAATTAATATATTATAAATATACAGTGTAACCCGGATGTAAGAGAGTTGTCGGGACCGGAGAAGAAGTCTCTTATATCCGGGTTTCTCTTATATCCGGGTTTGGTCTATTTTGTTTAGGTAAGTATGGCTCTAATTTGGGACCAGAAAAAAATGTCTCTTATATCCGGGTTTCTCTTATATCCGGGTTACACTGTATAATACTATATTAAATATTAGCTGCCTTTTTTCCGTATTCTCATTTTAGTCTATGCAATACGTTGTTGTACAGAATCTTTCTAACAAAAAATAAAATAAAATAAAAATAAAATAAAAAAAAATTATATATATATATATATATATATATATATATATATATATATATATATATGAATAAAAACAAAAGGAAAACTGTTCTCTGACGGACTTTATCAAGCCAAATGTGAGGATTTTATTTTGCAACAAGTATTTATAAACAAAAGTAAGAAAGTTGTTACTTTTTCAAAAGTTTTAAATTGATGAGACGCTCATTATTCATCAGATTAGCTGAAAAGTCAAGATAAACTATGGAGGATGTTGAGTGACATAATTTATTATCTAATAAACTAAAGTGAGTAAATGATGTTGGATTTTTATTTTTATTTTTTTTGGCAATTAATATTTAAATTATTTTAGTATGGGTTGAGTTTATATATTTTATATTGTTTTTTAACCATTTTCTAACAATTTTATAGTTATGTATGTTGGCTTGGAAAAGAAGTAATTCTTTCAGGAATGGAGACATTTGAAAAAATCCGAGGTGCAGATTTATAATTTGATAAGATTCGATAGCTGCACTTTCGAGAATTTTCCGTCGAAGTAAATTACTTTCTCTTTTAATAAGTGTGGCATTCTTTAACAGATCTATACATATATAATGAAAAACGTATCCATAGAAATTATTTACTATTTTATTGCTACTTAATTTTAAACTGACTTACGACCACATCACATTGAAACACCAGTTCCCGTACGATCACCGAAGTTAAGCAACGTCGAGCCTGGTCAGAATCTAGATGGGTTACAGCTTGAAAACGCCAGGTTTTATAAGCAGGTGTGTGGGTGATGCAATGGATAATCGCTGGGAATTGTTAATCGGAAAGCCGAGTTCCAATTCCCGTTAGGTCCTTTATATTCACTTATGCGCAAATACCTCTGGGGAAGGCATAATTTCACTTCCTCTACCACCCAGCTATGGATCAATAGCTAAACAATTATTATGGAGAAAAAATTATAACAATATAAAATCATTTTCTTGTTTTAAATAATCCACAGAGGGTTGAAAGTCGTAAAAAACGAATCAATAAATCAATCAATAATTTTATATTATTTAATACATTTGAAATGATTGGATCGTTGTCAAGGATGACATTGATTGTTTTTATTGCTACTGTCGAGACATCCTGTGTACTACCTTACAACCGTGCAGAATAACGATTGGATACTCGTTTCTGAGTACACCTGCAACAGGGATGAGCTAGCAATACTAGCAGTATTGATAGCTGATCCATGTTGCGGACGCCTACTCAGGCACATTTATGTTTCTTCAATATTCACGGAGGCAACGTTTGGTTTATACTGCAACTATGCCGAACAGACGTTAGTTACAGTTTTTGTGGGAGAATGCATAAACACTCAAACCCTTGGCCATGTTGCCGAGTGACTTCTTAACCTGAGGTTCATGGAGACCCTAGGAGGCCCGTGAGGATCAGATATAAATTAACATTTTTATACGCTTGTCCTAATCAATTGTTTTCCATCAAAAGAATTAAAAGAAAATTCACCTTGCCACTGCTTGAATAAAAACAAACCCATCCACTACTTATGGTGCCAACTGCTAGGCGTCTCTTGACTTGCCATATTTATCATTTAAACGTGTACCAACATTCTCTGCACGACAGCCGTCTTTCGCCACACCATAAGAGCAAGCGATAATTCTCGTTTTTCCACGGTTCATCACGGTTTGATTATCTTCTCATGTGCTGGTGAAGATTAATTGACCACAATTTCTTTAAAGCGTGCATGGCTGAAACCTGATGTGTGTCCAGTGTGGATGAGGTTGCAGTACGGAGAAATGTACGTACAAGTTTTATGAAAACACATTCGAGACTGTCTATGAAGGGCTAGTTCTTATAGGAGTCCGTGACTCAAGTGGTCCGTGACTCAAAAAAAAAAAAAAAAAAAAGAAAAGGTTAGGAATCATTAACCACTTTTACTTATATGGCTTGCTTCAACACCTGGTATGATTTTCAGGCATGTTCCAACATCTCCCCAAAAGCCGATAATATGAAAACGTAAACTCTTTATCTATTTCTAAATATTTTAATATTTGAATTTACTTACTGCGATACTGGTCAACACAGCAAAATTTGTTAAGTGGTAACATTTGCATTGAACCCTTGAGCTATTTGAATTGGCAACTTCGCAACCGTCCTGAGACCAACCACCGGATATAGTACCCCTGTAAAGACAATAAACTAATGACAACGAAGGACATGATATGATTATTTTATTCCACGTTAAGCTAAATATAAACCCGCAATGAGAGATGGCCTAATTGACTACACTGCAGTGTTAAGAAAAGAAAGATTGCTTTTTGTATGTTAAATACAGGTATTATACAGGTATTATACTTGTTGATTATAATTAATTAATTAATTGTTACAGGTATTATACTTGTTGATTATAATTAGTGGGAATGACTGCAAAAAAACAAACTTCCCTCCTTAATTTATAGAAAAAATCAAACACATAGATGCATGCTAGGATATTTCCTAGCCAATAGGATATGTCACTTCTCGGTTTCATCCGACTCAGTTCTGTTCTTTCTTGAGTCAGTCATCTTAAATGAGATTCCTGTAGGATGCAAAATTCTTTTAGAAAACCTTTAAGTGTTGACGCTTTGATTTACGTGTTGTCCTTTTGTCGTATTGTCGCCCGTCTGTATTGTTTGGGAACTCTGGTGCATTTGTGCTGTGTGGTACCCTCGACCGCAATTGCGGAGTCTCTCCAGTAGGCGGTTGGGGAGGAGAAAACCTGCTTCACACAAGTCGTCTTGGGCCTCTAATAGCCAAAACAAAAAGATACCAAACATTTTGAGAGTATGTAGGAGCCATACCGAAATATATCTCGGGCAATGAGCTCCTGACGATGCCATTGATACCTGTCGATATGGATTTGGGCTCTTAATTGGTCGTCTCTCAAGGTGGTCAGCTACCTGGATAGAATGTGAATAGGCTAGATTGCCCCACGTTCAACTGGTTAGACTGTTCAAACGACAAATTCGTTCGTACCCGGATGGCGTTATGAAATTCAACGTACCCTTACTGGATAGATAGGACTTCCAGCTATAGATGACTAGATTAGTGCAGCGGGAATTAGTGGAGGAATCTTAAGGATAGGATTATGTCTTTCATCACAGAATATCGCCATCTAGATAAGGGTAACAAGATGAGGACATTAAAGGAATGTCTGGCTCGAGTGGTGGCTGAGGGATCTCCTAAAATAGACTTAGTTAGGCAGACCGTGGAGCATTCAGCTAGCGAGCGATATAAAGGCCATGTAGTTAGGGCTAGGTTATCTAAAATGCCCAACAAAGCCGTGAACATGGGCGCAGAATTGCGCAAGGTGGAAATACAACGAGGCCTCGGATGGATGCAGCGTACGGTCGACGAACATCATGTGAGTAGCGTTTCGACAGCATTTCCAGAACCAATTTACCAAGGAGCCTAGTCTCTGTGAATGAGCAAGAGTTTTACAACTATTTAGCTGACTATCCTCGACTCTCGTCAACTGGTGCGTCTGGCTATGAGGGTGAGATTACAGAGAGCGAAGTTCATGAGGCATTGAATAGGGTCAGCAGTAGCATGGAATTATTAAAGCTTCTTCAGGGAATGAGATATAGGAAAAAATATAACTACTACTAATACAATCGGTGTTGACATAAAAAGTCCCCAAATCAACATGGGGACAATCTCAAAACATAAATAATGCCTAGTATTATAACTACACACGCACTCGCGTGTGTATACATTATTAATCTAATCCCTTGTAGACAAACTAGAATCATGATACACTTACACACATAAATTGTACATACGAACGCTGTTTCACAAGTCAAATGCACTTAATCAATGAAAATCAAACAATTCAAAAATAAAAAAAATATCATTTCTTTCCATACCTTATTCTCAGATGAAGTTTTAATAGAAGCGAAGCATAGAAGCATGTTAGATTTATAAACGTTTCCTATTTGTTCTATACACCGGAGAACTCTTCCAAGACGAAAAAGGAGAACCCCCAGTACAGAAATATTGAAGGATCAGAAATATAAACTGAAGTGAAATCAGCACTGATCAAATTGAACAGAACCAAATCAGCAGGGCCAGATGGAATTGTAACAGAGATGCTGGCAGCCTTAGATGATTTCGGAATTAGCAAGATTACAGACATTATAAATGAACTATACAACAGTATGATAAACCAGGAGACCTAAGTAGATCCATTTTCATCCGAATTGATAACGCTTTGATTAGAAAAAACAAATAGTAATAAAAATTAAGCATTGCTGACATATCAGGTCTGGTGTTCCTGATGTACATCGAGATTTTTTTAGAAGATCCAAAGAAGGGTTTGTAATGTAATCGATCATGACCAGGCATCTCGACTTCGGTCATTTTCTAACTGACTTGACGTGACTTTCCTCTGCCATTTTTACAGATATGTTCATGGTAATTGATCTGATTAATTTTTCCATGGTACCCCGACTACATGAATTTAAGCGTCCTACTAGATTGGCAACTAGGTCCCACTGTTTCACTGTTGAACATGCTTAATGCAAGCCCAACTTCTCCACCAACAGTTTCTTTTCTCGCACTTCCCACATGTGAAACTCACCGTGGTTCCCTTGTTTCCCTGATAAGTACAATCTTCACAAAATTTAAATGCAATGTCAATCACCATCTTCTGTTTTCCTAAAACGTATTCATGTCCTTTCCTCAATCCTACCCATTCTAAGTTTTCTCGTTCTCTTTCACTTTCACTTCCTCACAGCTCTTTGCATCTTAGTGGCATTATCGCCTTACTTGTGGCTGAAACGATTAAGAAATAACAAAAACAAAACAAAACAAACAAAAAACAAAAAAAAAAACAATGTTTACCAAATACTTACGCTTTTTCAAAATCCCAATAACTACAAAGAGCTTCCAAATTTTCTTCCTGTTAAAAAAATAAAAGAAAACAAACAAAATAAATGAAAGAATTCATCTTATTCCGTGCATTTTCATTCGGCAGAATATATATATATATATATATATATATATATATATATATATATATATATATATATATATATATATAAAGCAAATAACGCTGAAAATAGCCCCAAACCTGCATCCAAAAACACAATTATTACCACTCAATAATCCCTGGAATAATTCGAAACATAACCGTTACCACGCACCGTTAGAATAATACAACAGACTACTCACAAATGCATCACTGACCTGTATATATAAGTAGTCGATCAAAAACACAACGCATATGGACTGACGATTACGTTTATCATGCTGCCTTTGGGTGTTGAGATCAATGTCTTGAGACACACACACACACACACACACACACACACACACATACATATATACGTATATATAGATATAGAGATATAGGTAGATAGAGAGAGAGAGAGAGAAAAAGAGAGGAGGATTTATTGATAAATAAGGTATATAATCATAATATGTAAGTATCAAATAACCAAATTAAATATATTTCTCTTTATGAAGAAAGTTTCTGGTTTACTTTTGATCCAATTGAACGCCGCGACTTTCTAGAACATCCAGAAATTTAATGGCGCCAAATCGGGCTGTGCAAGAACCAAAAAAAAAAAAAAAATAATAAAAATAAAAATAAATAAAAATGAAAAATTCAATTTCTCCCATCCCACCACTGGTGCCGTTTCAAAGAAGGAAACCATTGGCAGAAAACGATGAATATTACTTCCGTAATTTTTGAAGATGAGACACGAAAAGACGCCAGGTCACGTGACGGATGAACGCAGTCTGCTCGCTTTCTTCGGTCTCAACGCGATCTTGCATTGTCAGAATGAAAAAAAAAAAAAAATGTCAGGCCTTTTTTTTTCCGCGGATGCTCTTCAGCGTCGGCAAGTTTTCATAGCTTTTATATGCCTGTCAATTTTAGTTAGTGCGCATGCTTCTAACGGAAAAAAGACCCCAAAACCTTATCACTGCTGCTTTGTACACAACTCGGACGTAGTACTAATGATGAACGAACGTTATTACTTAACGTTAACCACATTTGAACAGAGCACTTTATACTAATGAATGTTCAAAAATGCTTCTGTTTATTGTTAGTGATGTCACGCAGTATACTTTTGTGCCAAATACAGTAAGTAATAAGTAAGTAATACAGTAAGTAACTCGTATCCGAGTATGTGTCTGCTAGGGCAGAGAGCCAATCCGTGTTGTAGACGCCTGCTCAGGCACATTTGTGTTTGTTCAGCGCCCACAGAGCCCACCTATGGTTTATACTTCAACTATACTGAACAGACCTTAGTTACAGTTTCTGGGAGAAACGAGTGATATCTGGTATAATCAACCCTCTGAACAAGGCCAGTACGCTTAAATCCTCGGCCATGATGACTTATGACTTCTTACTAGAACAACTATCGACGCCTCACACATAGTCTCGTCTACCGAATTTTATTCGCAAGGTTTGCGTCAAAGCGTGGTATGATTTTTCAGGCACTTTCAAAGGTCACCTTCATGACAAACCGTCCATGGAGAACCCGGGTCTCATGATCGGAAAGCGAAAGTTCCAACCACTCGGACACGTTCGCATATACCAAATAAAAATACTGTATGGAATAGTCAAGTCGGTTTGGGAATTTTCCGTTTATAAACTAAGCGTAACAGTTCAAATAAACGGAGCCACCGAGAATTTTTATAGAAATTTAATGAACAAAATAATCTTGCTGAAAAATAAATGCGCCAAAACTAATGAGCATCGTGCCGGGGTAAAAACAAGTTAAACAATACCGTAATTTCCCATGGATAATACGCCTTTATCCATAATACGCACTCCTAAAATTGTGTTGAAAGTGTAGGAAAATGCTTCTATTCAATACACAATCGCCGAATTTTAGTGTTAAATTGTCGTTTGTTTGTGGTGGGTAGTCATTTTGCAACTGAAATCGACCTATGAAACGGCATTTATTAAAAAAAAAACATTTTTGTAGCTATGCATAATACGTACCTCTAATTTTGCTTATTATTTTTTAGAAAAAATGCGTATTCTACATGGGGAATTACGGTATCTATCTATCTATCTATCTATCTATCTATCTAAGCTAAGCCAAATGATATCTATCTAAGCTTATCTAAATATTTATCTATTTACAAGTTGCGATGAATAAATTGTTGCCATTTTAGATTTTTAATCGCGCCCACGAGAGTTGCTTGTTTTTGTCGACTGCACAGTATATTAGGATCAGTGGGGCATCACTTGTGAGAAAAAGAACACCATGATGCAATTCAATCTGCTAGAAATTTGGAAACGGCATGCTGTACTGCTTGGCATTCGCGCCGGAAGCCCAAATATGAACATTTCAGAATGTTTGGGCGTCAATCTGAGGAGAGTGCAGAGGATTTGGAAAGAGTTGGATGAGTCTAATGGTGATTACGAAGGTACGGCAGCTCAGAAAACTCACTATGATATTTCGATAAGAAAAGAACGCTCAAATTTGTTGGTGAGACCCTCAGACTCAACACAGAGGCCGACATCAAGTGCCTTGAAGAGGTAGTGCTGCCATGGGTCAAGAGAGTGGCTGTTGGAAGACCCTATGTCTGGCAACAGATTATTATGATTATTATATGAGGTGTACAGTTGAGAGATAAACCAACAAAACTCCTTGTAACACCAAAGATGAACTGAAGGCAAGAATTTTGGCAGCATTCACCAACTTAAACTAGGGGAGCATCCAGAAAAGTTGAAGTAGATTTCGAAGTCGTCTGGAGGCCGTGGTTAATAAATTTACTCTTTAATATTTCAAGATAGTTTTGTGTAATTTTGGTAAATATATCTGCTAAAATGAGATGTCAGTGTTATTTTTCATTTTTGCGTAATTTAGACGACAATTTATCCATCGCGCCCTGTATGTGAGTGTGCGTGCGCGTGCACGCGCGCGTGTGTACGTGTGTAAAATTCAAATATAAAATATATCTGTAAAAAGACAGTATGAATAATGACAAAAAGAAAACTTTTCTTTGCCAACGCGTTTCGTTCCCTGAAGGACTTTATCAAGGTATATGTAAGGATTTTATTTTGCAACATGTATTCTTACATTTACCTTGATAAATCTCCCAGGGAACAAAACGTTTTGGTAGAGAAAAGTATTCCTTTGTCATATATATATATATATATATATATATATATATATATATATATATATATATATATATATATGAAAATTTCTCCGATTTAATCGGTAGAAAGACAATATTTATGAATAAAAATGACAATAGGAAAACTGGTAATTGCTGACGCGTTTCGTCCAATGTGGGGTTTATCATATTTTTTCGTATTTTGCTTTGATAAAGTCCACATTGGACGAAACGCGTCAGCAATTACCAGTTTTCCTATTGTCATTTTTATTCATAAATATATATATATATATATATATAATTTTAATATCTATATTATAATTAGAATCACACTTACCCTTTTAATATACTGAAAGCCAAGTTGGACAGGATTTTTTAACTTAGTACTTTTTTTGTTTCCCACCTTAATAGACAGCACCATTGTATTGAGAGTTTGCACTGGTTTTGTTTCGTTTTTCGTGACTGCTGTCTGCAAATACAATTATTTGTTTTAGTAATTTGGCATACAAAATGTCCCTTAATTTTCGTTGGTAAAGCATTTTGTAAATTTGTTAACGCTACACCTGAAAACTGTTTCAACACTTGCAGCCATAGCGTAATGATAGAAAACCAGCTGCCTAAATTTGTTTCTACTATTAGTAATAAACATTAAGACAGACTTGGAGTGTTAGCCTGCTGTAGCAACACACCGACTTACTAATTAAAAGAAGCTAGTTCTTCCTATTAAACAAAACTGACAAACACCAACACCACGATCTAATTAACTGAGAAAGAGGAATCGATCTGTTGCTTGAAGTTCTTATTTGAGCCAGTACGTTCTCCAACCTTCCTCAAGTGCATGCCACATGCGGAAAGCACTTTTAAAAATTATCCACTGATCCAATTTTAAATATTTCAACAGATAACAGAGAAAAATACAAGGAAAGAACGAGAAATGTTGACAGACCAAACCAATACAACATTTACTCAGTTGCATTTGTTAGGCAATAAATTACATCACACAGCGACGGCCATAATTGACTTTATCTTGCACAGCAAGATTTAAGGATATTTTAAGCTGTTCTCAAATTCAAAATTTGAAAACTGAACGATATCTTTCATCCAAGTTTCGTCTGTATATAAATACAAGTTACGAAATCAAATTTTCACATTTACCTTGATAAAGTACCCCAGAGGACGAAACGCCTTGATAAATAAAAGCTTCCTTTTGATACATATATATATATATATATATATATATATATATATATATATATATATATATATATGTAAATCATATGCTGCCTAATGTTTTATGTTTATTAAAAACTATCGATCCGCAGTACATAAAAATTCCTATAAAAAATTACTATTATGACACTACACTATATTATTGAACTATATACTTAGTTCATGACATAAAAACTGAATACACTTGTAAAAATAGAATACGTGGATTTAACACATCACAAGAAATATTTAAATAAAATTCTCACTTAAAATTTTGAAAAACTTAGCGTTGCGTCCTTGCACGTTCCGAGATCTTACAACTGTCAATAATAGCAGATATTCAAAAACATCTTTCGGTCGACATACAGATATATCGTCTCAAGTTTTGATTTTATAAGAAAAAACACATGCCTGATGATGGATGGTAGACCGTCCGTAAGTACTAGGATTTTAACATCGAATAAACTGAAAAAACTACAGACAACAAGTTTTTCTTCAAGGATCAAAAGTCGCACTATGGATGAACAGGATTTTAATGCATATATTATGTTTTCTAGTGACGGATGTCGCCAATAATCGCATTGATACTTCTTATTAATTCTATGTGTGATTAATTCTTGTATATATATATATATATATATATATATATATATATATATATATATATATATATATATATATGAGGAGACAATCCAGAGTGTTCGGCAAGATATAGTGACGATTGGTTTACTGTCCTGTGCAGATCCCAGTCCACTCAGCATTTACGTATATTAGAAGCGGTTTATATTAAATTACATCAACCAGACAAAAAGCCCATTTTGTTCGCTCTCGGTCTTTTAGGTATGTGAGTGAATTTTACCACTTTTATACTCACTAGGAACTCTTTCCGTTGACTCTTTTGCCAGTATATTTTTCTCCCTCTTGTTTGTATTAATAAATTTTTATTTTAGTAGTGATTGCTTTTTCCTCCTCCTTATATTTTTGTACGAATTGTTATCATGTTAATTTAATATTTACCAACGTATTCTTCTGATGAAATATTGTTTGAAAAGAGGATCATTAAAAAAGAATACTTTCCTGCATTTTCAAACATATATAGATAGGTTCTGTGGTGCCAAATATATATATATAATGAAATGGACAAAGTCCGACAATTATTTTAAGACATTTTTATGTTTATACATTCATTTTTTTATAGATACAAATACTTAAGTAAATGCTCTGTTTGTAATAAACCGGTAAATATTGTTAATACTGTTTATTATAAACAGAGCATTTACTTAAATATTTGGATCTATAAAAAAATGAATGTATAAACATAAAAATGTCTTAATATATATATATATATTCTTTGTTTATTTCTCGCTCCATTGATGAAGGACAAAGACGTGTCCAAAAATTTCGAACTTAAAACCTTCTTTCCGTGCTTCATTTCTGTCATGTAGGTAATAATTAATATTTAATAAATGATTATCGTATTGATTATATTGGTACCCTTTTGCTTCTCCATGTTTTATTAACTAACCTATCTATTTTACATATAAGAAGCATACGTGAACCCTTTATTCTAATTATATATATATATATATATAGTTAGTTTATGCAAATTTAGGTAATCCGTATGGGTAGACCTGAGGAGGATGATATCCAGAGAACTCAATGTAAAATTCAGAGCAGATATGTTTGAATAAAAAACAGACTACGTTAAGATTCCATGTAATAAGCTATTTCACCATAAGCCCTTTAACAGGGTTCTGGATCATCAGACTAAAGTCTGATGATCCAGAACCCTGTTAAAGGGGTTATGGTGAAATAGCTTATTCAAATATATATATATATATATATATATATATATATATATATATATATATATATATATATATATATATATATATATATATAGCACAGTAGCGTTACAACTCAATTGCGCAATGTTGAAAGACAGATTATTATATTTAAAAACATTATAAAATAGTTTGATTTTTTTCACTCATTCTTGTGGAAATTGTCCTGCATTCACTGCCATCCATTAAGCATCTTATAAATCTACGAAAGGGATATATTAAAACCACATTTGTGTGAGCCTAATATTTAAACATGTAAGAAACTGAACTCACTCATTTAAATCGGAAAAAATGTTGGAAAGATTTCTGAACAGAACGATAGAGACTGGCATGGAATCTTGTCCCTCTGCAAATGGAAAATTACAGAAACTTTAGAAAATATTCGACAGTATATGCATTTTGTGGTGATTTAATTTTGAACGAAATGATTATATTTCATACGACAAGGATTACACATGGATTTTTCGTTTGTCTTTTGAAAATGTTCACATAAAATAGCGAAACGTCAACGTTTAAATTAAAAAGCAACATTTTTTTTCAATATCTGACCAGTTATCACGTATTTTAATTTTCCATATTCTGATGAATATTTTGCGTCAATCGTTTATAAAACATACTTTTTAAAAAAAATCACTCGAATAACATTAAATAATATCACCTAAATTCTGAAATTTTATTTACTGTTTAGTTTATTTATTTCAGACTCGATGAATTACTTAATTATAATTATCAAATCCTCCTAATAAGTTTTATCATTTGTATATCATTGCTTGAAGCGGCTTCTAATGCTCAAGTTCGAGCGGCTTGGTGATAGTAGTCGTGGCTCCTGGGGGCACAGTCCTATGGTTAGAGAGAATCTCAGTAAGAGTTCCAACATGGAATATGTGAGCGAGCGGCGCTATATTGAGTCTGATTTGCAATCTCTTCGTTGCTTGACACCCTAACTGTTAGGGTTTCAATTCTCGGTAGTGGATGCGCACTGCTGATGAGTCCCAAATATAGTGCGAAACGGCCGTCCAGTACATTCTGTTGAGGTTTCTTTCAGACTCGATGAATACTTAATTATATTTCCTCAAAAGGAGTAGATAGGTCTACCTATCGTTCGGTTCACACTCCTCTCTGCTCCTTTTGAACAGGAGTAAATGATTGTTTCTTGTTTATGATTGGATTTCCGGTTTTTTTCCTTCCATTTCACTTCAAGTAGCCGCCCTTGCGTCTTAGTGGCATTATTGCCTTGCTTGGAGTGAAATGATTATAAAAAATATTTGAGATGTTACTCACAATTTTCATGGAATTGGAATAAATTGAGCATTCAGTTACATTATAAAGTGTTTCCTTGGGTACCTCGAGGAGGTGCAATAGTTAGCAAGCTTGTCTCGATAGCACAATTATAGCTGAATAGTGAGTTCGATCCTCACTGGGTGCCCCATACTTTCGGCCTTGTGCCAAATCTAAGCTACGCTTGGAAAATCACTATAAAGTGTTTCTTGTGTTTTATCAGATACTTAATACATCACGCGAAATCCAGATTCCGACTGCAAAGCTCATTATATCTATTATCAAACGGGAAATGGCTTCCTTCCTGGAAGGAATGATCCTTTCTAAGAGGAAGATATTTCGCCCTTCAACTTTTGCGTATCTTTTTGCAATAACAAATAATATATTCAGTGTGATTCGAATTTCTGAGATGAAGTATTAAAAAAAAGTTATTAAAAATAAACTAAGATTGTTAAATCTTAATTCCTATTATTTTTTTTATCGTAACCCTCAGGTCGTTCGATATTTTACAGCCATTCATTGTCCTCAGAATAAAGAATAAGGGATGACGAATGCGATTTCAAATCTCTATATATCTTATTAAGAGCCGTTCCAGGTAGAGGGTTACTGAATGAAGTTGTTGTATGAAAGTAAGAGGGGAAAGTATGAAGTGCAAAATATGAGGCTATGGGGTAAAGATAACGGTTGACCCTAGACATAAAAGTGACAAGGTCGTAGTACTCGAGGAAGCATTCTCCCGCGAGTCTGTTTCACAAAGTAGCAGTTCTTGGCAAGAACCTGTCACAATGGAACTTCCTTCTTACAAATGGAATATGAAGAAAAAGAGGATGGTTCATCCCAGTGTATTAATTGTCGTAAAATGAAGACATAGGTATCAGGATAAAAATCAATAGAAGTGAAAATGAAAGAATGACGAGATCAACTATCATTTAAAGTTGGTTAATTGTGTTAATTAGGCTTTCTTTTTATTACCGCTTATTTTTTATTCATTAAATATGTCAGGAGATATTTACCGCCACAATGGTAATGACAATCATAATATTTGCCGTTTCCCTACAAGGAAACATTCGGTATTCATTGACCGATCAACCACTACTGCTTCGGTTAAAACTTATAAAATCTTTCTCTTAAAAATATTTTTTTTATGAAAACAGATTTCTCAAGTTCAGTAGCTTTTATAGCTCTTTCCAATATTGATAGAGGTTTCCTTCCGAACTTTCTATTCGAAGTGGAGTGGAATGTAAAAATCTTAATTATGTCAGTTATTTTCTATCCGAGTTACAACTGTCATCCATTTTAGTTGTTGCTGCTGTTGGTAGTCCTCAACTGATGTGGTTTCTGTTATTTGGTACAATATTTTGTGATTCTGTAGCGCCAATATTCATTTTTCAAAGAAGGATAATCTTTGTCAAGACCCTCAGGCTTTACACGCTCAAAGACATTTTTCATTATTGATCTTATTAAGCAGTTGTATACAGTTGACAATTTTTGACTGGGTTTGGCACCATACATGACATCTATACGAAAGTTTCGATCTGACGAGAAGGAGCAACGAAAGAGAACTGAATACTCTGTCAATAGTGGTCGTTAGTAAAATCATGACTACTGGATTTAAAGGGTGTGGATTTCTAAATATATCTAAATGAAAAAAGACCATAAACCTTTTCTCGAGACATTCCTACCAACAGTTCAATTCTCCTCTTTATTCATACAGCAATATGAATATACTTGGAGACAAAAAGACAACATTATAGGATTGTGCTGCTTCAAATCGTCAGGGAATAGCTGCTAAAATATCCCCTCCTTTAGTTTATAGACAAATCCTAGAAATGCATACTGGGATATCTTAGTAAATAAAAATGGACTGAATAGCGAGTTTGAGTCTCACTGGGTGCACCATACTCTCGTAATTGTGCCACATCTGAGCAACGCTTAGAAAACCAGCAATAAAATAAATTCTTGATCATACCCACACGTTTTTTCTTTCTTGCCTTGCAATCAGAAGGCTATAATCAATTGACTGTATCCCTTTTGCATATGAACAGTGTTTCATTATTACTGTCTTATAATTAATTTATTTTGCTATTGCTTTATTGTTGCCTCGCCTGGACACTTCGACGTGTTGTAATAGTTAGCAAACCTCTTTCGCTAAAACAATTACGAATGAGTTCGATCCTCACTGAGTGCACCATACTTTCGGCTCTTAGAAAAACCATTCAGGCACCTTGACGTGGTGTAATAGTTAGCAAACCTCTTTCGCTAAAACAATTACGAATGAGTTCGATCCTCACTGAGTGCACCATACTTTCGGCTCTTAGAAAAACCATTCAGGCATCTTGACGTGGTGTAATAGTTAGCAAGCTTGTCTCACTAGATCATTTACGAGTGAGTTTAACTCTTACGCAGTGCTCTATATTTTGGCCTTGTGTCATATCTAAGCTATACTTAGAAAATCATTTGGGTATTTCTCTATGATATAATGGTTAGCAAGATCGCCCACTTGTTCATTTACGATTGAATAGTTCAATCTTTACTGGGTGCTCCGTACTTTCGACCTTGTCCCACATCTCAGCTACGAATGTAAATTCATTTGGGAACCTCGAAGTGGTGTAATGGTTAGCAAGCTTGTCCCACTAGATTAATTACAACAAAATAGTGAATTAGATCCTCACTGGGTGCTCCGTACTTTCGGCCTTGTGCCACATTTAAACTAGACTTAGTAAACTCCTACAGTTGCTTTTTCTTATATTACATTGTTCATTTCTTGTTTTATTTTGCTATATTCTCCTTTTTATTTTTATTGCTTGGGGGAATTTTGCACTTTAAGATAACCGCTTATTCAACAGATTGAATTTAAATGTAATGATAAAAAAAGATAATGTCAGACTACTCACCAGGTGCAATTTCTTTCAAAAGGCTCGGAGATAAATCCATATTAGTTTTTGACTTTATTACCCATTCATCCAGATTTTTTGTTTTTCCAGGAAACGACGTTTTCTCTTTAGTCGGGACTTTTGAAACGACCACAGCTGTAAAATGTATACGAAACTATCATGTATGCAATTATAAATTTGGTACGTAAGAATAACTTGCTACATATCCAACAAAATTTAATTTGACAACAAAGATACTTGTCGTTACAGAAATTTATTTGTGAATAAATGAGAGAGAAATAAAGAGAGGTATAGTACAGCGACGTGAGGAATATACAAAGTTATATACTCCTATAGATAGATAGATAGATAGATAGATAGATAGATAGATAGACTGAGACAGGATATATATAAAGACGAATATCATCATCATCAGATAGATAGATAGATAGATAGATAGATAGATAGATAGATCTGATTAGGCTGAGATATATAGATAGGTAGATCTAATCAGTTTGAGATAGATAGATTCTAGACTGGCTAATAGTCAAGGCTTGAGAGTACAGTCTGACTTGTTATTTAAACCATTCACTTGGTGAAGCATTCTTACATTGTTTTTACAGCTTAGTTACGAAATAATAATAATAATAATAATAATAATAATCGATACGCTCTCATGGCTTCTGAACTTAATTGATCAGAACTGTTAACAAGCACATAATTTGTTTTGTTGAAGATAGGCCTAACCGAGTAATAATAATAAACATACCAACATCACGCAAGTACAAGAATTTAAATATCTGGGAAGCATTTTAATAAAGGACAAAAAGTGCGAAATCTGAAGGCAGGTTGGAATAGTCTTCCAAAAGCTAAGTAATGTATTAAGAAACTAGAAAATCTCGTTAAAAACAAGAAAAATAACTTAATTTTGATATAATATCGGTCCTCCTATATGGCAGTGAATGCAAGACAATGTCATCATGTGACCATCGACAAAAAGGACACATAATTAAAATCAGAAAGAGTCAGTTGAAATTTTTAGGGATCATAATGAGGAAAGGCATGTTGAAAGGCACGAGGGACAGCAGTAAGTTAACCCTAACCCAAATAACTTACCTTACGAGCTTGTATAAATGGATGGTAGAACTGGGATTAGGAGAGATTGCAAAAAGATAAAATTTACTAAAAGCTACAAAGGACAGGAAATTGTGGGTAGCCATGATCGCCAACTTCCGCATGGAATATGACACACAGAAGAAAAAGAAGTATTGTAATATTGAAAAGACTTAATTCCATTTGATCTCGAGTAAATTCCACCAGATACTAAGAGCGTAAAAAGTTCTATGAATACAAAATATTGTTTCGTATTCAGAGAACTACTAATATATTACTTATAATACTAATGTACCCGCGCTGTCAAAATTGACGGCAAGAAGGAATGTATTATAAGTAATATGTATTATACGATGTATTATACGATAAGTAATTTCGTTTAATCTAAGCACAGTTTTGTAATTTACTATAGTTCGTTGTTAACGTTAATAATTGAACAGTGTATAATTCATAAACACCTATGGAAAGATATCTGTATATTATCATCATAAATGTTACATATTTACAGTCAAAATTATGTTGGCTACAAAAGTTTCCAAAGCACAATATTTTTTGTGTAAACTTTTGAAGGTCTGATTAATCCTTGACATTCCGTAGATTCAATCTGTAATTTCAGAGTCTACTTATTTCTCGTCCCACTAAAAGTAACGTATCATCATATATATATATTTTAATCTATTCTTTGTTCCCTTTCTTTTTTTAATTATAATTTTAAAATTTTAAAATGAATTTCTAAAAATGAATAAAGCATTCTTGAAGATATATGTGGCGTATTATATATACGAATACACACAAATAACGTGTGTGTGTATATATATATATCGTCATCCAAAGACAGACAGTTTCGCTGTATCACAGCTTATCAGTGTGGCTAAACGTACGATCGCTTCAGGCTGGGATTGAAACCTGACCGATTTGGTATCAGTCGGAGATTCTAACCCCTAGGCCATTGACGCAGAGAGAGAGAGGCGAATTTTTTGCGTATTTATTTTTATAAACACACCAGACACGGCTCGAAGAGTCTTGCAATATATATATATATATATATATATATATATATATATATATATATATATATATATATATATATATATATATATATATATATATATATATATATATATATATATATATATATAAATTATTTATATAGATAAATTATTTTTGCTGTTATTATTAGAACTCGTATTACGAGTGTGAAAATGTTTCCAGTTTTTTATTATTTTATTGCTTTATTATTGTAATTGTAATAAAATTAATTTACTACTGTGTATTTAGTCTCTTGCTTTTTATAAAGATAACACGAGGAACTTTTGCCCGCATCTGATATCTACCGCATAATGATTAAAATAATATTACTTTTATTATACTCTTGTCACACATTTATATATTCAATGGAAATTTTGTTCTTAACAACTTAGTAAATGAATTTACAGCGTTGTAGCTCAGATCAGGCACCAGGTTCGTTCTCTTGATGCAGTTGCTTCCAGCCGAACGCTTGTGGCTCAATACATAGAATATAACTCTTTGACCAGATCATTACCGACGAAATGAAACCATGAGACAAATTGTATCAGTCGGCATATTTATATCCTATTGCAACTTCGTAAGCTCCGGCTGCAGGCAAGCGAGGAAGAGTGAGGCGAGGTGAGAGGGTGAACGATCTAACCGGTATGTACCTTCCTTTTCCTATGGCAGCCGAGCAATATTCTGTCCTAGGTTGCTAGGGACCACACTCTTATAAATAACCAGTCTTCTTTGTCTTGTCAGCATTCGTCTGAAAAAGTCGTTCATTAAGTCAGTTGCATTCATCTAAGCTACCTTTTCAGAATCGTTTGACCTTCTTTGTCAAGACGAAAACAATTACAATTTCTGTAAAATCCTGTAGATATCTCAATAAAAAAGATATCAGCTGACGACTGATATCGCTACAAAATTTCCAAACCAGAGATTTCTAGCCACCATTACTAGCAAATATATTTATATGGAAATGCGGAAAACGCTTTCACCGTTTTATTATGAATATTGTGCCATTATTATTATTATGATTATTATTATTTCTCACATTGCCGTAGTCAGTGGAAATTCTGTTCTTTATGCCTGGTGTCAACAAGAATCCATAACTTTTATGGGATCTTACCCATAATAACATAATGCACTATTCCATACGTAAGAAATAGTGCGCCTCAAGAGGGAGAAAGAGTTCAGTCCGAAGTCGGGCGAGCGGTTGACCATCTGATCGGTTAAACTCTTTGCCTTCGGGCGGGGAGGAACCCGAACGAGGCTACGCCGAAGGGCGGAGTCTCTTTCGGGGAGGTAAACCGACCCTGAACCCGTTTATACGGGTTCAAAGGGCATATTTATGGCCTAGTCCACTTCTCTGTATATATTCCTGTTTGTAATATATCTGTGTTATTCCATATACGTGTTCGAGTTGTTCTTTATTGGTTCTACCTTGGACTATCACCGTGGTACAAGGAACCGGACCATAACACTAACCTTCCTAAGATTCCTAAGATTTCAGAGAACCCTCGCAGAGTAAATGATGGCAGTTTTTTGGAGGACTAAGTTCTTAGTCTCAATTCCAATTTTCCTTAAGTGCTCTTTCGTTCTTTCAGGTGCTGTTCCAAGTGCACCCATTACTATAGGAATTACTTCAAAAGTCATATTCCATAGTTTTCAACTCCCTAGTCAAATCCTGGTATTTTGTAATATTTTCAGTTTCTTTGAAGTTTACTCTTGTATTATATGCAACAATAACGTCAATAATTTGACACTTGCTATTCTCCTTATCTATAGGAATAAGGTAGGGTCTTCGTACTTCAGTGACATCATCTCGGCAGAGAAATCACATATCTTGTCACTGTCATTTTCTTTCACAGTCTCTTTCTGATTCATACTACAATATATGCTAGTGTACAAGGCGACTGGGTGTATAAGACGACCACCAAATTCTCGAGTTAAAATGTATGTTTCGGGCTATATTCGCCGTACAAGACGCCGCCCAAATCGTATTTTAAAATTTATTGTATTTATTAAATATATACAGTAAGCATATACATTCTTTTCACTCAAATTCTAATGAAAAACAGTGGGGAGATATTGTCAATTAAGTACCACAATCTACAATACCTCATGAGTAGGCTATTATGGTAGCCTGAATGACATTTGCCCGCTAATCATCCATTCATTCCACAGTTCTGGAAGGCGATCTTTAAATGGCCTGTTGAGACATATCCAGTTGTATTTTGCTCAACATCATCGAAAAAAGAGGCGAGGCAAGTGTTAGCCTACCGTCTCCCATGTTAATAGCTTAACATAATCCATAGGATTTAAGTTTCACATTTTATACCTGGTGGGTATTTTCTAAGGTACACCGACATATACGGTATTTGTCTTTCACATTGAAGCCATATTTTCGCATACTTTCCAGCTGATTCTCTTACTAGTCCAATCATGTCGTCGCTTAAATACTTTCTGTGCCAACTTGGGACATCCACCAAATACATTGTTAACTGTATTTATCAGCTAGCAAACATATCCTGTATTGTGATTTATCTATTCTGGTATTATTATTATTATTTTTATTTTCTTTGATTTCTGGCGTTTAAACATTTCTTTCCGGGTCCCGCCCAGGGGCCTAAGGTTAGAAATGGCATCATGACACTTTCCACTGACAAAAAAAAAAGAAAAAAAAATTACATAGATAAAGCCTTTCGTTAAGTGTGGGCTGTACTTGTCAGAACAATTCTTTGTATCTCCTTGAGGCATGGACTTCCAGGAATCGCTTCAATTAGTCTACTGCAATCTTTTCCAACCAGTCCTAGGGCTCCAACTACAACAGGGATGTTCTACAGTCACCTTTTTACACTTGAAATAGCTAGACGTAACCATAGGTTCTATGCTTCAGTTTCTTCTCTCGCGCTTCTCGCTTGCGGAACTCTCGCCTGGCTTCTTGCTTCCCAGTCAACTTTGATCTTCAAAGATTTAAATGCAAAGTCAATCATTATCTTCTGTCTTTTAAATTCTTGTTCTTTTAATTTTCTCTCTGCTTAATAGTGTTTTTGTCATATTTTCTAGCTTTATCAGCCTGCATGCGATGAAATTATTAAAAAAAGAAGACATTGAAATATTCGTATCAACTCACTGATTGTACTGCAAATTAATACTCCATTACTATCCTCACATTTTGAAGATTGTTCCCTGTTTTCTAAGAATGACTGGCACAACTGTCTCCTTCATATTTCATTATTACTTCAGTTCGTTATTAAAGTTCACAGTTTTCCACTTTCTGTTCATGATTATTATTCGAATGATGTTGATAAGGAGTCAAAATAAGCAATTCATGTTATGGTTAAATGGATTTTTTAAAAAATATAAAATAAATTTGAGAAACAGTTACCAAGATTGGGTTTCGAAATCGTCGTTTTACTTAGATTAGAAGCTTTATCTGCGGCAAGGCTTCCAAAATCTTCCATCTTCTTCAGCAAATTAAAGGCCACTTTCTTATCCTGTAATAAAAAAAAATATATATATAAGGCACTTTGGCATAAAACATTACGGTAAAAATATTTTGATTTATAATACAAATAAGGTTGAAAAAAAAAACACGAATAAATTCATCCGACAACCTAATATATATATATATATGTGTGTGTGTGTGTGTGATATAGAGTTTATACAAAACTTGACATGACAATGCGTTTTTCTTTCGTTTAGATAGGCTCCCTCGGGTCAAAACGAAAGAAATGTGTGTGCGTGTGCGTGTGTGTGTGTGTGGGGGGCGGCGGCTGGAATGAAAGAATAAAATTGTATGTTTTTTGTTGTAAAGCTGTTATTTTAATTTGTAATATAGATTGTTGATATGTATATATATATATATATATATCAACAATCTATATAAAATTCAAATAATATACAATAAAAATAAAATATTTGTAAAAATAAGAACTAATGCAGCAGAAATTTATAGAAACAAGGATCTTTTCATTCATAACAGGTTCGGGGGTTTTTGTATATTATTTGAATTGTTTGCGACGATGGATTTCTCGCCAATTAAATCATTAACCTTTGCATTTGTTTTTGTGTGAATAATTCATGAATTTGTAAATTGATTGCACGTTTAAATTAAAATAACTGATCCAAGTGCGACTTTTGGATAATAAGTGCGACATTACTGTAATTATTGAACAATATAGTTCATGCCACTTTGACAGAAAATTTACCAGTAAAAAAAATTCGCTTATCACCATATTTGAACAAGAACGCACAACTGTAATATTTAAAATCAAACTCAGCGTTGCTACTGCCCGCTCCAAAAACAATAACTCATTTCCAATAGCATTTTTCGGATACAACAATATATATATTTTCGTTGTCCTCTTATTACTGAGAGAAAAAACAAGAACAACATCTATTCCATACCTGAAGATGTCTGTAGGAACAGACGAAAGCTTGTAGTAAAAATAAGAACTAATGCAGCAGAAATTTTTAGAAACAAGGATCTTTTCATTCATAACAGGTTCGGGGGTTTTTGTATATTATTTGAATTGTTTGCGACGATGGATTTCTCGCCAATTAAATCATTAACCTTTGCATTTGTTTTTGTGTGAATAATTCATGAAAATATATATATTTCTATATATATGAATGAATGATATGTAATAATGTATATACAGTGTAACCCGCATATAAGAGACCCTGATATAAGAGAGATTTTCTCTGGTCCTAAATTAGAGCCTGTGTTAATGTATATAAATTAGATCAAACCCGGATATAAGAGAAACCCGGATATAAGAGACTTCTTCTCCGGTCCCGACAACTCTCTTATATCCGGGTTACTGTGTATAAACAAATAAGTTTCTTTTAGCAATCTTTCTATAATTTTCTCTTGTTTTCGTACAATTAACTGTTGTTTTTACCTCTGTATGTGTATCTGTTCAAATTTGGTTTATATGTACAGTTTAACCCGGATATAAGAGACCCGGATATAAGAGAAATCCGGATATAAGAGAGATTTTCTCTGGTCCCAAATTAGATCCTGTGTTAATGTCTATAAAATAGACCAAACCCGGATATAAGAGAAACCCGGATATAAGAGCCTTTTTCCCTGGTCCCGACAACTCTCTTATATCCGGGTTACACTGTATATTGAAATAAACATTATTAATAAAATTATCTGTTTACCTTAGTTACTTATAGTTATTAGTGTTTATTTAGATATAAGATGGCCATCATATCAAATTTTCCCTATGCATTGTTTTAAGATATGCTGAGTTCAACAGTGTATAATACTTGAACGCAATCTTCAGGCCATGTCTTATACCGTCTTCAAATTTATGGTGGAATCAATTGTGACATGGTGTTCTTTTTCTCAGAGAGGTGCCTAACTGCTCTTACTATACTGTGCAGCCGACAAAATCAAAAACAAAGAACGATAATGCGCGAAACAGTGCGAACAGTGCACAGTGAGTGCTGGTAGTAAAAAATCACAAAGCTAAAATATATATTAAAAATAATTATATAGCTGTTCCTCACCGCTCGATGCTACTTGATGTTTCATGCACATGACAATCGTCAGGCATAAAATATGAGCAACTGTCATGGGTCCTTACCTATAACTACAGAATGAACTGTTCCAAACACTATGTATACTACGCCTCTCAAGAGAGAGGGTCGAATCGAGTCGAGCCGATAGTAGTTCACTCCACACCAGACTGACAGTCATACTAACACCTTCCACATTTTGTATTATTATTTCGTGTAATACACCTTCGTTATTTCTACTCTTGTGTTCGTGTTGTTCTTCCTTGGTCCTAACCTGAATCATAACAGAAACTCTACTAGTAAAGGAGAGGACAATAAAAGAACAGGAATTGAGAAGACAACAGATAACGATTGACATTGCATTTAAAATTTTGAAGATCAAAGTTGACTGGAAAGCAAGAAGCTGGATGAGAGTTCCACAAGCGAGAAGTGCGAGAGAAGAAACTGTTAGCATAGAACTTACAGTTACAACTAACAATTTCAACCTTGCCGCTATTCTATCACAGTGATTAAATTCATAAAGACGATGTAGCAGTAAGTTCACCAGTTTCCTACCATGAAAATATTTATAGAAAAACACAAGGAGGCTATATTAAACATTTCGAATATGATTTTATTCAATTTATTCAGCTAAATTGATTGTGTAACTTACCTTTTTTTTAATAGAAGACCATTGTTTTCCTCTTGATGGCGTGATTATATCACTGGCCACAGTGAAAAATCCCTAAAAAATATATATGTATATATATATAATTATGGAAAGACTGGCTATGCAGAAATGATATTAAGAGGTAAATAGCTTTCCTGAAAACAAATTTTACTTACCTGTTCTTTGCCCTTCTCTCTCTATCTCTCCTCCTCCCTCCCTTCCTTTCCCCTTTTCTTCTCCTTCTCCTTCTCTTCCTCTACACATCTCTCCTCCTATCTTTTCCCTTTATTTCATCTCACTACTCCCTCTCTCCCCCTCTATCCTCCTCTTTCAGTTGTCAATGAAAACCTTTTCTAGTTTTGGGATTGGAGCTTAATTTTTTAACAGGAACAACTGATTGTAATATGACGGTGTTTTAATGTAGGATATATACTCTCATCCTTGATGGTGACGTTAGGTTTGGTCATTTTTGATTATTATCTATATTTTAGCTTTTCTATCAAGCAGTCTTTGCGTTGATGAGTGCAACCCCCAAAATCTAGATGACCAAAACTTGGCAGCTTATCTCTCCCTGGATCTAGATCTAACAGCCCAATAGGGAGAAAAATGGCTTGGAATCTTCACTACCCACAAAACCGAACTAGTAACCAAGCTGCATGTTTTGCGCTTTACAAGAGGTTCCTTCCTTTGAACGTCTACCGTGACTCAGGTTCATCCCAGACCTCAGGTGGAATTCATTTATACGATCCGTTTCCAAAGATGATGGAAAAATAGTCATCTCCTTGTACTGCTCCAGAAACTACCTGACTTCGTCTGCTATCTTTATCTTTACCAGAGTTAAATCAGACCAAAAATGGAGTAACACCTGGGCGAATGGTAGATTTGTAAATGTTCAAGATGGATTGTGGCGAGAAAACATTGCCTGGAACACAACAATGAACCACGTTTCCTAGCAGCAGAGCCAGCAATTGATTCAATATAATTACTCCAATTTATGCCAGTGGAAACCGTGAGACCAAGAAAACACAATGAGTTGTTCTCCTGTGAGTTAGCACCAGTCATGCTCATGGAAGGCAAAAATTGTTCTTTATGATAACTAAAATTTTCATTTTGGAAGCGTTAAAATTTACAATACATTTCTTGCACCAGTTAGGGACAAGTGGATTCATGCTTTTTCGAAAGACATTATTGCAATGTGAACAAAAACTTTCTGAGCCGGTGTTTTGGACCCGGGTCGCCAATAAGGTTCCTTTTGTTGTGTCCTTTCCTTTTAATAAAACAATCCCATTTTTAACTCATTCGGTAGATGTTTTGAGACAAGATTATTCTCAGAAATGTGTTCTCTGCCTAACGTACTCACTAATGTAGTAATGAGCCCCAAGAATTTGTTTACTGACCACTTGTCTATAGCAAAGTGTTTTGTTAGATAAATGCAAAGAAGACTTTTGTTAGATAAATGCAAGAAGACTTGGTGGTAGAATTAATGTTATGATAGCTAAATTTTAAATAATTTCAAGTTAAAATTACTGGAAGGTTGCATGTCTGCCAAGTTCAATTTAGCTTCTAACTTACGTCAATTTGTGATTTTCCGATTTCTTTTTGTTGATCTGTGATCCCGACGACTTTATCGAGGGCTTCGATACTAACAATCATATCACCTGCTGTCAAATTATTCTGGTTCTCGTCTGTTAAGTTGGACAATTTTTCTAAAACCACCGATGTATCCTCGCCAATGTTGTTCTCAATATCTGTGAGCTAGTTTTATTTTTTAAAGTAAAAAAGGATAGAAAACAATAATGAAAATAACAGGTTGAATACCATTTGTAATAAAATTAACTAAATTTGATTAAGAGTATATTTTTCTCTAGTCTGGTAAAACGAGTGTTGCAGGAAGGAGGTATACTTTGGAATATTTACCGCTTCTTTAATCTTTTCAAATTCTTCTTTCACACAGTATTCGGTGTTTGGAGCATCCCATATACCATTATTTTGGCAGTATCTCTGGATTTTACCTGTAAAGACACGATATGGATTTTCTATTGGTTTAAAATAATTTCAGATTTAAGGAGTTACCGTATAGTTCCGCGTATAAGACGACTTTTAAATCCTCAAAATTACACTTAACAATTGGATTCGATATACTATAATTCTAAAAAGAAACCTTAAATTCTGAGTGATGTTTATCGGTAGTCGATTAGTCTATTATTATTATTATTATTAGTCTGACATTCATATCAGATCATATCTCATCATATCAGACCATATCTCATCATACCTCATCATATCAGATCATATCTCATTATAAATCAAATTAAGATGGAATTCTGACTGACGCATTTTGTTTCGTAAAGGAGATCAGTAAAAAGTTTTATGTCTTGTCACATACTTACGACCTATATATATATATATATATATATATATATATATATATATATGGAGATGTTGTCTTACTTTCTTCTCACATGTGCGGAAATTGAACGACGATTATGGACAATAAGGCATGAGAAATTGTAAAAAAAAATAATAATAAAAGAGGGATGAAGTAGAAAACAGTTGTCCAATTTGTAATCATTTCCCACATGAAATTAATACACGTTAATACAACGAAAATTAGAATAGATACGACACAATGGGGGGGAGGGAGAGGAAGAGAACGAATGCGCATGCGCAATTGTGTTTGAAGATGCAGGTGAAAGGAAAGTATAAAGTTTTTACATGAGATAATGCATAATGTTGGTTGCTTTATATATTTTTCAGATTTGCACAGTCAGCTCTTGGTAACTCTGACTTCAGGATGTTCTTATTCCAAGCTTAAGAAATGGTGAAATTATTTTTCTCAAATACAGGTTGCGATGATAAATTGTCCCCTAAATTACACAAAAATGAAAATAGCAATGACATCTCATTTTAACAGATGTAGTTACCAAAATTACACAAAAATATCTTGAAATACTAAAGAGTAAATTTATTAAATAAAATCGCCATTGGCTTCAACCATGGCACCCGGACGACTTAGGTATCTAAAATTCTTGTGGACGCTCTCCTTTTTTAAATTGTTGAATATTGCCATAATCCTTGCCTTCAGTTCATCCTTGGTGCTACAATGAGTTTTGTTGGTCTTTCGCTCACACATAATAATCAAGGGTGTTGCAGTCTGAGAAGTTAGATGTAAAGAGTGATGTGGTCGCAGAAATTATCTGACAGCCAGGACTGGGTGCTCCTGCTTGTGTGGCATGGTACAGAGTCCTGTTACCAGACATAGGGTCTTACAGTAGCCACCCTCTTGACTCAAGGCAGCACTACCTCCTCAATGAACTTTATGTAAGCCTCTGTGTTGAGTCTGAGGTCATGTGGGATGATGAATGGAGGCATAACGTCGCCATCGCTAGTGATCACTCTAACCACCATGGTGTTGATTGAATATATCATCCAACTCTTTCTGAATCCTCTGCACTGTCCTCAGACTGACACCCAAACACTCTGAAATATTCGTATTGGAGCTTCCGGCGCGAATGCCAAGCAGTACAACATGGCGTTTCCAAATTTCTGGCGGGGTGAATCGCGTCATGCTACTCTTTTTCTTTACAGGCTGACCCTACTATACTGTGTAGTCGACAAAATCAAAAACAAAGGACGTACATGCGCGAAATAAAAACTATAAAATGGCGACAATTTACCCATCGGATCTTGTAATATGTAGCCAGAAACCGCTTCAACCAGTATGCAAAGTCTGTCGGTAAAATGATATACTTATCTATTTTTATTCCAAGCAGCTGACGAGCTATTTCTGCACCTTTCTTTGGTGCTTATCCCGACCAATATAAGCAGGTAAGCTAATGGATAAATTAGCAGGTTTTTCAAATAACCAGCTAAAGAAATTCATACCAATGTTTTTCAACATAATAAAACTTATACTTCTGCACAACGCTTTAATAAATTCTTACTGAAATCTTACCTAGAATTTGTTTCGTTCTTTTTTTTTAATGACTATTCTTTGTTGGAGTTGAACAACTTTTATTTGCCATCGATTTTGATCTGGCATCTCGTCTGCGCTCAATTTCTCACCTCGTTCCGTCTGTTCTAGAAATATTTTCATGGCAACTACTCGAATAAACTTATTTTCCTGTGTCCCGACTACATGAATTTAACCATGTTACCAGATTGGCAATTAGGTCTCAAAGTTTTACTGTTAAACTTGGTACCGCCACTTCTACTCTAACAGTTTTTTTTCTCGAACTTCCCATCTGTGGAACTCCCTTCCGATTTCTTGCTTCCCTGATAACTACAATTATAAATGCAACGTCAATCGACATCTTCTGTTTCCTTGTACTGTTTTCCTGTTTTGTCCTTTCCCCAATCCTCCCACTTTTCAATCTTCTATCTTTCACTTTTACTCTCTCTAACCCCTGCGTTCTAGTTCTGTTGTCGCCTATGATTCAAAATATGTCTCTTCAGAACGTGGGCGATCATGGCTCTCCATACCTACCCATGATTTGTAGCTCTAAGGAATGTTTATACCCTTAACCCCTCACGTCACTTATTTTACCTTCCATCTACACAAACTCGTTAAATAAGTTAATCGCAATTTCCTTAGCCCGTCTTGCCTTCAATATAGTTTATGAGTGTCAGATTCTCCAAGCTCTCTTTCCTCGTGCATCTCAGAAATGTCAACTGTTTCTTCCTGATACTATGTATAGCGATTTACTAAGCGTAGCTTAAATGTGGTACAGGGCCGAAAGGATAGAGCACCCAGTGAGTATCGCTCACTATTCAGTCGTAATTCATCTAGCACGACAAGCTCGTTAACCATTACACCACGTCGACGTGACCTTCTGATACTAAGTGTTAGTGACCTTATTTTCTTTTTTTCTTAAATCCTCTTCGTTCCTCACATAATTTCGTCCACGGCTTTGTCAGCACCCTTCGGTAGAACGACATCTCTGCTGACTCAAGACCTCTCTTCAGCTGTGATGAAATCGTTCAGCATTCACTGCCATATATCATATCGTAGTTCAACACACTTGTTTCTTAATCCTTTGCTTAGCTTTTGGAAGGCATCTTCTCTATCTTTCTGTCTCGGATTTTCCGTCGTCTGTTAAAACACTTCCCAGACATTTAAATAATTGTACTTGTTTGATTTTGGTATCTCTAACTTGTAAATCGTATGCTGGGCTGTTCCCTTTTTTTTTTTGCTAACGGCCATATATTCTTTTTATTCTTATAAGTAATGGTTGATCGATTCTTTCCGCTTTCCTTTACTACTGAAGGGACAAGGCACATAGAAGAAGGTTTGAACTTGGACTCAGCAATAGAATGAAATTGATTGATTGATTTATTTTTATGGCTTATCAACCCTTTGCAGGTTAATTAAAGCCAGAAAATATTTTTACACTGTAAGAATTTTTTTGAGATAATAATGATTTTAGTGATACACGTCTTACTAATTAACCCATAGCTGAGGGAGAGAAGAGGTGAATTCATACATTTATCAAGGTTACTTGCGAGTAAGTTAATATAACGAACCCATCGGTAATTAAAACTCGGCTGTCCGATTCATAATTCCGAGCAATTATCCATTACCCCCCTGCACATCCAAGCTTATATCACCTGGTATTCCCAAACTGTCATCCATCTAGGTACTGAACAAGCTCGGCGTTGCTTAACTTCGATGATCGTGCCGTGATTTGACCGTTAAGCTAAGAATTGTGGAATTACCAAAAGTGTCTTGTCAACCATTTCACTATGGCGGGTTTTCAGATTATGACAAGAAGACTGACTGTTAGTATTTTTTGCTTGAAATGTTACAGAATAAAGGGAGTTTATTGAGCTTTCACCGGTTCTTGTTTGATCACCGAAGTTAAATAGTGCCAAGTCTGGTCAGTACTTAGATGGAGTTGGGGCTGCTTGGAAACATTCGGTCATGGACCGAACATATGAGCAACGATGAAGTTTTAGAGAAAATCGAAACAAAAAGAAAACTTATACTTCACATCAGGAAGAGACAATTGAGGTTTCTAAGGCACATAATGAGGAAAGAGGGCTTGGAAAATCTGATACTCACGGGACAGATTGAAGACATTAGATACAGAGAAAAACAATATATAATCTAGTTAATGAGATTGAGTAAATATATGTTGCAACAAGGTTTAGGAGAAATAACAGAAAGACAAAATTAAGAGCTACAAAGGACAGGAAATAGTGGAGTTTAATAATGGCCGACGTCTTGAAGGGACACGGCGGATAAAGAAGAAATGGCCTCCTACAATCCCAAATATGTTTCGGTTGTAAATAACACACATTGAATAAGTCATAAAAAATAAATCAATAAATAAATTGCTCTTTTTCGGTTTTAAAAGAATACGAAAAAGAAAGAAATGAACTATTAAAACTTACCAACAAATCCAGTTATGCAAGGAATCTCCACCGTTTTTCCTGATGGGGTGATCGACCACTTGTTATCTTTGGGACACGTTTTCTTCTCTGTTAATAAATGCAAAGACAGATCTTGTCAGTATTTCTGAATTTTTGATTTGTGAAATTTTAACTTTTATATATAGTTTTTTTTTTTTTTTTTTTTTTATCATGCAATAAATATATAGCAGAACTTAATACTGAACAGTATCCCGAACACTGATTTTTATCTACGGTTACATTAAATACAGACGCACATCCATGGATAAAAAATTAAATTAAAATATAGCTAAAGATACTATTTTAGCGAGATGTGGACTCATAGAACCAGTAAAAGTAAACCCATTTTATATATAGATAGAAGACAGTAAAAGTAGTGAGCTTTCAAATAGTGTGGCTTTATTGTTAGCGGACAGGGCACCAGAAGAGAAATACATTCAAGAACAGCACAAGCATCTGTCTCATGCAAACCATATAACACAACCTCCCCTGGACCATCTGCAATCAAATGGATTAGCAGAAAGGATGGCGCAAACTATAACAAACGAACTGGAAATATGTGTACAACTCTTCGGTGCAAGGAGATGAGGTGACTCAAGTAACAAAGACTATAAATAGCTACGGCTATTACCCATGGGGAATTGAGTGTATACTACTTCCTGAGACTAGGTAACAATATACAACATCGTTATCTTTTCTGTATAGCCCCCAAGAACTGCACTTGTTGACCTTTCTTACACTCATACAACATCACACAGTAACCCTCTACCTTGAGTGGTTATTGGGCCTTGTGTTGAATGACCATTAGTAAAATGAAAAATAAAATAAAAAATCGGTTTCCCAAATTAAAAAGGGAATGCAGGTTCAATTCTTACCAGGAGTCACACTCACTTCATTAAATATTAATTAAATGTTAGCCGGTATACATTAATTTCACAGTTTTAAAAATAAGAAATGTCTGCTCATATACGTGATAATAACCTTTAATAAAATTGAAAATGTCTTGCGAAAAAGAAGGAGAAAGAGAGTCACAAATAAAAAGGATTCTTTTAATACAAGTTCCTGATATTGGTGAAAGCTAGTTTGGCGGACCGTTGATACAACACCGTGATTAATGCTCGAAGAGTATTGTACATATGTTGCCTTGAGAATAATGCTAACATTGTAAATATTGATAACAAGTCTTACCTGGTTTATAGACGCGGATTGTCGTGTTCGCCTCTCCTTTTCGTAATTGACTTGTGGCTCGACACAAGACAGTGGTTTCAGCTTTAACATTGAACAAAGATAAACTCGCATTGCGTTTGAAATGAATTGTCTTGTTTTCTCCACGAAGTCCTGAGAAAAGAAAAGCGAGATATAATAACAAAAATCAAGACAAAAAAAGGACGATTTAATCGACATATTTAGGTAAAACCTTTGTTTTTCATTTGCTGTACCCCATTCAATAAAAGACTTAGTCTAGCTCCCGCACTCTATATAATAATGTATAAATTAACACATCACGCGTCGTTATTGGAAATTATGACGTCACCATTAACCAGTTTTTCACAAATAGGCATCAATCTTTGAATTTCTGGGATGAGGAGTTATCATTATTTACAGTATTTATATTCGGACAATTGTCCTCGTCCTTATTATTATCACAACGTTTCGACAGTGGCACTCCTCGGCCATTCTCAGGTGTATATATATCTACGGGACAATGGCCTAGTGGGTAAAAGTGTTGGTCTGTGAATTTGGTGAAATAGCGGTTGTTAGTTCAATCTCAGTGGAAAAGGGCGAGCAATTACTGTACAGTACAAATTAAAAATAAGAACTCGACGATATCTCCAGACATCGAGTGGAACACATATATACGATCCATTGCTATAGATGCTAGAAAGATTGTCGCTTCATTCTATCGACACCTGTCAGAATTAATTGTTACAAGTGTCAGATTAGACCAAAAAATCGGCTGGTGTTTGTAAATCCTCGCTTTCCAGCCTTGACAGTTCCAAATCGCTCATGCCTACGCGACATTATTCTCTACTCTACCGCTATTCTGTTATTTGCAAGGCAAACGTTCAAATGAGCTCCATTCTTTAGCTCCACTAGTTCCCCCCTTTACAGCGAGGACACGCCGTGTTACTTCCACGATGTCGAATTGCCCTCGTTTCTTCCGTATTCCAAACATAAGGAGAAAGTCCCGCTTTTCTTCTAATATATGGAGCAGGCTCCCGTCTGGAAGCTTCTCTGAACACTAAAATCTGAATCTTTTTAAGTCAAGGATCAATCTTTATCCTCCTTTTCCTCATAATTCTAACTTCTTATTTCACTCATATCACATGTCATACACTAGAACACTCTACTTTGAGTGACTCAAGAGCCTTGTATTCGAGGAACATTAATACTTTAAAAATTGTTTCGAATTACTTGTGTTCGGTAACTTGCATTTGCATATTCCCCTCTGAAAGAACACCTCTAAGTTTACTCTAACAAAAGATCTTCCCACATGGACAAATTCTATATAAGTATATATTTTATATAATCATTGTACATACAGTAGTTACATATTTTGTTTAAAATAATTTAATCTAAGAAATATTTTTTTAACTTGGGAAAGGTATGTATCCATCCCCCTAGATATGGGTTAAATAGTAGGACAGACCTGTTTATTCAGATTTGGCTGACCACCAGTCTAGGAGAAGGACAGCTTTGAATTAAAAACCCGTTGGACAACATATCCCATAAAAATCTACTTGAAACCACAGCATCAACGCCAGGTATATTGAAAGCTGTTGTCCTGTACTTCTCAGTGGATGTTTAAATAATTTGTTGTTTTACAGCTTATCAACCATTTTGCATGTTATTTAAAACCAGAAAATATTTTAGGATCGTAAGAATGTTTTGAAGATAAAAATGATTTACTGATACAAGTCCTACTATTTAACCCATAGCTGAGGAGAGAGAGAGAGAGAGAGAGAGAGAGAGAGAGAGAGAGTGGATTCATACCCCCCAATTGTATTTCTGTGTAAGTGAATATAACGAACACAACTTGAATATGAACCCGGTTCTCTGATTTCCAATTTCGAGACGTTATCACCACCCGCACACCCAAGCTTATAACAACTGTTATTCAAAAGTGGTCAACAGTCTAGGTACTGACCAGGCTCGATGTTGCTTAAGTTCGGTGATCGTACGAGAAACGGTGTTTCAACGTAATATGGCCATATGCCTGGAATCTACGGCACATGTGTGAGTGAATTTATAACAGATGCTAATGTCGAAATGAAAAATAAAATAGTATATTTTTATTTAGTTTGACTGAGGAGAAAAGATTAGTAATTGAAATGATTTAAAAAAAATGTAGACGAAATTTACATGAAGCAGATAAAGATAACGTATATTAATTACCTTTTATTATTTGAAAAGTTATAGAAGCAGAGACATTATTCAAAATGGAACAGTTCAGTGTTACGTTTTGTCCTGCCTCCACAAACGGAGTATTAGTTGTAATTTTCACTTGAGGCAGTGGTTTGACATCCAGAGAAAGGACAACGACATTTGAACCGACGTTTCCAGCAGCGAGACAATACAATTGACCTGAAGAAAATGTACGGGCAAAAAGTTAAATATAATTAGTAACATACATGCATAGGTTTTAGCAGGATTGTAGAATAGTATTCGAAACATAAGAGGAGATAATGGGACAAAAAGGAAAAGCTTCTTTTTTTTTTAACAACAACGCGTTTTGCCAAGCTGTGTTAGGTTCGGCGTCTACAGGTCGGAAGGAAAGAGAAAAATGCGTTGTGATTTTTGAGGATAAGAGGGACAATAAATTAAATTGCCTTAGATCCAACGACTAGACCAGAAAGTGTTTCTATATATATATATATATATATATATATATATATACACACACACACACACATATATATATATATATGTGTGTGTGTGTGTGTGTGTGTGTGTGTAGGGAAAAGTATATAACAAGGTAGAAAAAAGTTTTGTTGTGAAGCTTCTCGTCCTTTAGGACTTCATCGAACTAAATTTGTTGTGACTACACATTCGCACGAACGAGGGATGCTGGGAATTTTGAATTTGAATTTTTTCTCTAAAAGCCCGAGCACAAATTGACTGTTGATAACCTTGATATATATATATATATATATATATATATATATATATAAATATATTTAGTAAACTCCTAAGATAATATGTAAGTAAACTCCTAAGATAATATTAAAAAGATGTTTTTTTTCCAGATAATCAACAAATCTTAATTATATATTCCTTAAGAAAAAATTTTGTTAAACTAACTACCACCACTGTCTACTTTTGACGTCACGATGTCGACCAGTTTTTTCAAGAATTTTAAAAAACTTTTGAGAAGTTGTGAGCGTCAATTTTTGACAATTCTTCTCGGCAAAACCCCACAAAATTGCTTCATATTACCTGGGTTTATTGTATGTAGTGCCTTCTTTAACTGGAACCACAGATTTATGTCAATCAGGATGTAGATCAGAGTTTGACTAGACCATTCCAAAACTTGAAATTTATTTTTTTCGAAGCTATTCTTTTGTGGATTTGCTTTGATTCTTCTGATCATGTCCTGATGGAATATCCAACACCAACTTAAACCCAACTTTCAAACCATGGGCATGACACTTACTTTCCAAATGTCTTGGTATCTTTCAGAGTCCATTGTGCCGTCAATGCGTACTATTTTGCCTGTACTAGCCGCTGCAAAGCAACCTGAAACCATAATACTGCTGCCACCATGTTAACTGTTATTAAAAGCCGCATTAGGAGCTCGCCAGAGATACCGCCTATCGTTTCTCTCAAAAAGCTCTAGTTTTGTCTATCCGACCAGGACCCTTCTAGCTTATTAATATGAGCTTTAGCATTCTTGAACCGAGCTTGTTTGTACTTTTTATAAGCAACAGCTTTTTTTCTAGGCATTCTTCCATGGAAACAGACATCGTTCAGATTTTTGTCCCACTGTAGACGTATTCACATTGATTCCGACATTGGCCAGGGAGCGTTGGAGAACCGCAGAGGTTACAGCAGGATTCGCCTGGGCTTGCCGAACATGATGTCTATTTGCGGACGGCTAATTCTTAATTGCCATACTTTCATATCAAAACCTTCCATTTATAAATTATTTGTCGCACAGTGCAGACGTTCACTCCAAATCGTTTTGATAACTTTTTGTAGCCTTCCCCACCATTCAACAATGCGATTTTTTTAAAGCTTTGGAAAGTTCTTTTGATCTTGGTAGATTTTTCTTTTTAAATTTAGTCTTTAACTGCATACTTTTGCATACATATATGTTTGTTGACTACAGGATACGGTACTTACCAAAAAAATGAATACGTGTCATTTTGATTTTTATAAAAATTATTTGCAGTGTCAACCATGAAAACAAAAAAAGTAAGATCGTAAATTTATATTTTGCACATATCAAATTTGAATTAATATTTTTATTCCAGATTGATAAAAATTTATAATATTTATATGTAAATAATGTAAATTTGGACAGTAACCTTTCTTTCCAACATATTTGGTTGAATATGACAGACAAGGATAATTTGATAGATTTTTATTGTGTTTTTCTAGTATTCTTAAATATTTCCGTTTTGAGGTGGTAAGAGAGTATAAAAGATTGTCCCTTGTGTCTACTGTCTCAAGTGTTTTCGGCAAAATTTAGCCATTTTCGAGGGCTTTGTTGTTCATTGTTGTTAATTTCTTTCCACAGTTGTCTTTTAAGATGTAATTGGTATACAATTAAGATGTGTAATTATATGATAGTAGCGTTTATTCTGATTCCCGCGAAAGAAACGTGGCTGGAATTCAAGTCGGTGGCCTTCTATTTAATGTTGCCGGCTTGAATATACAGAGTCCGCCCAAAATAAGGATATACACTTCAAGAACGAAAAAAAAACAAAAACAAATTTGTCCTTCGTAGTTTTATCAAATTGCGATAACGCTTTTTACTGTAGTACGACATTTTCTCGACAGATGGCAGCCCTTAGACAAGAAATTAAAAATGCATGTGCAGCAATCTCATTGAATACTTTGGACGACATTGCTCAAGCAGTAGTCCCTCATACTAATAAATATCTGGAAACTAAAGGCCACTATTTTGAGCATCTCTTATGATTGTAGAGTTCAAAGGTAACTTGTGATGTCGGAATAAATTTTGTATTACAATATCTATACAAGTTTTTCCTTTCCTGAAGTGTGCATAGATTTTTGGGGCTGACTCTGAATATATTGTGTACTAGCAGCATGGCCCGGCGTTGCCCGTGCTTGATTCAAAAATCGTACGACTCATACAGCAATCACTATCACTTGACTTAAAATATTTTTGCCCTTCCTTGCCTTTAAAGGAGTTCCTTTTGCAGTGTCGATGTTGCTACATGCCTTCTTTCTAAGCTCTATACTAAACATTAAATCTGTTACGAAAAAAGAACTAAACAAAATGAACACAAAACGTTCAGCTTTAAAAAAGGACTCGTCACTGGAAAAACCTAATGAAAAAAGAATGTTAACAACAAATACTTTTTTCACACCCAACCCAGTTCTGTGGAATCAGAATCAACGTTGAGTTTAAGCAAGCGAATGAGCCAATTGGAGTAAAGTGCCATGCAGATTTAAATTTTTCCCACTTGTGACGAATGCAGCTATCGATTTTTTTGCATGCTAGCATGCTAGTTAACATTCGTGTTAGTCAGCTGTTGGCTTTCACGCTGGCCAATAGAATCTTCCTGGCTTTTCGTGGCAACCAGCTATAGGCTCTCACTCTGGCCAGTAGAAAATGTTCGCAAATTACATGAAAAGTGCCGTAGAAGCATGAAAAAATCGATTATTTCCACTATTGATGGGAGTTGGGAAATGCAAAGCCGGTTTTGGCCTTCCCGCTAAATGGAGCATGTGCATGTAAATTTTGATGCAAATCCGTCGAAAATTGCGGCCATGCATTCGTTACACACACACACACACACACACACACACACACACACACACACACACACACACACACACACACACACATCCTGCCTTTTATAGATAGAGATTTGGGCAGTAAGCTCTTTTATACAAGATTCATTAAAAACGCGTGACAAGGTACTGCGCTTAAACTTGTTTCTTTACTTTTTCTTCTGTTGTTATAATTTTCTTCTTTTCTGGACACAAATTATATAAAAATTGTCCAATGTTTTGTATGTCCTAGTATTTACTTTATATATATATATATATATATATATAAAAGAAATATGTTGTAGTGGTTCCAACGAGAGAAAAGTATGTATATTAAAAAGAAGAGGGGTGCCGCAAACGTTTTTGGTTGTAATGTGGATTTATTGAGAAAAAATATTATACTTTGTTTTACATAATTTCACGACACGTGTTTCTGGTCTGGTCTCGCAACCGTCTTCAGGTGAAAGTGGAGATTTTTACATATTATTAGTGTGTATGTGTGTGTATGCGTGTATAGGTACAAATAAGTTTACGAATTCCTCGTAGTAAGGAAATATACGCACACATATATACACGCATGCTGACAGGAACACGCCAAAATAGAAACAGATCCAAGAGCACATAGAGGTCACTAAAACATTAAAAGATTAAATGCCGATAACTACTCGCTGGACAAACCTTAATTGTTTTATGACCCTTCACGCAGAACTCTTCATTGACAATTCTAGAAAGAAAATTCGGATTGCCAACACACAAACAGAATGTCTCATATCGAGAATATTCCACATTGAACATGAAGAAAAATTAATTATTTTTAATAATATGTAAAAATCTCCACTTTCACCTGAAGACGGTTGCGAGACCAGACCAGAAACACGTGTCGTGAAATTATGTAAAACAAAGTATAATATTTTTTCTCAATAAATCCACATTACAACCAAAAACGTTTGCGGCACCCCTCTTCTTTTTTTAATATATATATATATATATATATATATATATATATATATATATATATATAACCAAATTATAATAGGTAGGATTATAACAAAGAAGACTTTTAGTCTATATGAGAGTTCACTATATGATACAGAGCAAATTATAATAAGAATTAGGAGAAAAAAAAACCTTACAAATACTAAGTCAGTAATAAATTTATTTCGATGAATATATGCTTAGTGATCTTATCTGACTGACAACAATTCGTGAAATGGAATCAAGATATTACAGACAGACAGATATGCAAAGATAAAAAAAATAAAAAATTCAAGATAAAACAATAGCAAAAATAAATTGACCTAAAAATGTTTCCTATAGGGGCTTACATTATGAAGAAAGAGAACAGAAATCTTTCTGTCTCTACATTCCATTATCCGTTATAGTAACAGAATTGATATAACGAATAAGGGAAGGTAAAGAGATAGGAAGGTTAACTTTAAAACAGAGTTACAGCAATGTGTAAAATAAAGCTCACAGAGGAAGGGGTTAAATGATGTCTGTTTAAACAGCATAATCATTATTATCATATAATCCTCATCTCATAATACTAATGATAATATATATATATATATATATATATATATATATATATATATATATATATATATATATACATTTGTATTATGAGATGAAGATTATATGATATGATTATCATTATCATATAATTTCATTTCATAATACTAGTGATAATATATATATGTGTATATATATATATATATATTATCATTAGTATTATGAGATGAGGATTATATGATAATGATGATTATGCTGTTTATATATATATATATATATATATATATATATATATATATATATATATATATATATATATATGTGTGTGTGTGTGTGTGCATGTGTGTGTGTGCATGTGTGTTTTTGTGTATGTATATATGAATAAAGACACGAGGAAAACTTAGCCAGATAAGTTTTCCTTCCTCTTTATTCAAATTGTCCTTTCAGATATATTCTATCTGAAATTTTGCAGACACACACACACAAATACATATATTGTTTTTTTTCTACTGTTGAGCAGGGCACGTGGATTAAAATATTAATAAATACGAATATTGATATTATATGCAGCAAATTACCAAGCTGCTGTTTTTTCTTGTACAAATGAAACGCATTAAAACACTATTTCTAATACAAATGGAATAATCACAGGATTTATCTCCCTTTAACTATCTTAAACCAACAACATCAAAAGTGAAAATGTTTGGAGTAAGTAATGTCTCGTACGTTTATCCCACAGGCCCTTGACTAAACACAACAGTAATTATTATTACACGCTTGGTTACTCTCGCCTGTTTCTATCCCCTTCTCTCAAGATAACGCTAACGTAATTTTAGTCATGTATCGAACACAATGCATTGAAATTGAACATTATTACTTACCTTTGTCCTTCACTCTCAGATATTTGAATGTCAATGTTCCAACAGTTTCATTCTTGGATTTATTCATTTGTGTGACTTGAATTCTAGCATTCTTATTATTTCCCTCCAAGATGGGCAAGCCGTTAAGCATCCACATTATTTTGACATTTGCCGGTAATATATTTATTGAAATTAACGAGCATTCTACCGAAAAAGAATCGTCTTCAACCTCAACGTATTTGCTGGTATTTGCAAATACAGTCACAAATGAGGCTGAAAATAAAAGAAAGTGTAGCATAATTAAATGTTAGTTTTTTAAAAAATTTCAAGCTACTAGTATCCACGCTTTGCACACACTCTATCCCAGATATTGAACACTTACACATAGAACATACCTTAAAAAACTATATATATATATATGAATAAAGACAAAAGGAAAAATTATCTTAATCGACGCGTTTCGTCCTGATAGACTTTATCAAGACAAATGGAAGGGTTTTATTTTGTAACAGGTATTGATATAGTGGGTGCGATGGGTAAATTGTCGCCATTTTTTTTTTATTGTTCGCATGTTATCTGTTTTTGATTTTGTCGACTACACAGTATAGTATCGTCAGTTCGGCACCATCCGTGACAAAAAGAGCTCTATGACGCACTTCACTCCGCCATGCTGTACTGCTTGGCATTCGTGCCGGGAGCTCCAAACTTTTCAGAGTATTTGGGTGTAATTTGAGGACAATAGAGGATTCGGAAAGAGTTGGATGAATTTAATGGTAATTACGAAGGTGGTTGGAGTGATCATTATTGATGGCTCCTTTTATCTTTCTACAGGACCTCAGAATCAACACGGAGGCATACATCAAGTGCCTTGAGGCGGTAGTGCTACCCTGGGTCAAGAGGGTGGCTGTTGACAGATCCTATATCTGGTAACAGGACTTTGCACCATACCACACATGCAGGAGGACCCAGTCATGGCTGTCAGACAATTTCCGCAACCGCATCACTCCTTACATGTGGCCACCTAACTCCCTAGACTGTATGTATTTTAATAGTAGTGTTAATTTTTTATATATTTCCGGAACGAAAGAAAACCTGGGATTTAATATACGAGGAGCATTCCACAAGTTTTGAGAGTTCAATGATTTGCAATTAGTAATAATAATAATAAAAAAAAAAACTTCTCAAGTAATCTTATTATATGTATAGTAATGATATCCTAAAAATTGCAATAATCTAAGATATTTACTGTCCTAGATTATTGTAATTTTTAGTATATAGTAGTAGATAAGTTCGCCTATCGTCGTATTTTGAACAGAAATAGATTTTTATCGCTTGTTTCCTGTTTCGGATTTCGTTTCTTCTAAAGTCTTTTCATTGCCATTCACTCCGAGTAGGCCCTTGCGTCTTAGTGGCATTATCACCTAATTTACAGAATGCAATCGGGACGTGAAGACAATTTGAACGCTTGCAATGTAATAAGGGTTTGTGCTGACATTTAGTGATGGTGTCACGATAAAAAACATCCTTGATAGCCCTAGCGAAGCATCAAGAATTCAGCTATTTGACAAGATTATGAACTACTCCAATCAAAGTATTAGCTATGACAGATAAGGAATACTGGAAAGGTGTAGTGAGTTCAATCTCGGCTGAGGCCGCAAGATGATGACGTCCCTTACCCTAATACAGTCCAGATCTTGCTCCGTGTAACTTTTGGTTTTTCCAAAGTCGAAGGAATACTTCAGGGTTAGTTGTTTTGAAGACATTGTGAAGATAGCCACTGTGACGAGGAACCTGGATTCCTTCAGATTAGATGTCTTTCATGTGGTTTTCACGAAGTGGCTGGAGTGTTACAAATGCATTGAAGACAGAGGATCTTATAGGATATAAACCTCTATATTTTAGGGTCAATAAGCGAAATATAAACAAGTAAGAGACGCCTGCAGACAAATCTTACTAAATTCAGTACATACGAAAACGTTTTTTTTACAATTCTGTACAAAGAGAGTTCCAAATTAAATAGTTGGTTTCTGGACGATGATTAGCTAAGACAAATCACGTGATGTGCTTTCTCCAACTTTCGCGCGGCTGATCTCTAAATAACCTAGAAAAGAGTCGGGGCTCGGTTATTGAATATGTTGTGGAGCTTGGAAGGCTGCGTGAATATTTAAAGTTGTGCTGCAAATAAAGCATGCAATATACACAATCATAAATTATAAAAAAATGGCCAAATGGTAACGATATTCAATTACGACAAAAGGGACATGTTTAAAACAACAAATTAATTTTTATATACACAATTTTACAATTTTTTTGTTTTGTAATGATGTGTGCGAGAGTATATTTAAGAGAAAAAGATTTTTTTTACTGCTTCAGAAATGTTCAATGCCAAAAGTAAGTAAAGGTTGTCTGCCTCTTACTCTAAAGATTAAATTCAAATTAGACAAAAGGTTTTTCTATGAAAGATATTGAATGGGAAAGTTTTTAGTCTAAATTTTCCTAATCTCTCATAAAGGAAGTTTGTTTCAAAATGTAGTATAAGAATTAAGTTTTCTTAGCGTCTCTCTGAGTTTTATCTCCTTTGCGTGTATAAATATATTTCTGCGTTCGAGTAAATCTCTCTGTGTATCGTTCGTCGTTTCTATTTATAGTTTTCTTAACGGCTAACTCAGCTCAACGAACGTTCGCCAGATGTTGCCAATAATTCTCAGAAATGCATGGGCGATATTGTATTTTTTTTTTTTTGTCCAATGGGATTTCTTGAAACATTTGAATTAGGGATGAATTTGTGAAAGATTTTTGTTTAGTCAGTTGAGCCTATTTTTGCACAAAATTTGATTTTTTTGTTATGGAAATTTATATTTAACAACCAATGAAATTTAAGAAAATGCTTGAAATTGAAATAAGGGTTACTAAAAATACAGTTCCGCGCAAAACTCAGATAGTGATACGGAGTTGAGCACCGACTAATCATAGCGATAAAAACGGTTCACGATAAACAGTCAGCGACTAGATATGCGAATGAACAGTCAGCAAGCCAGGCCATGTGTCGTTCAACAGCATAGAAACATGTTACCATGATAACGCGTCAGTCACCGATGATCTTTCTAAAACTAAAAACATACAAAGCCGTGACGAAAGTAAGAACTGACTCCTCTGTCTTTGCTTTACCGTATTTAAAATTATTACTACCGCAAGTATCTGTCATACATGTGTTTCATTAGCGTGTGCTTCACACACACACGTATTGGCGTACCATACAGCTTTTTTTTTTCACTTGTAACAAAATCCTTTCGAACAATCGAACTATTGGTCTCTTCATGACCACAAAACAGAATATTGAATTTTAATATGTAAATACATGCACCTCCTTGTATAAATATTATTGTTATATTTAGTTTGGTCGGCGAAGACCATTTATTCACGTTGTTATAATTTTGTGTTATATTTGTGGGCACGACATTGAGATGTTATTTTTCCACCTAAAATCTGAGTAGGCTTACCGCACAATCTTATTTTCAGTACTTTAAGTTTCAAAACATCTGGAATGTATATCTCGTATATACAAATGTTTATATATATATATATATATATATATATATATATATATATATATAGAGAGAGAGAGAGAGAGAGGGAGAGGGAGATAGACAGAAATTATTTTAAGACAGTATCTGTAAAGAAAAAATGGATAAAAGAGAGAAAAAAAATTATTCTGTTCACTTCTCACCAATGCCCTATAGAAAAGCTACGCATGCTCTTTCCCTGTGTTCCATTGCTATTTAACTTACAGAAGTATTTCGTCCATTGTGTCTAATAATGGTTGATACACAGTCATCAATTGAACAGTAGAAACACAGCTCTCTGATAACTACCTTATTTGTTCAGGTAGTTTCACACACACACACACACACACACTATTTTATTTGTTCAGGTAACACACGTGCACCTCTCTCTTCTCTCTCTCTTTCTCTCTCTCTCTCTCTCTCTCTATATATATATATATATATATATATATATATATATATATATAAATAAAAAGAAAGAACAGCAGTAAGATATATAATCCGGTGTTCTTATAGATATTTTTATTTTTACAAAATAGTGTTCAATGTAAATTTACAGATCATTAATATTATAAATTAATTGATTTAAAATATGTTTTTTTTTAGCTACACAGTTCTAACCATGATTGAAAAATGGAAGTTAAAAGCTTCGAATTTAATTTTCTAATTAAATTAAAGACATTAGTTCCATTTCAAAATTCGATTGATGATGAAATGGAACTAATGTCTTTAATTTAATTACAAAATTAAATTCGAAGCTTTTGGCTTCCATTTTTGAAACATGGTTAGAACTGTGTAGCGAAAAACATGTTTTAAATCAATTAATTTATAATATATATATATATATATATATATATATATATATATATATATATATATATATGAGATAACGATATATATTATATATTTTTATATATGAAGAACAATATTGGAAAAATGTATGAAAAGTGGAATAATATTTTCTTGTGACGTGTTTCATCCTTTCGGGCGTCATCGTACTAAATTTGTTATCTTGGTGCGACTACACACAAACACGGCCAAGGTATGCTGGAAATTTTAAATTTAATTTAAATTTTTTTTTTATTTAGCCGATTTTATTTAAACTCTTTTTTTTCCATCACATTTGTTAGTATGTAATCCACACTGTGATAATTAGAAGACCTGCCAGGAATGGTAAACTGTTGTAAGATCCCGGGCACTCTCCAGACATTTAAGTCGCAGTGAATTGTTTCTCCATTGATCAGAGTAGAATTTTTTATATCAAAATTGTAGTCAGTCTCGTTACAGTGGGCAAACAATGCATTTGACGTATTATTTTGTAAAATGTCCCTTTTGTGTTCATAATCTTTTATTTACATTCGCCAATTTATTTATTTTTTTTTTGACAATTATTACAGTTGTCCTACTATATCTATCACATCTACAATAGGAAAGAACCTATCTAAACTCAACATAAAATTTTTTACTACTACATCAAAAACAATAAAAGACTCAGTCAATAGTAAATTAATTGAGCTAAAACTCAATTCATAAGACGTTTGGCGTGTGGGAGAGGAGTTTCAGCTATGACAGTCCGAAGAGCAGTGAAAATAAGACTTGAAAATGAAATCTTAAGTGAAACCTGTGAAGCAACGTGTTACACCAGGACAGAAAATTAAAAGGTTAGAGATGGCGAAGATCATCTGGTATAAGTTGATCCTGGAATAATATATATATATATATTTGAACTTTATTTCAATCCTTCATTAGCTTCCGAACCTTAGCTATGATTAATTAATGATGAACATGTCATTTTCATTTATGATCGATTTCATTACGATAATTTTGCTAAGCTTAAAAAAATAATTATCCATTCTTATTGTTCAAAGTAGAGTCAAATAGTGTTATAAAAACCTTAGAGAATTCCAATAAGATATCTTTAATCATTAACGGTTCAGAATTTAATCTAACAATTGTGCAATTTTGCTGTTACACCCAGTATAAATATAACGCTGTGGGGCCATCCTGGTCCCTGCGCTACATGATAACGCCGTTCCGTCGTTAGTCATCGGTGATTGAATCTTGCGGCTTACCGTGTTGGTCACTTCGATCCAAGCCTCTCCCTGTCCCACGTTGTGTTTGTTTTGATAACAAGGCAGGCAAGGACCGAATCGTCGTCAGATATCGCTGGATTCGTGCCGTTCAATAGGGACAATGTTATAAGACAAAAAGAGAAAGTTGTGTAAATCACCAAGGTTTATGTAACTGATGTTTATACAGAAACACTTTTTCCTATAAGAATCTACAAGCATGCACGCTAACGACCATTCTCTCGTAGTCTAATTTCATGACACTTTGTTCTTCGTTTCCAAGTCGGAATCAAGGTTTCAAAAGTCAGAGATTTCTTCAAGCAGCAAATTACGGAATGCTGATGAAGCACTCGTCCCCCCTCCCTCTCTCTTTGTCGTTATGTAGAGACTTTCAATTCTTCCACTTTGTGATTTCATCGGGGTACTCTGCTCAATTTATCTAATAGTTTGGAGCAAGGCATAAGTCAGTAGTTCTTCGTGTCAGCAAATCGCATGGGGATCAGCAAAGCGGTCGTCTCTGCCTCAGCTGCTGCTCTCTCTGCTCCTGGGATCTCTGCATGGCTAATTATGGAGTCCAACCTCCAAAAACCTATTTGGGGTTGACTTGTTCTGGATGTCTTTGAATCTCCTATCACCCAATCAAATCTCTCCACGGGTGCTGCTGGTATGTCTAAATATGGGGAGCTTCTCCTGCAAGCGGGGGGCGGTCGCAGCATGTCGATCCGCTATCTTGTTCCCCCCTTCTCTTGCTCGCACCTCACACCAGTACCTTTCAGCGGATGTATTCGTTTTCCTCCCACTTCCTCATATAAGCTCCTCACGCTGCCGCCATCCAGGAAATAGGTGCTCCACCCGACCCGTGAACCCCTGACACAAAACAGATGTTACTTTTAATGTCATCGTAAAA
>CAHIKZ030000857.1:2415000-2417500 GCA_903632075.3 Acanthosepion pharaonis | reverse complement strand
TGTGTTTAGTATGTTTTATTTTCAGTAGCATGATGCGTTCAAGTCTGCATTGCCCCTCGTGCTCACCTGAATACGACAACTTGCATTACAGTCTTCAATGTGCACAAATAACCTCGCCTAAAAGTATATTCAAGAATAGTTACGGCTTTTGAGAAAAAATTAAGAAAATTAATTCTTTTTTTAATCTAGGTGGCCCATTTCTTTTGTTCGACACTGTATATATAAAGCGACAGTGAGCAGATCAAGAATCGTGGTCGGATTTTGAATAGTTTCAAGGGTAACACACCCAACTTGAAAAAGTGCTTCTGAAAATTGAATGAGTATATAGCATTAGTTTGGTGAATACATTTCCAGCATTTACTTAAATACTACGGTGCTTGGAAAGTAATTAGGGATATAAAAACAAATATAAGTTTAATTTATTTAAATATTTTCTATCAAAAATGTTACCATCCTTCATTTTCAACGACTGTAGTTCCAACTGGCAAGCAAATTTGCGATTCGTAAGCTCATCAGAAACCCAGATTCCCTCTTTGCAAATCTTTCCCAATCAAACTCTGAAATGCCCTCTAAACTTCATACTGTCGATGATAAATTAATTTGCTAGTAGTCAGTCTTAGTTCTGCCTTGGTTCGTTGGCTCAGAATTCATAGAGGTGAAATACGTAATTACTTTTTGAACACTCTAATATTTTATTCATATAACCTATTTATTCAGTCATTATTGTTTGTCCTTTGTTTTCTATAAATTTCTGTTGTAAGTTTATTTTTTTTAATTATTTCACACCTGGCAAGAGGTTCGCCTATCGCCTAGTTCACACTGCTACTCCGTTTTTAAACGGGAGGTTTATCACTTGTTTCCTGTTCAGGATTGGATTTCCGGTTCCTTCTCCTAGTCTTCTCATTCTCTTTCACTCCCAGGATCCCTTGCGTATTACAGCGGATTTCATTTTAATTCTGTATCCCGTCTGAAAAGAAGTGAAGTGGTTTCCTTGATGCATTCTCCACGGTTTTGAATTCAGTGTAGTCCTCCCTTAGAATTCCTGTCACCCAAGGCTATAAAGTCTACCCTGCTATTTATCTATCAGTTTCAAATAGACGGGCTGCGATGATTATTCTTTTTGGAAGAAAAATCAATCTGGACATCCTTTTTTCAACCCAAATTTTTGTTTAATGTTCAGAAAACTTCCTCACATCCCTTAATCTAAACTTTAGATTTAACCTTTAGATTAAACCTAGCATACTAGAACAAAGCTTTTCATTACTGAAAATTAATATTTAAAAAATATCCAGCCACCTTTTTTTTATTTCAACTACTTCGTCTATTGGAAACTTTAATGTAAGAATATTTTGCGGATGGATGGATTCATGTCTTTCCAAAGGGCGTTAGTACGAAAGTGAAAGTTAAAAAAAATGCAGCATGTGTTATGAAAGTGAAAGTAAAAAAAAAAAAAAATTGAATAGAATTTGAACTCGGTTCAACGCCTTCTGCCCTGATAACTGGGACTCTGCCCGCACATAAAAGATAAATAAATACGATAATGTCTGTCTATATTTCTGAGATGAGGTATTATGTACAGTACGCCTTCTTCAGGTGGTTGGAATTTCGAACTGAACCCTCAAGGACACATGGCACAGTGGATAAAGGCGTTGGTTAGATCCAGTGACAGACCCAAAGAAGGTGAGTTCAATACCTGGTTAAGGCAGTGGAGAACTTTCAGAGGGAAAATTAGCAGGAGATAACTGATAACTGACATCCATCAAAACATGGCACGTGGAACTAGAACAGTCTACCCCAGTGATCGAAATAAAGGGTTCAGTTCGAAATTCCAACCACTTGAAGAAGGCCGGATCGTACAACGGCCGAAACGTTGTGACAAATATGGCGACAAAGATGAGGACAATAGTCCGACTAATGTAAATACTGTAAATACGATAATCTTACTGCTGTGTTAAAATTATTGCACCTTCTCCACAAAACCGTTGAACAGCTATTGAGGGGATACTGCCCAATTTGTGGATCACCGGTCTAATACGAATCTAATTCAAATTGTTTTCAGTTTTGAAAGTAATCTATTCAAAGGTTATTAAAACCAACCGTAGTAAGCATTCTTTTTCTATAGCATTCAAGACTATACAAAAACAGAAGCGAACCGATACGTACAGATTTGCAATGGAAAGGACGAGTCGACTTGTAGATTTCCAAGCCTTCCGTTTTGGACGTTCGCTTTCATGATCTCAAGCGCTTTATTCTCTGATGAGTTAACAGAGAGTTCGGCAATGATACTCCCTGGTCTAAAAAGAAAAACGATCAAAGGTTAGCTAAGAAATAACGGAATAGAACAATGTGTTTCATTGATTTCAAACAACAACTACAAATAGAAATATACTTAATTCGAAACTGTTTATAAAATTATTTACATTACCACAATATGTCCTGCGTCTTCAGGTGTGTGTTGATCTGAATAGCTTTCAGAGAATTTTGTACTGAAACTGTTATT
>CAHIKZ030000857.1:2275000-2412500 GCA_903632075.3 Acanthosepion pharaonis | reverse complement strand
CTAGAAAAATTGTTCTGCTTCTACGCCTGAATCATCCGGAATTCCCAGTAGCCTTTGCTTGTGTCGATGTAATATAATATGTCCTATTTCACAGAAAAATAGAAGCGTTAATGTTCATCAGATTATATATAAGTCAATGTAGCAGCCAATATCAGATCACCACCAAAAATGAAATCGGCTGTTACGAAGTGATTCTAAAAGATGATGTTTAATGGAAGTCACTTTACTGTATGAACCGCTTTCTTTCCTGTTCATCGGATGAGAAATGAGACGAATACGGAGTAGAAAATTTTTTGAAATAAGACACGGAGAGAAAGGTAAAGGGACATATATTGGGGGAAATCAACTGGAAACTGCGTTGCAGACATTGATTTAGAAGGAAAAGGGAATAAGAGAGAGAGAGAGAGAGAGAGAGAGAGAGAGAGACGACAGTAAGGGTAGAAAGAGCAAAAAGAAAAAAGAAAGAAGAGAGATAGAAAGAAAAAGACAAAAAGAAAAGTGAGAGAAATATCACTTCCTTCAGAAAAAAGTATAAATGGTAAACGTCAATAATATTTGGACTTTTTTTTAATCATGCAGTTTAAAGTCATCATTATTATATGATATTCACACGCTTTTTCTTTTTTCAGTTATGCTCACCCTGTGTAGTATATTGTTGCTGGGCTCAAATAAGGAGACGAACACTTATCTATAAAAATATATAAATATCTTTATTGTATACTTGCGGTGAATAAGTAGATTGAGGCAGAATCACGGAGGTTAGGATTGCGCAAACAGGAATTGACGGAGAAAAATCTTTCGTGAACCTCTAGCCAGCATTTCTCTCCAGATCAAGAATCGAACCGGATATATAACATTTGGACACCTACGCGACTTCACGTAGTTATGACTTCTTCCGGTATGTCGCTTACGCAACTTCATGTGGCCACGCCTCTCTTGGCATGCGCCCACGCAAGCACATATTTCCTTCCGCTCAGGACACCTATGCATCCTGTTTATTCTAGTCTCAGTACACCTGTGCGCCCTCTCTGTTTTAGCCACCGGATGCATTTCCTGTTTATGCTATCATCAGTTTCGATTTCCGCTCACACACTGATGCAGCGGAAGTAAGGCCAAAGGTCTTTCCTCAACCAACATCTAACACCTGTACAAGACCCGAAGACTACTCGACATAGGGTGTTACATTAAGAGGCAGTTTATGCGGATAGAAGAGAAAAATAACGGATAACCTTAGACTTGAACAGGTTAAGATTGTAGTGGTCAGGGAAACATCATCTTGGGAGTTTGTTCTATAGAGCATTGGTTTTCGGGAAGAAGCTGTTCAAGTGGAAATTAATTTTCAATGGAAAACGGAGAGAATGTGGGTGATTTGTTACGATGAGAGTGGCATTGTGGGCCCTAGCCGTGAAAGTTAGAACTGGCGGTACCAAGGAATATAGTCCGCGCAAGCACTTTCTGTGGACGTAACGCTAGAGCAGGGAGAGGCTTACCACGTTGTGTGTGTGTGTGTGTGTCTGTGTGTGTGTGTGTGTGTGTGAGAGAGAGAGAGAGAGAGAGAGAGTTTAGAATGTAGAAAATAATTTGCCACCTACAAGGACTCAGACGCTTTTGGATTCTTTCGAGACTGGAGTCTGATCATTGGGTAGCTTCTACCCAAATACGACAACAATTTAAACCTGATTTGGATCTTGTAAAGGTAGAGGATAGCATCCGAAATCAGGTAATTACTGAAGCGGTACATTTTTCCTGTATCTTTTGCGATGGATCATATGTATGAGTTCCACTTGAGGTCAGGTGTGAATCTATGATCCAATAGTCTTTCAAGGAACAAGACTCCCCGAGGTGACCTATTCATCGAGACTGGCGCTAGTTCGTGGTCCGACCAACGATGATGGAATGTGACTAGTTTGGTTTTCGAGACATTGAATGTAACATTTCAGATTCTTCCCCCAACTGAGAAGTTAGTGCTAGACCGGATGAGAGAGCAGCTGCCAATCTCTGACCATCAAAAGTTTTACAGGTGTACCCATATATCGTCGTATCATCGGCATAGATGTTCATAAATGATCTGACCATATTCTTAGGCAGATCATTTATGTAAAGTCAAAAGACATGAACCTTGGGGAACGCCTGCACTGACCGTTAATAACTACATTCAGGGACCTACCCGTTAGGAAGGACTTCATAATTGATTCACTAATTTGTTTTTTTCTTACGGTTTATCAACCCTTTGTAAATTATTCAAAGTCAGAATATATCTTGGATTGTAACAACAATTTTTTTTTAATTAATGAATTTTGCATAAACAATTTTTTGAGAACAAACATGGTTTCTCTAGATATAAGACCTACCATTCAACCCATTGCTGGGGGTAGGAGATAGAAAAGTGTATGCGAATGTTACCCGATTGAGATTCGAACTTCGCTCTCCGATTTCTCATCCCGAGCCTCTACCCTCTACACTACCCTCACAGGATCACGCGGAGGGCTTTAAATAAAATTTCCTAATTATTACATTAATATTTTTATTTTTATTTTTTTTAAGCGTTTCACCCCAAGCAAGGCGAGAAGCCACTATGACGCAAGGGGTTACAGAAGATCAGATAGGAGTGATAGAAGAAAGGATGAGGAGAAGGGTAGTGGATAGATCAAGGCAACTGGATATGTCAATTGACATTACATTTGAATAGCTGGAGATTATAGCTATCGGGGAAACAGGAACAGAGAAGGGAGTTCCACAGGCGAGAGGTGCGAGACATGAAGCTATTGGAGTAGAAGAGACGGCTACATTTAGGAGTTTCGACAGTGAAAGGGTGAGAGCGGGATAATATCTAGTAATTGTGGTGGATCAGTTTATTAGTTAATCAAAAATAAAACCGAAAATCATTGTTTCGACCTCTTAGGATATGCCAGGTGCGATAAGCTTGAATGTGCGGGTGGTGCAATGGATAATGACTCGGAATTCTTAATCGGAGAGCCGAGTTCAAGTTCCCTTTGCGTTCGTTATATTCACTTACGCGCAATTTCCCTTGGGAAAGGTTTGAATCCACCTCTTTCCACCTCACTTATGTGATAATTAATAAAGCTTGTATCATTAAACCATTATTATTTCTAAAAAAATAAAATAATTGCGTACAAAATATTTAGATTCCGGCATTAAATAACCCATAGAGGTTGATAAGCTGCTCAACAAAAACAGCCAGGAACCAACTTTTTGAGTCCACTAAAATTTTGTTATAATACTCAGTCAGTTATGTGCCATGCATGATACACGCTTAGGCGATCATGTATCTTTCGATACATGACTGACAAGGCAGTTTTTCCCCCGCAGTAGGTTGCCATTTCTTTCTGTGGTAGACCAGTTGTCATACAAGGCTACAGAACCCGGTCTGTCCTGCTATTTATCATATGCGTTTTAAAATATTTTTCTATTAGTAATATTTAGTAATAATCTTTATTAATTAAAAATAAAATTCTATCACCTACCATAAATTGCGGCATACAAATCGACCTGGAGTAAAACTTGACCTCAAGATTTTTAGCTCAAAATTCTACAGCTATCGTATAGATCGAACTCAAACAAACGGTAGGCTACCAGTGGCCCAAAACCTAGGCCTACCTGTAAATTAACTTAGGCTACAGTATACGATAACCTATGCTCAAACAAGATAAATTCACACCACTTACCTGTATATTTAGACAATAGCCGGAATTTTGGATGCGATGTGAACTGTAGCGTTAATAGTATAATGAATTTGTGATACTATTTTATTGTTTTATATAAGTTCTGTGTTAATATACCAAATATGTTCAGCAAACGCAAGTTTTAATGGGATATATTTGTAGCAGCCTGCTGGAGGTATGGTAAGTGATGTCTATTAATTGTTAAAAGTTCTGTTTCGTTTCCAACTCGGTGGTAAAATTTTACATTTTATAATCATCATATAAGACGACCACTAGTTTTGAAAAGTTTTTCCCCATGAAAAATCGACTTGTACACCGCAATTTACAGTAATAATAAAATAAAACCAATCCTTATTATGTGTCCAATAGAATCTATCACGTAAAAAATATAGCATTTACGGAATGTTGCGGAACTACTTCTTGGCCAGTGTTCACATGTAAATGACACCTGTCTATATTTCTGAGATAAGATATTCTAGCTATTTACATTGTTCGGACTGTTGTCCTTATCTTTTTTCCATATTCATGACGTTTCGGCCATTGTACGCTCTGGCCTTCTTCAGGTGATATACGTTAGAATATGGTTCAGTTGGTTGAAGTAATTCAGTGATTTGACCCAAAGAGTTGTGAGTTCAATACCTAGCCACAGTAGAGGTAAACAAAAAACAAACTTGGAGAGTTAAGTTACTTAAGAGAAATAGCTGAAACTGAGATATCCAGAAGAAGCATGGCACGTGGAACGTGGTCAATCTGCCCCAGTAGACTAAATAAAGGGTTCGGTTCAAAATTCCAATGTATATCACCTAAAGAAGGCCGGAACATACAGCGGCCGAAACGTCGTGAATATGACAATAAAGATGAGGACAACAGTCCGAACAGTGTACATGTTAATGTCGGTTTGTCATTATTTTCCGAGGTAAAAGGAATAGAATGAATATGGAATTTTACATCACGGAGATATTGTCTTGTATTTTTATATCATTAGCTACACGAGATAGAAAGTTGGGGAGAACCATGATCGCCTATGTCCTGAAGGGACGCGCAAGAAAGAAGAAGAAGAAGAAGAAGAAGAAGAAGAAGAAGAAGAAGAAGAAGAATTGATTATAAAAAAGAGAAAATACATTTGAATGTACATAAGTGTAATGAAAGAAAAGCGCTGAATAAATGAATGTCTCTGGATTCTTGTGCGCGTGTGTGTATAAAAGTTCAGTCGTAAAACACTCGCGGGAAAGATATTGTCTGCAGTGGTGATATGTTCCTTGTTGGTGTGCTTCTTACCGTATGCGAGGAGAAAAGAGAAAGAAAAAGGTATACACGTCCTTTATAGTGCTTAAACAGCTCCACCTAACACCATCTTTGCAGATCAAGTGGGGGTAAACCCCAAAGGAATTTATATTTCAACTCCTTAAAGTTCATCACATGTGAGAATTTAAATATTTTTTACCACTTATCATTATAGCACTTTACTCTTTTACGGAGTCTGTTTCTTCATCTCCCAGCTTCGTAAATATTTTGGACCAGTCAGTCATTGTCATAGCAAAAGTACTGTAACCGAGCGTAACCGATGCAAAAAAAAAAAAAAAAAAAGAGGCAGCAAAAAGTTACAAACAAAAAATATACAAATACCCGTAGCGTGTTATACATACAGATGATAAAATGAAACAGTACCATCAGCACTTTTAAGTATATCGCTGTCAGTATAAGTAAACTTTGATTTAGAAGTCTCGCCATCGTTTTAGGTAGATTTATCCTGTGCACAGTTATGCCTTAAATCTCTTTGCTCACAATCAGATGGCCTTTTGCCTTTTTGTCTCGATTCGTTGTGCAGTGATATCATTTGTCAACTGACCCACCTGCAACGGATCACAGAAATCGCCTTGATCATTAGTTATCTTGGCAAAGAAAGAACCAGGTCAAACGATCCTGACAAAGAAGGTCATTGAGTGAGATCAGACGTTGAGTGCCTGATGAATTACTTTTTTAGACAAAGATAATAAGACAAAGAACGCTGTTCTCTATAAGACAGTGGTTCATAGCAGCAAAATCCAGAAAGACACAGAGAGGCAGAAAAGGACACAGAGAGGGACAGAGGACCGCTCGCCGCCACTCGAAAAGGAAGACACCCCCAGTGGACTGTTCGTCCACCCTCAACTTGCTTCACCTCTGCCTCACTCATCTACAGCAGAAGGTTACACGCAGAATAATATTTGCCTATTGCTATAACCATTTCATGGTTTTATTTTCGTAGGTAACGATCTAGCCAACGTGTTATTTTTTTTAAGTCAACAGAATTTGATTGGATAATGCTGCATCCTGAGGACAAACCCGGTGTTGGTCTGAGCTGCAACAATGTAGTTGTATAATAAAAGCTGATATTTCTCGCTGTCACCATTTATTGTCCGTCATATCAACAGTAACAAGAGTCGTAAAAGTCCAGCCGCAGATTGAATTATGTGACAGTCCTAGTAACGGTCATGACAATATTAGAATGAGTTATAAATAAAACTTACCTAAATTCCAGTATCTCAACTTCAGAAACTTTACCATTCAAGGAAGAATTAACCTGAAAAAAAAAACGCTTTGATTTTAATTAACTGTCAATTGCTTTTTTTGTTGTTGTTTTCTTTCAGATTCTGTCTATATTTCTGAGATGAGGTATTATGTACAGTATTTACATTAGTCGGACTATTGTCCTCATCTTTGCCGCCATATTTGTCACAACGTTTCGGCCGTTGTACGCTCCGGCCTTCTTCAGGTTGAACTCACCTCGAGGACACATGGCACAGTGGATAAAGGCGTTGGTTAGATCCAGTGACAGACCCAAAGAAGGTGAGTTCAATACCTGGTTAAGGCAGTGGAGAACTTTCAGAGGGAAAATTAGCAGGAGATAACTGATAACTGACATCCATCAAACATGACACGTGGAACTAGAACAGTCTACCCCAGTGATCGAAATAAAGGGTTCAGTTTGAAATTCCAACCACCTGAAGAAGGCCGGAGCATACAACGGCCGAAACGTTGTGACAAATATGGCGACAAAGATGAGGACAATAGTCCGACTAATGTAAATACTGTTGTTTTCTTTCCTTTACCAAATATCGATTAAAAAACATCTAGTTCGCATTGAATTACACGCGTGACTGAATATTATGTAAAAGTGTTAAATTTTAAAAACATATAAACAAAAATCTTTAAAAAAATTCCTGGCAGCGATATTCAGAGAACTTATAACGATTAGTTCGTTACTTATTTTAGTGCATCATTCTACCTACAGTTATTGCCACGTGACGCCAACAATAGTCAATGCATTATTTAAACAAATTAGCCGTAAATAATCAGCAATGCTTTTTATAGCCATCTGTTACTTTATATCATTGTCAACTAAAATTGCTTTTACATTTATTAGTGAAGTAATCATACTAAGTAACGTGGTTAATCGAAATAAGTGCTGAATAATTTGTTGCGTTTAAATAGCAGAACAGACCGGGTTCTATAGCCTTGAATGGCAACAGAAAGAAATGACAGCCTACTGCGGGAACAAAATCTGTCTCGTCAGTCATTTATCGAAAGATACATGATCGCCTAAGAGTGTATCACGCATGGCACATAACTGATTGACTGACTGAAACTAGCAATGAGTTATCTTCCCTTGAAAAATGCGCCACAAGTAATAAGTAACCAAATGCAGTCGCTTAATTAAATAAAAAAAATGAGAATCTTATTTTCCCGAAAAACTTTTTTAAGAAAAAGATTTTATAGGTTTCAATGTTAGATCAATGCAGAAAGTTTCCTTCATAAAAACTGTTATCTCACCACTACTATTACCATTCACAAGGCTGAGTTCAATGTGAATATATCATAAACAGTGATAATCTATAATATTATTGTGCTATGGTCTATGTAAGTAAATACTGGTAATGCCTTTCAAGGGTAAGTAATCGATGCGAAATTATCAATTAAAATTAAAACGTATACAGTTGTTAAAATTATAAAAAAGGGAGTAACAAACATGTTAAACGCCAACATTTTAGGGTTTTAACTATTTAAATAAGCTTTATTAATTTATTTTATTTAATTGAACATCAGCTTAATTCATTAAGTCCTTAATTTAGCGTAATCTAGGTAGTACCACGGACTTTATAAAAAACCGCGAAAAGACGCATTTTAAATAATTTAAATGCTTACATTGAACTGAAATTTCCGTTCTATTTAAAAGATAATGTCCTAAAGCTAATCTGAATTAAAAGAGTAATCAATTTCTTTATATATATAAACTTTTTAGGCACTTTTTACGTCATTCATCGAGCCGCTATTGTATACGGAAAATGAAAACAACAAATTTAAAATTTTCTTTAAAATCCAGTATCTGTCGTAGAGATGTGTTGCGAAGGAAATTTATGGATTAATTAACTCGAATTTTTAAAGTAATGCTTACCTTTTACTATAATTTTACCCCTGCTCGCAGACATAAAAACTGAACGGGGTTAGATTAATATCATATAAAACCCCTGAAATGTGAAAATAATACTGATTTTTAGATTCGGGTACAACATACTCGCCTTTACCATCGTAGCAAACTCTTTGTTTCCCAGTATTATCGAAATAGTTTATTTCCTGAAAAAAAGAACATGCACCTAGTGAGGATCGAACTCAATACAATAACTGAAGTGTCAAAAAATTAGGGACAGCTACCTAAAAACATGCAGCTCCTCGCTTCGTTTGAATAACATTGGCTGTGCAAAGCAGCATGAAGTCCACGTGGGCCATTGTGTGGATATAGCTATCCAGACAACTGTCTATAACTAGATTGCATCTGTTGTGAGTTACTGACATATAGTGACGTCTACAGCATGCTAAGTTCAACAGTATTTGAATTTGACAAACATGGGAACAATGGAGTATTTGGAAATCAATGAGTTGAGAGTTCCCAGAACAATATTTGTCACCATCAGGAAACGTGGCAAACATTAAAAAATGTAAATGGTTTGCTACGAGATCTGTGTATGTCACACGCATATAAACAACTTCACTAGTGATACATGCGATTTCTAACAGAACACTATACTAGTATGAAGCCAACACCAGATTGGACAACATTCTGTTAACCTATAGTCATTTGAGATTAACAATTTTCCATCTGCACTTTTTATTAGTTTTATTATTATGGTCCGTGGCATGTTCTCTTTGCAATATCCCATATAGCCAATTAAGTTTCGTACAAACATCTTTATTTATTCCCGAGAAGAGTATATATAGGGTTTAAAGACGTGTTTCTGTCAATTTATGTAAAAGTTATGGTTAGCCAAACTTTTGAAGTCAAATATTTCAAAACTACAAAACATGCAGATGGAACCTTTTTTGATTCAGGGTGAAGATATATGATTTCCACAACACACGGATTCACAGGAAAAAGCTGGAAATATGACTCGTTCGACAAGGTGACATGGCGGTGGTTCTCCACCGTTCAGGGTCAATTTTCATTGGCCCATTTGAGGCACAATAAATGATATCAACAATGATATACTTGATCTATGGTTATATTGGGCGCCTGGCTGGCCGAATGGTTAAAATGTTAACGCCCCTACCATGATGTCCCGGTCGATTTTGTCATGGTCTCGATCTCAGCACCTCTCGAAAGAGCCCGAAAACCATACCCTAGCCTTGTAAGTGAAATAGGATAGACGAAACTGTTTGAAAGCCACCGAAACCACATATAGTTTACTGACCTTGTTCAAACTGGTGATCACGTCAGATGATGTGCTCTTTCTCTCTCTCTCTCTCTGTCTCTCTCTGTCTGTCTGTCTCCCTCTCTCTCTCTTAAATCTTTCTTCAGGTGATTGGAATTTCGAACCGAACTCTTTATTTAATCCACCGGGGTAGATTGTTCTAGTACCACGTGCCATGCTACTTCCGGATGTCTCAGTTATTTCCCTTTAGCTCCACTCAGGTTTGGTTCACCACTGCTGTAGCCTGATATTGAACTCACAGACACATTGTTAGATCCATTGACCAGACCCAAAGAGTTGTGAGCTGTGGTGAACCAAAACTTGGAGAGTCGAGTTAAAGGGAAATATCCGGAAGAGGCATAGTACGTGGAATTAGAACAATTTACCCCAGTGGGCGAAATAAGGGGTTTGGTTCGAAATATGGCAATGAAGATGTGGATAACAGTCCGAATAATGTAAATAATGTAGGTAAACTCAAATTTACCTGAGAAGGCGTCTGCAACAGGCGTTAACTAGTCACCCTAACGGACAAGCATATTCGTAAACGGACAAACAGACAAAAAATAGTTCGGTGATTGATGGGATGAGTGGTACTATCTTTTAAATTAGGATATGCACATTGTCTGATTAACATCATTGTCAGTCATCAGCTGTTTATATCGCCTGTCGGTGCCCGAAGTTTTTACATGCTGCTGATATCTGTCTAAAACTTTCATATTTTTCCCGGCATGCACTTGGGATTGCTCCCTCCCTACACCAAAAATAGAGTAGTTATAATATCAGAGGTAGAATGTCCCATCTTTCTGGGCCATAGAATAATTACTTAATCAAACTTTAAATTATGCCCACGTATCCTATAGCCACAGCTACAACGTCACAGCTACATTACCACTTTGCCTATTATATCACAAGTACATAATCAAGATGAGTTCATTTCAGCAAATTGGGGAGGGCGGAACAATCCAATGTGCTGGTATTCCTAATTTTTAGCACTTCAGATAAATAGTAGTGGTCTGAAATATTAGTTCCTTATATATTAGTGTTTTCATTAATAATGCGCTCGGGCAGACTCAACACAAAAGTCACCCTATTTGTACCAGCGACGAGATTTAACATCAAAGGCATTGCCTTTGCTTGCATTTCGTGTTCAACTAATGAAGAAAACATCTTTTACTTACGTTATTTTTTATATCACGTTGTAAGGTGGAATATTCAGTTGAATCGTTAAGGAGGAGTTGCGGAGACCACGGTCTCAAGATACGTAATATGACGCTGATCTTTTTCCCTTTTGGAAAAGAAAAAAAATATTTATTAACATTAACAACTAAACACTATAAATATTTCTGCGTATGGATCATTTGCAACATATTTAACCTAGTAGATAGTGAAATCGAACATAGACTAGGCTGCTCTAGGGGATAGTTTCGCACAATACCGCAAATTACTACTAAACCAAAACATTAACTTCAAAACTCGAGTTATATTTTTAAATAGCTTCGTCATTGTTTGGTTGTCATACATGGTGCCAAATCCGTTCAGCTATATATAAATTGTCAACTGTATACAATCGCTTTCTCAGATCACTGATTAAGAATGGCCTGGAGCGCATGAAGCGTATCAGGCATGGACAAACTTTCTCGAGCAGTTTGGCCACATGATTTATAGCTCACAACAAGGCAGGCGGAACTACTAAAAAAAAATCAAGATCATTTTTCGTAACAGGTACCTCAGTTATTTTCACTACAGAAACCCATATGCGTGAGTATACACCTTAGAAATGGTAGGAAAGTTTTACTTTTTAGAAAATATATATTTTTTTATAATTAAAAAATTGAAGCCTTTGTATAATACTATCATTGATGAAAGTTTGATTATCACATGTCGCCGCGTGGGATTTATTTCTAATTTATTCATTTGAAAATGAAAACAGTTCTTTAGAGAAAAAATTCTTATGAACAACTTCTTTAGACCGACAAGGAAACCTGTTTCAAAAGCAAAAAATGTTTACACGTATGATCTCCCTTAATGAAAATTTCCAATAGTTTAAAATGCTGACAGCTTTAGTTTTCTCGAAAGTTTACAAAATTCAAGAAACATTGTACTTAATCATTGTTTATGCATGAGAGAGAGTGTGTGAGTGAACAAGTGAGAACGAAACAAAATAACATTTTAAGAAACGTTATTTTGCTTATGAAATTAACCATGTCATTCAAAAAGGCCAAACGGGTTGCATGTGGCCCGCAGGCCGCAGTTTACCCATGACTGGTATAGATCTTAGCGAAGATCATTGTTCTTCGAACCTTGTGGGTTGGTGCTACACAATCACGTACAAAAATTAGAAACAAAGGAAAGAATTCTGAACTTTTATGCAATACTATCTATATATGATCTATACCAGTCATGGGTAAACTGCAGCCTGCGGGCCACATGCGATCCTTTAGATCTTTCTGAATGGCACGGTTAATTTCATAAGGAAAATAAACGTTTCTAAAAATATTATTTTGTTTCGTTCTCACTTGTTCACTCACACATTCTTTCATACATAACCACATACATAAGTAATAAGTACAATGTTTCTTGAATTTTGTAAACTTTCGGGGAAACAATTGGCGATTTTCACTAAGGGAGATCATACGTGTAAACATTTTTGCTTTTGAAACAGGTTTCATGGTGGCTCTAAAGAAATCCGGGAATGCTGGACAATTTCCATGCAGATGAAGCAGAGACTTGAGGCAACAGAAATAAGGTTCTACTGATGGATGATGAGCCTTTGAAAACGAGTCAGAAACGAACAGTTGAACTGTCTGTCATTTATCGTGAAGAAAGGGGGCATTGAAAATTCAACACTGTGGACGTATTGGAAGGGCAGAAGAAAACACAGTATTCTACCTAGCGGACTTGTATAAATGGCTGTCACAACAGGGAGGGGTGCGGATAGTAGAGGCAAATATTGTAAAGAGCTGCAAAGAATGGGAAGCTTTAGAAAACCATGATCGCGCACACCCTAAAGGGACATGACAAAAAGAGGAAGAAGAAGAAAACGAAGAAGAAGAAATTTTAATATTTGTGGAAAAGTGGGTAATATTTGCCAAAAGACACGGTAATTTTTTTCATCTAATTGTTGCTTTTTATCTCAACTTTCTAAGTTTGTATATTAAATTGTAAAAGTAAAATAGGGATAAAGCGTAGCTTTTGATGCAATTTTAACTCGCATCTTATATCTACAAGGTGTCCAGTAAAAAAGCAGAAAATTTAGAAAGATGTGAGACAACCGTTTAAAACTGATGACGACTGATGTAACTGAAAAATTCAGGGAGGATTTCTGCACTTATCGTCAGACCCCACGTCGGATAATTCTTTGAGCAGTACGATAACTTGACACTCAAAATCAGTGAATTGTTTAGTTAAACGAGAAGAGTAGAATGAAAGACGAAATATATCTGCAAATAACATTTCAATGACGAGTCACAGGATCGATCAGTAATTAATCAATCATAAAAGAACCAATAAGAGTTAAGTAATTACGATAGAATCGAATTATTATTCAAGGTCATGAATATTCAAGAAATTTATTCAGGGTTATTCAAGGTCAATTATTCCAAAAAGATAAAACTGATAATAAATTTACGGCTGTTTTTTTTTTTTTTTCTCTACTGGGCACCCTATATATAGTGAAGATATTGTGTTATACATATTTGACAAACCTTTCTGGATCAAACCAGGAATGGTTCGGTATCTTGATATTAGCATTTCTGTACAATAGCGTGTATTTTATCTAAAATCCCCCACCAAAAAAAGAACGATACTTTAAATCTTTCAGTTATGAGAATTCGAACTTTTGCTCTCACTATTGAGACATAGGAGGTAATTTTAAAAAATTGTAACCGTCAGTTTGTCCTTATGACATCATTCTGCCTGAATTCGTGCATATTGTTTCACTGCCTAACACAGAAACTGAAATCATGCAGAACGCGTAGGTTAACTGCAAGTAGCAAACCCTACCGTACTGGACAGAATTCTGACGACCAGAAATAAATTGGGGTGGTTCGAACACCGTAGGCATGGAATTCTTACAATGGTGGAACCTTTAAATTTGTTTAAATTTCACGATATGATTAAAAACGCTTAAAAACAGTAATGTTATGAGGCTGGAACAATGAAAACTCTTCACCGCTCTGAGATTCATTGGTGAGACAGGTTACCAAGTACCAATGGGTAGTTGTCCAACGTGTTGACATCACACCGATGAACAATTCAGAACCATTATCCATTACTGCTCTCACACATTCAAGCTTATAGCACCTGCTATTCCCCAAAAGGTCACACATCTAAGTATTGAGCAGGATCGAAGTTGCTTATCTTCGGTATTTCAACGTGATGTGGCCGTATCGTACAAATTTTAACTGGGTACATCGCAAAGGATATAGAAATTGCAGAATACTAAGTCGCACTATTTGTGTCAAATGTTCTTAGATGCGTAAATCACATTCTTTTAATGAATAGTTAAAACTAACTCAAATGTTATTCTATCAATTAAAAATAGAATTAATCAAAATACATACATGTAATTACTGGTTTCATTGTGGTTGTCATGGTTGTTGAAGTTAAAAGCCGTAGAGAAGTGGTAGTGGGCTGAGTAGTTGTTTCAGGAGATTGTGTTGTGCTAGTGTTCAATGTTGTTGTATCTGTGTTCATCTCTGTTATCATTTCTGTAGTTTTCCATGTTGTGGTGGACATATCTTCAGTTGGTAAAGATGATATAGTTACAGTGGTTGATTGTGTTGTTTTTACCTGTGTCGTATTTGGGACCCTCTTTGTAGTATCTATATATAATGTAGTGGCATCAGTGGTCATTTCTGTTGTCTGTAATGTTGTGGTGGACATATCTGTAGTTGGTAAAGGTACTGTAGGAGTCATGGTTGATTGTGTTGATTTTACCTGTGTCGTATTTGGGACCATCTTTGTAGTATCTATATATAATGTAGTGGCATTAGTGGCCATTTCTGTTGTTTTTAATTTTGTGGTGGACATATCTGTAGTTGGTAAAAGGTACTGTAGGAGTCATGGTTGATTGTGTTGTTTTTACCTGTGTCGTATTTGGGACCATCTTTGTAGTATCTATATATAATGTAGTGGCATTAGTGGCCATTTCTGTTGTTTTTAATTTTGTGGTGGACATATCTGTAGTTGGTAAAGGTACTGTAGGAGTCATGGTTGATTGTGTTGTTTTTACCTGTGTCGTATTTGGGACCATCTTTGTAGTATCTATATATAATGTAGTGGCATTAGTGGCCATTTCTGTTGTTTTTAATTTTGTGGTGGACATATCTGTAGTTGGTAAAAGGTACTGTAGGAGTCATGGTTGATTGTGTTGTTTTTACCTGTGTCGTATTTGGGACCATCTTTGTAGTATCTATATATAATGTAGTGGCATCAGTGGCCATTTCTGTTGTTTTTAATTTTGTGGTGGACATATCTGTAGTTGGTAAAGGTACTGTAGTAGTTATGGTTGATTGTGTTGTTTTTACCTGTGTCGTATTTGGGATCCTCTTTGTAGTATCTATATATAATGTAGTGGCATCAGTGGTCATTTCTGTTGTCTGTAATGTTGTGGTGGACATATCTGTAGTTGGTAAAGGTACTGTAGTAGTCGTGGCTGATTGTGTTGTTTTTACCTGTGTCGTATTTGGGACCATCTTTGTAGTATCTATATATAATGTAGTGGCATCAGTGGTCATTTCTGTTGTCTGTAATGTTGTGGTGGACATATCTGTAGTTGGTAAAGGTACTGTAGTAGTCGTGGCTGATTGCGTTGTTTTTACCTGTGTTGTAATTGGGACCATTTTTGTAGTATCTATATATAATGTAGTGGCATCAGTGGTCATTTCTGTTGTCTGTAATGTTGTGGTGGACATATCTGTAGTTGGTAAATGTGTTGTAGTAGTTGATTGTGTTGTTTCTACCGGTGTCGTATAATTTGTCACCTGATTAGATGACACTATTCTCGCATTAGTGCTTATATAGTCAGTGGTTTCTGCCGTCACTTCATTTCGCTGTATGTTTGTCATTGAAGTGGGTGCATCTGTTTCTATCGATGGCTGGATTGTTTCGGAAGATGTCTGAGTGATGGAATTTGTACTATCTGAAAAAAAATTGTTTATGATGTTAGAATTTAATGAAAAGGTTGTTTCTGTTGTGACACGTTCAGTCACCGATCCTGAAACAGGTAACGTTGGTATATACGTAGGTGTAATATTTACTACAAGCTGTGTTGTATCGTAAGAAGAGCCCGGAACTATGACTGATGGCCATGTAGACATCATGTCGGAAATATCTGAAGTTTGTGCGTTAGTTAAAGCGAGGGATATTTGTTTCGATGTATCTGTTAATCTTTCGTCTGATATAAAGGTACCTGTTTCAGTTATCGGATCAACCGTGGATTTTTCATCAAAGCTTAAATCCATTTCCGAAGATCGATCATAAATCGTATCACCTAAAGTAGATGCAAGGAATGCATTTGTAGTCTCCATCATTTTAGATGTTGTGAATTCTTCTCTATGCTTCCCACCAATAGAGGAAGCTAGTGTATCAGTTTGGCTTGTAGTGTTAAAATATAAATCAGTTGCAAATTCGGATATGTCTGTTGAGATATGTGTCATCTTGTCCGGAATATTGGCCATATCTGTAGAAATAGTATTAGTAATAGGATATAAGCTTGTTGTAGAATCTGTGAAAAAATCTGTCCTTTCTGTAGAGACAGAATTTATTTTTATATCAGTTATGGTAGAATCTGTCATATTGCTGAAAGAATAGGTCATATCAGCAGAGTGATTTTCTGTTAATATATCTGTCGATAAAATTGAATCTGTAATATTTGGGACAGACACTTCAGTTTCCGTGTAAGATGTTTCGGTTGTTATAACTGTCGATAAATTAGTAGAATCAGTCATATTAGTCACTAAATCTGAACTTTCGGTAGTAAAAGATTCTGTCACCGAATCTGATGATGAATTTATATAATTTGTCATATTAGTAACAGAATCTATAATTTCGGTAGTTAAAGATTCTGTCACCAAATCTGATGTTAAATTTATAGAATCTGTCATATTTGTCATATTAGCAGTAATTTCGGTATTTAAAGATTCTGTCGACAAATCAGATGATAAAGTTATAGAATCTGTCATATTAACAGAATCTATAGTTTCGGTCGTTAAAGATTCTGTCACAATATCTGATGTTGAATTAATAAAATCTGTCATATTTGTAAATGAAGCAGCAGTTTCGGTAGGCAGAGATTCTGTCGTCATATCAGATGATAACGGTTGAGAATCTGTTATATTTGGGAAGGAATCTGTAATTTCGGTAGTTAAAGATTCTGTCACCAAATCTGATGATGAGTTTATAGAATCTGTCATATTTGTAAAAGAAGTAGAAATTTCGGTATTTAAAGATTCTGTCGACAAATCTGATGATAAAGTTATAGAATCTGTCATATTTGTCAAAGAAGCAGTAATTTCGGTAGTTAAAGATTCTGTGAGCAAATCTGATGATAAAGTTATAGAATCTGTCATATTAGTAACAGAATCTATGATTGCAGTAGTTAAAGATTCTGTCACCAAATCTGATGATGAATTTATATAATCTGTCATATTAGTAACAGAATTTATAATGTCGGTAGTTAAAGGTTCTGTCGTCTTATCTGATGATAAATTTATAGAATCTGTAATATTTGTCACATTAGCAGTAATTTCGGTATTTAAAGATTCTGTCGACAAATCAGATGATAAAGTTATAGAATCTGTCATATTAACAGAATCTATAGTTTCGGTCGTTAAAGATTCTGTCACAATATCTGATGTTGAATTAATAAAATCTGTCATATTTGTAAATGAAGCAGCAGTTTCGGTAGGCAGAGATTCTGTCGTCATATCAGATGATAACGGTTGAGAATCTGTTATATTTGGGAAGGAATCTGTAATTTTGATAGTTAAAGATTCTGTCACCAAATCTGATGATGAGTTTATAGAATCTGTCATGTTTGTAAAAGAAGTAGTAATTTCGGTATTTAAAGATTCTGTCGACAAATCTGATGATAAAGTTATAGAATCTGTCATATTTGTCAAAGAAGCAGTAGTTTCGGTAGTTAAAGATTCTGTCAGCAAATCTGATGATAAAGTTATAGAATCTGTCATATTAGTAACAGAATCTATGATTGCAGTAGTTAAAGATTCTGTCACCAAATCTGATGATGAATTTATATAATCTGTCATATTAGTAACAGAATTTATAATGTCGGTAGTTAAAGGTTCTGTCGTCTTATCTGATGATAAATTTATAGAATCTGTCATATTTGTCACATTAGCAGTAATTTCGGTATTTGTAAATGAAGGAGCAGTTTCGGTAGGCAGATATTCTGTCGTCATATCTGATGATAACGGTTGAAAATCTGTTATATTTAAAGGTTCAGTTGTCAAATCTGATGATAGATTCATAGATTTTGTCATATTTGTCAAAGATGCAGTAATTTCGGTAGGTAAAAGATTCTGTCGTCATATCTGATGATAAATTTATAGAATCTGTCATATTAGTAACAGAATGTGATGATGAATTTATATAATTTGTCATATTAGTAACAGAATCTATAATTTCGGTAGTTAAAGATTCTGTAGTCATAACTGATGATAAATTTATAGAATCTGTCATATTAGTAACAGAATCTATGATTGCAGTAGTTAAAGATTCTGTCACCAAATCTGATGATGAATTTATATAATCTGTCATATTAGTAACAGAATTTATAATGTCGGTAGTTAAAGGTTCTGTCGTCTTATCTGATGATAAATTTATAGAATCCGTCATATTTGTCACATTAGCAGTAATTTCGGTATTTAAAGATTCTGTCGACAAATCAGATGATAAAGTTATAGAATCCGTCATATTAGTAACAGAATCTATAAATTCGGTAGTTAAAGATTCTGTCACCAAATCTGATGATGAGTTTGTAGAATCTGTTATGTTTGTAAAAGAAGCAGTAATTTCGGTATTTAAAGATTCTGTCGACAAATCTGATGATAAAGTTATAGAATCTGTCATATTTGTCAAAGAAGCAGTAGTTTCGGTAGTTAAAGATTCTGTCAGCAAATCTGATGATAAAGTTATAGAATCTGTCATATTAGTAACAGAATCTATGATTGCAGTAGTTAAAGATTCTGTCACCAAATCTGATGATGAATTTATATAATCTGTCATATTATTAACAGAATTTATAATGTCGGTAGTTAAAGGTTCTGTCGTCTTATCTGATGATAAATTTATAGAATCTGTCACATTAGCAGTAATTTCGGTATTTGTAAATGAAGGAGCAGTTTCGGTAGGCAGATATTCTGTCGTCATATCTGATGATAACGGTTGAAAATCTGTTATATTTAAAGGTTCAGTCGTCAAATCTGATGATAGATTCATAGATTTTGTCATATTTGTCAAAGATGCAGTAATTTCGGTAGGTAAAGATTCTGTCGTCATATCTGATGATAAATTTATAGAATCTGTCATATTAGTAACAGAATGTGATGATGAATTTATATAATTTGTCATATTAGTAACAGAATCTATAATTTCGGTAGTTAAAGATTCTGTAGTCATAACTGATGATAAATTTATAGAATCTGTCATATTAGTAACAGAATCTATGATTGCAGTAGTTAAAGATTCTGTCACCAAATCTGATGATGAATTTATATAATCTGTCATATTAGTAACAGAATTATAATGTCGGTAGTTAAAGGTTCTGTCGTCTTATCTGATGATTTATAGAATCCGTCATATTTGTAGTTAAAGGTTCTGTTCTGTCTTAAATGATGATAAATTTATAGAATCTGCATGTTTGTAAAAGAATCTATAATTTAGTCACATTATGATGAGTAATTTCTGTTATTTAAAAAAGAAGCAGTTTCGATTCTGTCGACAAATCAGATGATAAAGTTATAGAATCCGTCAAAGATTAGTAACAGAATCTATAAATTCTGTCATATTAGTAACAGAATTAAAGATTCTGTCACCAAATCTGATGATGAATTTATAGAATCTTTATAATGTTATGTTTGTAAAAAATTTATAGAAGTCAGTTAATTTCGGTATTTAAAGATTCTGTCGACAAATCTAACGGTTGAAAATGATAAAAGGTTATAAATCTGATGATAGATTCTGATTTTGTCATATTTGTCAAAGATTAGGTAAAGATAATCATGAAAATTTATGAATTGCAGTAACAGAATTAAAGATTCTGTCACCAAATCTGATGATGAATTTATATAAATTTATAGAATCATATTAGTAACAGAATTTATAATTAAAGTTCTGTATGAATTAAAATCTGTTCTGTCAGTCTTTATCTGATGATGAAATTTATAGAATCTGTCATATTTGTCACATTAGCAGTAATTTCGGTATTTAAAGATTCTGTCGACAAATCAGATGATAAAGTTATAGAATAGGTTCCGGTAACAGAATCTATAAATAGAATCCGTCATATGATGAGTTTAACAGAATCTATAAATTCTGTCGACAAATCTGATGATAAAGTAAGAATCTGTCATTCTGTCACCAAATCTGATGATGAATTTATAGAATCTGTTATGTTTGAATTTAAAAGTTAAAGGTTCTGTCGTCTTATCTGATGATAAATTTATAGAATTTCATATTTGTCACATTTAAAGATTCTGTCGACAAATCAGATGATAAAGTTATATTAGTAACAGAATCTATAAATTCGGTATTTTCTGTCAAAATCTGATGATGAGTTTAGTTTCGGTAAAAGAAGCAGTAATTTCGGTTTTAAAGATTCTGTCGACAAATCTGATGATAAAATCTGTCATATTTGTAAAGAATCTGTTTCATAGTTAAAGATTCTGTCAGCAAATCTGATGATCTATGAATTGTCATATTAGTAACAGAATCTATGATTGTCACCAAATTCTGAAATGATGATGAATTTATATAATCTGTCATATTATTAACAGAATTTATAATGTCGGTAGTTAAAGGTTCTGTCGTCTTATCTGATGATAAATTTATAGAATCTGTCATATTTGTCACATTAGCAGTAATTTCGGTATTTGTAAATGAAGGAGCAGTTTTCGGTAGGCAGATATTCTGTCGTCATATCTGATGATAACGGTTGAAAATCTGTTATATTTAAAGGTTCAGTCGTCAAATCTGATGATAGATTCATAGATTTTGTCATATTTGTCAAAGATGCAGTAATTTCGGTAGGTAAAGATTCTGTCGTCATATCTGATGATAAATTTATAGAATCTGTCATATTAGTAACAGAATGTGATGATGAATTTATATAATTTGTCATATTAGTAACAGAATCTATAATTTCGGTAGTTAAAGATTCTGTAGTCATAACTGATGATAAATTTATAGAATCTGTCATATTAGTAACAGAATCTATGATTGCAGTAGTTAAAGATTCTGTCACCAAATCTGATGATGAATTTATATAATCTGTCATATTAGTAACAGAATTTATAATGTCGGTAGTTAAAGGTTCTGTCGTCTTATCTGATGATAAATTTATAGAATCCGTCATATTTGTCACATTAGCAGTAATTTCGGTATTTAAAGATTCTGTCGACAAATCAGATGATAAAGTTATAGAATCCGTCATATTAGTAACAGAATCTATAAATTCGGTAGTTAAAGATTCTGTCACCAAATCTGATGATGAGTTTATAGAATCTGTTATGTTTGTAAAAGAAGCAGTAATTTCGGTATTTAAAGATTCTGTCGACAAATCTGATGATAAAGTTATAGAATCTGTCATATTTGTCAAAGAAGCAGTAGTTTCGGTAGTTAAAGATTCTGTCAGCAAATCTGATGATAAAGTTATAGAATCTGTCATATTAGTAACAGAATCTATGATTGCAGTAGTTAAAGATTCTGTCACCAAATCTGATGATGAATTTATATAATCTGTCATATTATTAACAGAATTTATAATGTCGGTAGTTAAAGGTTCTGTCGTCTTATCTGATGATAAATTTATAGAATCTGTCATATTTGTCACATTAGCAGTAATTTCGGTATTTGTAAATGAAGGAGCAGTTTCGGTAGGCAGATATTCTGTCGTCATATCTGATGATAACGGTTGAAAATCTGTTATATTTAAAGGTTCAGTCGTCAAATCTGATGATAGATTCATAGATTTTGTCATATTTGTCAAAGATGCAGTAATTTCGGTAGGTAAAGATTCTGTCGTCATATCTGATGATAAATTTATAGAATCTGTCATATTAGTAACAGAATGTGATGATGAATTTATATAATTTGTCATATTAGTAACAGAATCTATAATTTCGGTAGTTAAAGATTCTGTAGTCATAACTGATGATAAATTTATAGAATCTGTCATATTAGTAACAGAATCTATGATTGCAGTAGTTAAAGATTCTGTCACCAAATCTGATGATGAATTTATATAATCTGTTATATTAGTAACAGAATTTATAATGTCGGTAGTTAAAGGTTCTGTCGTCTTATCTGATGATAAATTTATAGAATCTGTCATATTTGTCACATTAGCAGTAATTTCGGTATTTAAAGATTCTGTCGACAAATCAGATGATAAAGTTATAGAATCCGTCATATTAGTAACAGAATCTATAAATTCGGTAGTTAAAGATTCTGTCACCAAATCTGATGATGAGTTTATAGAATCTGTTATGTTTGTAAAAGAAGCAGTAATTTCGGTATTTAAAGATTCTGTCGACAAATCTGATGATAAAGTTATAGAATCTGTCATATTAGTAACAGAATCTATGATTGCAGTAGTTAAAGATTCTGTCACCAAATCTGATGATGAATTTATATAATCTGTCATATTAGTAACAGAATTTATAATGTCGGTAGTTAAAGGTTCTGTCGTCTTATCTGATGATAAATTTATAGAATCTGTCATATTTGTCACATTAGCAGTAATTTCGGTATTTAAAGATTCTGTCGACAAATCAGATGATAAAGTTATAGAATCCGTCATATTAGTAACAGAATCTATAAATTCGGTAGTTAAAGATTCTGTCACCAAATCTGATGATGAGTTTATAGAATCTGTTATGTTTGTAAAAAAGCAGTAATTTCGGTATTTAAAGATTCTGTCGACAAATCTGATGATAAAGTTATAGAATCTGTCATATTTGTCAAAGAAGCAGTAGTTTCGGTAGTTAAAGATTCTGTCAGCAAATCTGATGATAAAGTTATAGAATCTGTCATATTAGTAACAGAATCTATGATTGCAGTAGTTAAAGATTCTGTCACCAAATCTGATGATGAATTTATATAATCTGTCATATTATTAACAGAATTTATAATGTCGGTAGTTAAAGGTTCTGTCGTCTTATCTGATGATAAATTTATAGAATCTGTCATATTTGTCACATTAGCAGTAATTTCGGTATTTGTAAATGAAGGAGCAGTTTCGGTAGGCAGATATTCTGTCGTCATATCTGATGATAACGGTTGAAAATCTGTTATATTTAAAGGTTCAGTCGTCAAATCTGATGATAGATTCATAGATTTTGTCATATTTGTCAAAGATGCAGTAATTTCGGTAGGTAAAGTTTCTGTCGTCATATCTGATGATAAATTTATAGAATCTGTCATATTAGTAACAGAATGTGATGATGAATTTATATAATTTGTCATATTAGTAACAGAATCTATAATTTCGGTAGTTAAAGATTCTGTAGTCATAACTGATGATAAATTTATAGAATCTGTCATATTAGTAACAGAATCTATGATTGCAGTAGTTAAAGATTCTGTCACCAAATCTGATGATGAATTTATATAATCTGTCATATTAGTAACAGAATTTATAATGTCGGTAGTTAAAGGTTCTGTCGTCTTATCTGATGATAAATTTATAGAATCTGTCATATTTTTCACATTAGCAGTAATTTCGGTATTTAAAGATTCTGTCGACAAATCAGATGATAAAGTTATAGAATCCGTCATATTAGTAACAGAATCTATAAATTCGGTAGTTAAAGATTCTGTCACTAAATCTGATGATGAGTTTATAGAATCTGTTATGTTTGTAAAAGAAGCAGTAATTTCGGTATTTAAAGATTCTGTCGACAAATCTGATGATAAAGTTATAGAATCTGTCATATTTGTCAAAGAAGCAGTAGTTTCGGTAGTTAAAGATTCTGTCAGCAAATCTGATGATAAATTTATAGAATCTGTCATATTTGTCACATTAGCAGTAATTTCGGTATTTAAAGATTCTATCGACAAATCAGATGATAAAGTTATAGAATCTGTCATATTATTAACAGAATCTATAGTTTCGGTCGTTAAAGATTCTGTCACAATATCTGATGTTGAATTAATAGAATCTGTCATATTTGTAAATGAAGGAGCAGTTTCGGTAGGCAGAGATTCTGTCGTCATATCAGATGATAACGGTTGAGAATCTGTTATATTTGGGAAGGAATCTGTAATTTCGGTAGTTAAAGTTTCTGTCGTAAAATCAGATGATGAATTTATGGAATCTGTCATATTTGTAAAAGAAGTAGAAATTTCGGTATTTAAAGATTCTGTCGACAAATCTGATGATAAAGTTATAAAATCTGTCATATTAGTTACAGAATCTATGATTGCGGTAGTTAAAGATTCTGTCACCAAATCTGATGATGAATTTATATAATCTGTCATATTATTAACAGAATTTATAATGTCGGTAGTTAAAGGTTCTGTCGTCTTATCTGATGATAAATTCATAGAATCTGACATATTTGTCACATTAGCAGTAATTTCGGTATTTGTAAATGAAGGAGCAGTTTCGGTAGGCAGATATTCTGTCGTCATATCTGATGATAACGGTTGAAAATCTGTTATATTTAAAGGTTCAGTCGTCAAATCTGATGATAGATTCATAGATTTTGTCATATTTGTCAAAGATGCAGTAATTTCGGTAGGTAAAGATTCTGTCGTCATATCTGATGATAAATTTATAGAATCTGTCATATTAGTAACAGAATGTGATGATGAATTTATATAATTTGTCATATTAGTAACAGAATCTATAATTTCGGTAGTTAAAGATTCTGTAGTCATAACTGATGATAAATTTATAGAATCTGTCATATTTGAAAAAGGAGCAGTAATTTTAATAGTTAAAGATTCGGTCGTCGAATCTGAAGATGACGTTATGGAATCTGTATTATTTGGCAAGGAAGCTGTAATTTCGTTAGTTAAAGATTCTGACGACAAATTTGATGATAAAGTTATAGAATCTGTCATATTAGTAACAGAATCTGTAAATCCGGTAGTTAAAGGTTCAGTCGTCATATCTGATGATAGATTTATTGATTTTGTCATATTTGTCAAAGAAGCAGTAATTTCGGTAGTTAAAGATTCTGTGACCAAATCTGATGTTGAATTGATAGAATCTGTCATATTTGTCAAAGAAACAGTTATTTCGGTAGGCAAAGATTCTGTTGTCATAACTGATGACAAATTTATAGAATCTGTCATATTTGAAAAAGAAGCAGTAATTTTGATAGTAAAAGATTCTGTCGTCAAATCTGTTGATGACGTTATGGAATCTGTATTATTTGGGAAGGAATCTGTAATTTCGTTAGTTAAAGATTTTGACGACAAATTTGATGATAAAGTTATATAATCTGTTATATTTGTAACAGAATCTATAATTTCGGTAGTTAAAGATTCTGTCACCAAATTTGATGATGAGTTTATAGAATCTCTCATATTTGTAAAAGAAGCAGTAATTTCCGTAGGCAAAGATCCTGTCGTCATAGCTGATGATAAATTTATAGAATCTGTCATATTTGTCAAAGAATTAGTAATTTCGGTAGATACAGATTCTGTCATCATATTTGATGATAGAGTTGTAGAATCTGTCATATTAATGACAGAATCTGTAATTTTGGAAGTTAAGGAGTCTTTCACCAAATATGATGATAAATTTATTGAATCTGTTATATTTATCAAAGAAGTAGTAATTTTCGTAGGCACAGATTCTGACGACATATCTGATGATGAATTTATAGAATCTATTCGTTTGGCTGTGACGGCTTCTGTCGATATGTTATTCGATAATGTCAAAGGATTTGTAGATGTAAGACTTGATTGAGTTTGTGCTGTTTTCCTCCCTGCTCCCATTGTAAACATATCGGTTCCTGTGTCTGTCGTGAAATTTTCAAATATATTCAAATTTTCTGCTATTAGCGTGGAAATCTTGGATCCTGAAAATAAATACGCGACTTTGTTACAAGAAATATGTGTGTGTTGTGTGTTGTGCGTGTGTGTGTGTGTGTGTGTGTGTGTGTGTTTGTGTTTGTGTTTGTGTGTGTGTGTGTGCGCGCGCGTGCGTTTCTGATTAAATTCTTTTTTGTTAATCAACAATATAGTTATTATTAGTGAGAGTTTGTTTTGTACTGTTTACATTATTCGGATTATTGTACTAATCTTTGTCGCCATATTTATCACAACGTTTCGGCCGTTGTACGCTCCGGCCTTCTTCAGGTGGTTGGAATGTCGAATTGAAATCTTTATTTCGCTCACTGGGGTAGACTGCTCTACTTCCACGTGCCATGTTTAATGGATGACAGTTAACAGTTATCTCCTGTTAAATTCCCTCTCCAAGTTCTCCACTGCCTTAACCGGCTATTGAACTCACATTCTTTGTGCCACGTGTCCTCAAGGCACGTGGAACTAGAATAGTCTACCCCAGTGAGCGAAATACAGGGTTCAGTTCGACATTCCAACCACCTGAAGAATGCCGGAGCGTACAACGGCCGAAACGTTGTGATAAATATGGCGACAAAGATGAGGACAATAGTCTGAATAATGTAAATAGTGTATATAATACCTCATCTCAGAAATATAGACAAAGTTTGTTTTATACTTTTTTTATTTCACTTTAGAAAATCTGTTTAGTGGATGAATCAAATTTTGTACGGTTTATTATGTTTTTTATAGTTGCGATTTTAGTAATTTGGACATTCACTCTTGTAATTAAGGGTACAGGAATTTATACTGGTTAGTTTTTTTTATATTGGGAGATAGTGCACTTGTTATTAGGGTTTATCAATATATCGAGAAAAGGAATTTTGTTGCTATTATTGAGGTTACGTGTAATCTTAAGGACATAATTATCCTGGAACTGTTTACATATTTCTTCCGTATTCTTGACTAATATAAGGATATCATCGACGTATCTCATTCAACGGAACATGTCTTAATGGAACCATCCTGCCAATATATATATATATATCTATATATATATATATATATATATATACAAGTAAAGGATTGGCGTATACGGAATAAATTCCAATAACCAACACATACTATTCTTGCTCAATACAGAGTAAAGCAAATATAATTTACTTCTGGTGTCTTATCAAGTGATGGTGTCTTTTCAAGTGATGGTGTTGAATTCAACACCATCACTTGGTAAGACACCAGAAGTGTTGAAACAAAATGGCTATTTTCGTAGTAATTTTATAACATACTTATGTTATAATTCTTGAATAAATAATTATATATATATATATATATATATATATATATATATATATATATATATATATATATATATACATGAAAGTATATTTCATTAAATAATATAGACATATTACGTCTATTCATTTTTATAATAATTCCTTCTAGTTCTCTTTTGATGTTAAGTTGAAATTCATTAAGAAAGGTGCTGCAGTTTTTGTTAACCCAAGCACATTTTTTATCTCATACGAGATCATCCTCAGGAGTGAATTTCGAAGACAAACTTAATGCAACTATAATTGTACTAGGGACGTTTGTTTACAACACACTGTGACTACATCGGTTAATTTTGAAACAATTATAGCAGAACGCGTTCGCACGTGTTTGCAAAAATCACTATTACAACGATCACAGTTACAGAGTATCATGATTACTTTAATTAAAGTCTGTACCGCCAACAAGATCTTACATATATATATATATATACATACATACATATACATACATACATATATATATATATATATATATATATATATATATATATATATATATATACATACATATATATATATATATATATATATATATATATATATATATATATATATATATATATATATATATATATATATATATATATACATACATATATATATATATATATATATATATATATATATATATATATATATATATATATATATGTACATACATACATTATACAGTATAGGGCGTTATAGGGACGATGGTCTCATGATTGTTAATGAATATACTAGAAGTAAGGTCGATAAACTTAGAAAAATAATACATAGGGTGTTTAAATCGTCTGGTCTGAACTTAATTATGAATCATAACATTAAACAAGTTGATTTCCTAGATGTTACATCTAATTTAACGATGAATAATTTCCAAACTTTATATATATATATATATATATATATATATATATATATATATAAAAATAATAAGAAAGAACAGTAAGATTTATAATCCAAGCGTTCTTAGCAATAATTTTTATTTAAAAAAAAAAAAAAAACAGTGCTCAAACTTTCTTAGAAAGTATTTCGTAACATCGCTTGATAATAGAATAAGATAAATTTTAAGTTTAATATTTATAATTAAATTCAGAAATTTACTTACAGTTTTGAAACATGGAAATTTTCTGTGTCGCGATGGAATCACACACACATACACACACACACATATATATATATATTATGTCCAAAAAGTAGTTTCACATAAATAATTAAGTAATCTATATACAGTTTAAGGGCGACTTCCGCCACTTCAAATTACTTCCTTTGTGACCTTGCACACGGCATCCTTTTAATTTTTCAAAACAGTCTCTAAGACCCTCTTTCGAGATCGCCATCAGCTACCTCATCACTTTCTCCTTAATCTTATCCACGACCTGAGAGATTTTAGTTTTGGGTAATGCCAGTAATTCTCTCTCAGAAAAAACTTATCTCTAAATCGAAATAATATTTGAGCAACAAAAGAACGAGAAAATTCAGTATAACTACTTTAGTATCATGTGATGCTACGAAAACAATTATTTATATTGTACAATTAAGAATCTTTATTGCACAAAGTAAAAACAGGATCGAAAAAATTATTCACTTTAATTAATCAGTCAGGTTATATATATATCTTTGTCATCCACAGAAAGTCTGTTTCGTAGTTCATCGGTATGGCATCAAACCAGGATCGAAACCCAACCGATTTGGCATTAGTCGGAGATTTTTCCACTGAGCTATCAGCTTCCAGCAGAGAGGAAAGTGAATGTTTACTACGTATTTATTTTAGAATAAACACGCCAGTGACTCAGAGTGCTCAATTCATAGAAGAGCTTTTCCATCAGTGTTATGATGAAACCCACCTATTCTATAGTTAATAGGCTCTCCTACCTAATATAAGTAGGAGTAGTAAGAGAAACAAGGGTCAGTCAATGTCGGACGACAGTAGTCGAATACGAAAGTAGTCAGCGAAGACAACTAGATTACTCTGCGTAATACCTATTATATCAAGTTCCTAACGTTTTGTACGTCGAACTATTTTAGGACCGATTTAGTACTAATACAAGCCTCCTCTGCAAAATAACTCCACAACAATCAGCAGTAGCAGTCACTGTCTACACACACACACACACACACACACACACACACACACACACACACACACACACACATATATATATATATATATATAATCTGGAATTTATATATCGTGTTTAACATTGCATTTCAGTCCTATCTCGCTTATGCTTTAAACCAGTCGCAAATCAGATACCTTCAATATCTGTCTATATTTTTGAGATGAGGAATTGTAATGATTTACAGTATTTACATTGTTCGGACTATGGCATTAATCTTTGTTGTCATATTCACGACATGCTCCGGCCTTCTTCAGGTTTTTGGAATTTCGAACCGAACAATTTATTTCGTCCATCCGGATAGATTTTTTTCCGGATATTTCAGTTTCAGCTATTTACCTTTAACTCAAATTTTCATGTTATGTCTCCTTGAGCAACAATCTATTCCGGTGGACGAAATAGAAAGTTCGATTCGAAATTCCAATCACCTGAAGAAGGCCTGAGCGTACAACGGCTGAAACGTCGTGAATATGACAGCAAAAATGAGGACAACAGCCCGAACAATATAAATACTATAAGTAATCAGAAACCTTGTTCACTTTTTCATAAGTAATTTGATTGTTATATGCATCTGTATAGTTGCTTCGTAGGTATCACTGGTAAAAATCAGTATAATAAATATTAGAATATAGTATATTGCCTGTATTTTAATGCAGCAATAAAATGACTGAAACAGACGATAATCAAGAAAGCAGTAAATGGGATGCTGCAGGTATTTTGTAAATTCAGTTGGAACAGTACTTACCTGTAATAATAAAGACCACCAAGAACACAGCAACAGAAAACGATTTCATTATTTAGTTTCAAATCTGTAAGAAAGGAAGAAAAAAAATCAGTTGTAATATATAAAATATTTAGAATACTTTTACCAAGAATATTGCAATCTTAGGAGTACAAAAAAATGGACTCCATACTACACATTTGAAAATTATCATGAAAATATTTTAAAGCTTTACTACCATTTACAGTGGTTTCCGTTCGATGTCAGATGATTCCCTGTTTACAGAATTTATTTTACTAAGGAATTAAAAGATTTTTTTTATTCATAATTCGACATTATTTCTTATTACTGTATATATTTTAATCGGTATCACTCCATACAAAGCAGTAAAGCCACAAAGACACAGAGCGTTGTAGAAGAATAAGGAACAGAAACATTAATAATGAGCGGGAAGGTAAAAGGGTAATCAGGAGGACTGTAGATAGCGATTGACATTGCATTTAAATTTTTTTTAGTAGAAATATTCACGATAACATGTGATGATGTGAGATCTTACTGTGCAACTCGAAGATTGATCATCATATCATATAATAATAATAATAATAATAATAATAAAAAAATAGGACCTATTACATTTTTATGGGACTTTACAATACACACAGATAGAACAATGGAAGCTAATCGCCCAGGCATCGTGATCAAAGACCACAAGAACAGAATGTGATTTCTTATTGACATGGCAGTCCCTGCAGATTGTAATGCATCTTTGAAGATTTTCAAAAATCTATCAAAATACAAGGATCTGAAAGTGGAAATCTAAAAAAAAGAAATGTGACATATAAGGGCATCAATAATTCCAGTTGTAGTTGGAGCCCTCAGATTGATTGGAAACGCTTCCGATAGACCCATTGAATGGATACCTGGTGGCCCATGCCTTAAAGAAATAAAAAAAAGTACAGATCACACATTATGAAGAGCTTTATCTATGTAAAATATGTATGATCGGTGTTTTTTTATATATATATATAAAAATGATCAGTGGAAAATGCCATGAATCTGTTTCTGACCTTATGTCTCTGGTTAGGACCCGGATGGAAATGTGCATACAATAGAAATCAAAGGAAATACTACTACTACTACTACTACTACTACTACTACTACTACTAATATTAATAATAATACAAATGTCTACTTAAAGGTTGTTAATAATATTACTGCTTTTGATTCAGGTGTTTGAAGAATTCCCGTCAAACGAGTATAGGTCACGGGCGAAAAATATTTTGGCGGTAAGATAATATCAAGCAACATGATAGAGTTTCAAAAGGAAAATTCTCCTGGGGCAAAGATAGATGAGATGAAGGTCAATATTTGATATATTTTTAAAATTCTGATCTTCAACAAATGTTTAACATCTAACCGTATCGCCATTGAAATATGTAACAAAACCTAACTTATTAGGCTACAAATATGGGGCACTTACCAAAGATCGAACTCACTATCATCACAATGATCTACCGCTTGCTAGCTACTACTCCTAAATAAGACGCCCCAAATAGGGATTTATTATTTTAGCATGATCTGGCACAAGTCTGTACGTTGCAGGATACACTGCTTAGGAATGCCAGGTGGGGTGTAATCTTGGATATGCAGGTGGTGTGATGGATAATGGCTTGGAACTGAAAATCGAAGAGCCGGAATCGTCATATTCACTTATGTGCAAATACACTTGGGAAAGGTATAAATTCCTCTTTTTCCTCCCAAACTATGGTTTAATTAGTAGAACGTGTATCAGTAAAAATTATTATTATCTCCAAAAATATCTTAAAATCTAAAAATATTTTCTGGCTTTAAATAGCATACAGAAGGTTGATAAGTCGTAAAAAAAGACAAATCAATCAAGCAAGCAAGTTAGTGCCAAACTCTGTGAAACAAAATTACTAACCACCCTGCTATGTTAACCGACTAAACATATCCCCCATATCGTTATTTGTTCAATTCAATTTAGTTTGGCGTAAGGTCATTATTGTGAGGCGCCCATGAGAAGTGAATTCAACGCTCTAACGAACTGGCCTACGAGATAATTTCGCTAACCCAGTCGCTACGGTCGGTACCCATTGGTATCCTCAAATAAATATTGTTAATGACATCATTAAAAAATATCAGCTCAGCAGAACCGAAAAAAAGAAAGAAAAAAGAATACGCATTCTTTGTTTTTTAATATGAGACGTGGAAGACATAGGCACGAATGTAATGTCTACTTTTACTGAACAGTAAAAGTCGATATATCCTAATGATAAATGACGTCATATTTACTTTGTAAATCTCTAACTGGGTGCAAGTTATGCACGTAATCCACACCCTTACAGAGCTCAGCTCACCTAACTAGTTTCTTTATACTTTCTTTTAATATTTGTCCTGTATTTGATGAAGCTCATATATGCATGGGATACGTAGATCAACTATAGAAACAAAAGTATTAAATAATGTTCTTTAGAATCGATAAGATCATCCAAGCTTTTCTGCTTCACAGATATTCAACTATTTTAATTATAATCTAAATATATTCGCAAATATAATTGCCATTCGTGAGACAAAATTATGTTGGACGTAAGCATTGCACTGCTTGTCCTAGAAAATGCGTGAGGCGGAACGCATGATGTTATAAATTAAGTAAACAGAGCAAGCATAAGGATTAATAGTATACAAGAACAAATATTCAGTACTGAACAAGAATAATGTTTGTTAGGAGTGATAAGGTCGTAGTCAAGGTTTTCCATACATACAAAATCCAATGAAAGAGTCTGTAATGTAATCAAACCTGATTTGACATTTCGACTTGAGTCCCTTTCCAACCATAGTAACACTGTCTCCTCTATACATATTTTCATGGCATTTGTTCTGATAATCTCTCCTCATCTGCACCTCGACTTTATAACTTTAAGCGTACTACTAAATTTGCGACTAGGTTTCATCATGTTACTGCTGTAATAACTACATGTAACCGTAAGTTCTTTTCTAATAGTTCTTTTTTGCGTCTCTTGCCAGTGAAACTCCCTTCCGATTTCTTGCTTCCCTGTCAACTACAATCTTTAAACATTTAATGCAACGCCAGTCGTCATCATCTGCTATTGCTGGAAAAGTAAAGAAGTTGTGCATCATATGGGATTTAAATTATGGGGAAAGATCAATATGTAAGCCATCATCGATCAATTCATAAACGACAAGAGAACGAGAAGGGAATAACTGCGTAAAGTCATGGCTGAGAGATGTGGTCGGAGAGAGGCCATTATAAGTTTTCGACTTAAGGACAATCAGATTAAATAAGTGAAACAATTAGTACATATTTAGAACTGAATGAAAGAAAGATATTTTATGCAAATATGGAGACATTTATAACCCGTACTTGTTAAAATAACGACCAGAATTGATATTTATCATTGTTATTACAATATGTTGTTAAGCTCAAATATTTTATGACGTGACAGGGGAATTTCTATAGATATTTTATTGTCGTAGAACTCGCCGTGAGTTTTATTGAATTATTAACTGAAGAATTAAGCTTCATCAGAAAATTCAAATCGGAAAACGGTGAAATTTTCATGTGTGTTTCTAGTAAATTACTATTCTTTAAAATATGTATAACATATAGGTACCTTCACAAATTGGGTATAAGTAAAGCTTAAAATGAATTTTAAAAATGAAACATCTTTCCTGAAGCTTTCAATTTAGCTTTAAATGAAAGCTAAAGGATTAAATTTACTATACCCAGTAAGCAAAATACTTTGGTGTATTTGAGACAGAAAGTATATTCATTGGAATAGAATTTCATTTTCTTCAGTTAAATCGATAACGTCAGCCATTTTCTAGACATTTGTAAACAAAACTTAATTTTCCGATTTAAAAATCTTGCAAAAATAATATATATATTTCTGAAACTTTATTTGAGGAAAATTTTCAAATTTAAAGTTAAGTTAATTGAAACAAATATTACATACTTATAGCATAACATGTTGCATAGAAGCATTTCCTAACCACGAGGTTTTGTTTTTCTGACGTATTAATCGATATATTGACATTGGATGCTGAACGTGTTCATAGTTAGGAATGGTGTAACAGACGATAAATTTCATTAGGATTTTGTTTATTTCCTGGAAGGGAAGGCAATCCTTAAAACATGTGACCTTTTAAGAACAGATTTATCGGTTGATACATCCATACTTCAGAAATTCTGTATCTATACATATATAAAAAGAAATCAAAATTCTTTGAAAAATAGTCTGGGTCTTCAGATTGTAATAAGCTTTAAGACATGATTAGTAAATACAGTTTTACTTAATAACAATATTCCTTAAGAATTATTTCATCGAAATTGACCTTTAAAAGATTAAAAGTCTTTATAAATTTTTCGATTTTCAATTGTAAAAAATGAAAACAAATCTTGTAATAATTCATTTTTCATCGAAAATATTTTTTCTTTAGACAATATTGTCCTTAATATATATTATTCATGAAATCAATTAAAAGCTTCTCTAATTAAATAATATTTTTTATTCCGTTTTTTTTTTTCGATTCATAACAGATTTTCGGTAAGATCGAATACGATTTTGTAAAAACATCTGTGATTTGAATTCTTCAAATAATTCTGCTTTTAACTAATATAATCAGTAAAAATTATCTCGATGAATTTCTCAAGCTTTCATAAAAATTAATTAATGGGGAGAAACACATATAAAATAAAAAGATTTTCTAATAAAAAGAAAATTCGAAAATAATTTTGTTCGTTTATGTATAAGTTCTGAAAAGCAGATTAAAATCTGACAATTATTTGATTTTTGCAAAAATTTCCAAATTAGTGCGTCTGTCACCGCAAAGTAGAGGCTAAAATTTGCTATGATAAAATTTAGCACAACAGCTGACGCAAGAAAAACAAGTTATTTAATCAAAATTTCGAATATTTTAAAAAGGAGTAAAAAATTTAATCAAATAACCCAAAAAATACTTTGACGTTTCCTCTTAACATAACGACTTTGACGATAAAACTATATTTTCATCATGTTCGGAGTATGTTTTCATCACGGTATGCTGATTTTTAGCAATCTTGTGAAGATACCTATTTTGGTATGAATATTTTCTTTTGCAGCCCAGGTAATTATAATATAATTCACATATATACTATGCAATACACATGCATACACACAAACAATATATATATATATATATATATATATATATATATATATATATATATATATATAATAAATTAATTGACTTTGAGCAACTATTTTGTAAAATAAAAATATCTATAAGAACACCGGATTATATATCTTACTGTTCTTTCTTTATATATATATATATATATATATATATATATATATATATATATATATATATATATATATATATATTGTTGGTTTCAATCTACATAGGAATGAATGCAAAAGCTTCCTCTACCCAGTTTATCGAAAAATCGTATAGATGCATGCTGGGATTTCTTTCTAGCCAGTAAGATGGACGAAATCTCGGTGTCATCCTCCATATTTTGGTTTTTTCTTGTCTTGAAGTCATAACTCTGTGATCACTTGTCTTTTTCCCATTTCTGTGTTAATACCATTCTTCCCTTGTGAACTTTCTACGTGATTACTATTGCTTTGCCTACTTTTGTCTTCAGTGGGGCTAGACGTCCGATTGCTTCAAACCGGGATATATATATATATATATATATATATATATATATATATATAGTGTAACTCGGATATAAGAGACACGGATATAAGAGAAACCCGGATATAAGAGAGATTTTCTCTGGTTCCAGATTAGAGCCCATACTTACCTAAACAAAATAGACCAAACTTGGATATAAGAGAAACCCGGATATAAGAGACTTCTTATCCTGTCCCGACAACTCTCTTATATCTGGGTTACACTGTATATATATATATATATATATATATATATATATATATATATATATATATATATATTTATATTTCTGTGTGTGTATTAATTAATGCTTAAATGTCAAAGAAAATATTTGTCATATGTCTGCACTGACCAATTATTTATTTTTTGCAGTTTAGTATTTTTTATATCTGGTTTGGTGATCTGTTAAATACTATGGTATTACTTATGGAAGGTTGGTTTTAAAACTGTATTTTTCTTGTTATTTGAATATATATATATATATATATATATATATATATATATATATATATATATATATATATATATATATATACAGACCGTTATGAAAATCACATAAACCTCAATAACTCGAACTTGCATTTAAAATCTTTTTGCAAATTTTAAACGGTTAATTTTGACGTCAGAACAAAGCTTGACGCAGTTGCAACTTGTTTTATTAAAGCTATTGGATTTATTATAAAAATGCAGTCGGAAATTATTATGTCAATCTAGACATGACTTTTTACTTCTATAACAATGTAATAAAATCGTCAACAATTGATCAATAGTTATAACAGAACAAATAGCAAACATATATATGAAGTCTTATAGTCTTTGCTGCCCAGGACAACCCTCAAGTTTGCCACCCCTCCCAAGGAGGAATACAATATTGCACATAAACAGCCTTAAAGTTTATATATATATATATATATATATATATATATATATATATATATATATATATATATATATATATGAAGAATATATAGTCTTAAGGTGTGCTATATTTATGGGATAAAGTGCTCGATATCAGAGATAGAGCGTGTGTAAATATAAAAGTTAACATAGAAGTCATCACTTAGAGGCGACAGTCTGTTTCATGCTATATGCATGGCCTGACGATTGCATATAGCATGCTATATGTGGCCTGACGATTGCATATAGCATGAAACAGACTGTCGCCTCTAAGTGTTGACTTCTATGTTCACTTTAATATATATATATATATATATATATATATATATATATATATATATATATATTTTAAATAAAAACAGACCACTTTAAGGTTCCATGTAATAAATTATTTCACCACAGCCCTTTTAAAAGGACTGCGGATCATCATTTTTGACGGCCGTATTAAACATATGTAATTTCCGTTAAATACATGGTGAAAGATTCAATAGTAGGGTAAGGGATCTTTCACGATGTCTTTAACGGGAAAATTACATATGTTTAATACGGCAAAAATGTGTAAATTTTCTTTTCATTTTTTGTTTGGAAGTAAAGTCTGATGATCCGCAGTCCTTTTAAAAAGCTGTGGTGAAATAATTTATTACATAAAACCTTAAAGTGGTCTGTTTTTATTTAAATTATTTGCTCTGAATTTACATTGAGCTCTCTGGATTTTATCCTCCTTAGGTTTACCCATACGGATTACCTAGTTTTTCATAAACTATATATATATATATATATATATATATATATATATATATATATATATATATTATTTAGTATTATATTTGTTCTGTTCTTTTCTTTCTTTTGTTATTGTTTAATGAACATTTTACCAATTCTGTTTGTTGGGCATTTCTACCAATTACATTTAACCATTCCGAATTGCGCTAAACACACACACACACACACATATATATGGTGCGACATATATTTAAAAACCATATTTAGCATGACATAATGTTACATAGTCTTTATGAAAGAATGAAAGAAATATCTTTTATGAAAATATGGACACAAAACGTGGCTAAAATCTTACTTTATCTAAGACACCATATAACACTGTATTAGAATAAATATACCAACTTAATTAAAATGAGATTTTTCTTAAAGATAATAGATTGAGAAATCAGTTCTTAGAAATAACAAGCGACGTATATAATATGAAAGTTATTCAAATTCAAGATTGATTATATTTTAATAACCAGCTGAAGTTTAATAATTTACTTTATGCTTTAAACAACTGAATGGTGGTCTTCAATAAAGCGACTAAGATTGAAGGGGATTCTAGGTGTGAGAGGACATTAAAAAAAGAAAAACATTATTAAGATGAGAGAACAATAAAAGAACAGGAATTAAGAACACAGAAGATAACGATTGACATTGCATTTAAATTTTTGAAGATCAAAATTGACTAGAAAACAAGAAGCCTGAAGAGAGTTCCACAAGCGAGAAGTGCAAGAGAAGAAACTGTTAGCAAGGAACTTACAGTTACATCTAGCCATTTCAACTATAAATTGATGAGACCTAGCCGCCAATCTAGTAGTGCGCTTAAAGTCCGAAAGTTTAGGTACCAAAGAGTAAAACAATATTTATTTTGAGAATACAAAAAACGTGGCACAAGGCCAAAAGGGGGGATAGGAGAAGGTTAGTCTTCACTCTGCCTTATCTTAAAATCAGTTAACCAAAATTACTGACCCAAATATACCACAATATTTCTTACACCAAAACAACAGGTTCTTACTTACCATTCTCACTACAGACACCATAATACCTCAAGTCTCTATGAAGTCCTAACCAGTTCCTGTACAATTCGTCTGTGGGCGTGGGGGGAGGGTAAAATAACAACTTTTAAAAATTAAACCCCAGTGAAGAGGAAAGCTCATCAAAACAATAACCATGAAAATATTTATAGAAAAGGCACAGGGAAACTATATTACGGCCGTGGGAATGTAACTGTAGCCGAGATGCCGGGTCAGGACCAATGATATTGCAGTTACTGAATGTGAAAGGATATGAGAAAAAGAAAAACATTAAGGAGAGAGAGAGAGAGAGAGAGAGAGAGAGATAGCAATAAAAGAAGAGGAATCAAAAAGTCAGACGATAACGATTGACATCACATTTAAGTCTTTGAAGAGTTCCAAAAGTAAAGAAAGTGCGAGAGAAGTAACTTAACATAAAACTTATGGTAGCATCTCGCCATTTCAACTGTAAAATAATGAGACCTAGCTGCCAATCTAATACTGCACTGATTTAAGTGTAGTATTCTTGTAAAATCGATATACCTAAGAGGAAAGCTCATCAGAACAATTTTCATGGAAATATTTATAGAAAAGACACAGGGAAGCTACATTATGATGGTGGGAAAATGATTGAAGATGAGAGACTGAAGATGAGCAGGTTTTTCTTTGTATTTTATCAAGAATTCTAAATACATAGCAAAAGCACCTGATCAAATATGGCAGCAATATTCAATGCAAAGATGAATGGCAGACTTATAAATGTATAAGATAGATTCTGGGGAGGAAAATTGTCTAGCACAACCCAGTGAACCAAGTTTCCTAGCGGCAGACCTAGCAATTGATTCAATATAATCATTCCACTTCAATATCCGAGGAAATCGTTAGCGAGAGAAGATGCAATGATTCACTCTTCTGAAGGTTATCATCATCATCATCTTTTAAAATAACCATATGTGCCTTTTGTAACCAAGTTCAATTGCGCTCATCTATTTTGATCCTCAACTGCTTGATCAGCAGCTACAGCCCACATGAATCACTTCCATCTGTACCAGAGCAACGTATCTGTTTGCTGACCTCTCTTTGTCTCAGCTCGTAATGAGCGCAAGCGTGTCCTCACTGAAGAAAAGTTACTGTTTGCTGATAGAATGAAACAACGTATTGCATCTCGCAAGTTTGGTTCTGGAGACTATTGGCGGCTCTGCAAGCGTATGCTGAAAAACAACAAATCCACTACCTTTCCTCCGTTCAATTAATTCGAAGTCCTAACATCCACAGCGGATAATGCTGAATGCTTTGCTCGGAAATTCTCATCCAACTCAACACTCGACTCATTCGGAGTGCCCACATCTGACCTTCCCCCCTAGAACTGAGTGATATGCGTATAGCCCCATCGTTAATCTTGAACATCACCACTAAATTAAACTCCCATAAAACAAGTAGAGGTGACGAAATACCAGAGATACCTTAAGAAATGTATTCCTGAGCTGGCTCCAGTTCTCTCGCTGATTCTTGCTTTCCAGCCTGTTGGCAGTCCTCCTCTGTCATCCCTGTTTTTAAGAACTCTGGAGACGCTTCTGACCCCTCTAACTATCAGTCTCCTATCACTCTTCGGCAAAGTCTTCTAGGCTTTAATTAAAACCGAATTGGTTAAGCATCTTACCTCCCACGATCTACTCTCTGACAAACAATATGGTTTCCGTTTTACCCGGTCTAGCACTGATGTCCGTACGGTCATAACTGAATATATATATCAAGCTCTTGATTATAACAGCGAAGCTCGAGTTGTGGCTCGAGATATCTCGAAGGCGTTTGATAGGGTTTGGCATGCTGGTCTTCTACGTAAGCTTCAGGGCTACGGTATTACAGGACGATTATTTGATTAAATCCAATCATTCCTATCAAATAGTGAAATGAAGTTTCCTCAAGGTTCTATCCTGGGTCCTACACTGTTTCTGTTCTTCATCAATGATCTTCCTGATGTCATCTGCTCTCAAGTAGGAATTTGTGTTGACGGTACTACAATTTACTCTTGTCACAACAGTAAATCCGGGAATGCTGACAAAGCTAACTTGGCTGTTGGTCTCGAAAAGGACCTCCAATTGGGGGGGGGGGGGGCTTGTAAATTTTAATGCCTCCAAATCAAAACTGCTCTCATTTAACCATCATAGAGAAACTTCCGCGCCCCTATTAGCATGGTTCATGCTTGACTTCTCGAGAGCATCTCACTGCGCCATCTTGGCCTCACTTTTTCTACTGACTTGAATCAATAGCTGCATCTACTGCAAGGAAAATTTGTTCTCTGTGTCGTGCCAGAAGGTTTTTCTCGTCTGAATCCATCCTACACATCTACAAATCTACCATTTGTTCATGAACTGAATACTGTTGCTATATATGGTCTGGTGGTCCTCATGTTCATCTCAGAGTCCTTGACAAAATCCAAAGAAGGATCAGAAATGTGATCGGTCCTGACTTGGCATCTCGATTCCATTCAATTTCTCACAGACTTGATATGGCTTCCCTCTATCTTTTCTACATGGCAACTGTTCTGACGAGCTATTTTCCCTGGTTCCCCGACTACATGAATTTAAGCGTGCTACTAGTTTGATATCTAGGTTCCACACTTTTAATGTTGAAATAGTTAAATGTAACCGCCACTTCTACTCCAACAGCTTATTCTCCGTCACTTCCTGACGGTGGAACTCCCTTCCTCTTACTTGTTTTCCTGATAACTAGAATCTCCAAAAATTTAAATGCAGCGTCAATCGTCATTTTTTGATGCCTTGATCCCTGTTTATCGTACTTTTTATCCTTTCCTTAATCCCCCTATACCCAGTCTTTTTTTTTCTTACTTTCACTCTCTGTAACCCCCCCCCCTGCGTACTAGTGGCACTCCCGCCTTGCATGGAGTTTAAATGCGAAAAAAGAAAAGAAAAGAAAAGAACTGGCGAAATGTGCACGATCTTTAAAATGAAGTAATTCGATAAAAGAAAACAAAGCAACAGGTGTTTTTATTAACACATGTAATACTTTCAGTATACTAATTAAAAACAATGATATTTCTTTATTTTGTTTCTTCCCACACTCTTTCTTGAGGGTCGGGGGACATGCATCAATGCCCTCCACTGACTCCTCTCTCTAACAAAGACCGTGCACTCCACCAGCGTTCTTCCTGTTCAATCTCTGATGTCATCAGTTCAGTTTAGCCAAGAGGAAACTTGGTCTCCAGTTATTGGTGCGTCTCTCCAGGGTGCAGATGTTCTGGGTCCTGATGACATGGCAAAAGTATTGCGGTTTTAATTTCTTTATGGTCGCTACCGGAAACAGTAAACAAGTGATAAACTTCTCTGTCTGTTCAAAAGACAGAGAAGGTGTGCGAACCGGGTGATAGGCGAACTTATCTACTCCTATTGAAAAAAAGTAGGAAATTAAATTAAAAAATATATATAAAAATATAAACTTTTACTAATGTGAAATCCAAATTAGACCGTTTTAAAAGTTAATGCTTATGTTACTCTATAGAATAATATCCCACCATAAAGAATTGACTCAGATTCGAACGCAGCCTGAACTCACGGTTTAACTCTTGCAATCCGTTAATATTAATTTGATCCCACTTGACTGACTCACCATCTAAGTGGATAAATATGTTGAATATCTTTTGAACTTACGAGTTCTGTTCAGACCAATCCGAAAAAGGAAGATTAACTCAGGATGTAATTTGAAATGGATGCGCAGATAGTGCAAGGCTGTGTAGGTATCGTAACATTTATTGGTGTGTAGTCGGCGTTTTCGAATCCCAGCTTATTCTGTTGCATTCATTGTCACGGGAACGCCTTGATAAATCCATCTTTTACCTCTCTACCTATGGGTTAAATAGCAGAGTCGACTAGGTTCTGTAGTCTTGGGTAGCAACCACTCATGGAGAAGGAGCACGTTGGATTTAAAACAGTGGAGAAAATAACGAGAAACATTACCACTGTCTTTCCCAATAAGTCACAGATTATAAAGAAACAGAATTTGTGGAGACACATGACAGATTAATATTGTGTTATTTCTTTCCTTTTATAAACAACTTTCACAACTTAATGCCATAACTCCTGGAAGAGAGCAGTTTCAGCAATCTTGTAATCTTGTTTAGTACACCTAAACCCTAAGCCTAACCCTAGCCTAAAAGTACGTTTTCCAATATAATGTGTTCGAACAAATGCACAAATACTTTTTTAGAGTCTGGACATAGTTGCAAATGTTGACGAAAATCACAATAAATTGATAAGTTATAAATTGTATTTTAACAGGATACGTAATTATATGTTCTATTTTAGTCTTTTCCGTGCATATTATCGATAAGAATAAAATAATCAAAATTAATACCCGTCTTGAATTTGAAAAAAAAAAATGTCTCAAAATTGAATAATTGATTTGTTTTTTACGGCTTATCAACCTTTTGTAAAGTAATTAAAACCCGAAAATATTTTTAGATTGTAAGAATTCTTTGGAGATAATAATGATACAAATCGTAAAAATTAACTCATGGCTGCGGGGAGGAGAGCTGGATGCATACTTTTCTCTTTATCGCAAGTGAATATACCGAATACGTCTCGGCTCTGCGATTTCCAATTCCGAGCCGTTGTCCATTAATCCCTTCGCTCATTCAAGCTTACAATCCCTAGTATTCCCATCTAGGTCACCCGTCTAGGTCCTGTCCCTGCTCGACGCCGGTGACCGTACCAGAACCTGTGTTTCAACGTGATATGGCCGTAAATCGCAACCATTTGTTTGCGACTAAAAGGATATCTTCCAAGAAATGTCTTTGGCCTGGAGCAAATAAAAAAAGTTATGCGAAACATTTCTTTATTCCAGATCTTACTCTACCGGTGAACTGAATATAGATTTAAGAGAATAAGTGAATTCGCTGATGGTAAAAAAAACAAAAAAACACGTTTGTCTTGGGGAAGCTGACGAAATATTTCGCCTATAAGCACAAAATATCTTGATTTAAAAAAGTTTTTAAACCGAACTGCAAGAAATGTTTTATAGCAGATTATAAGTTTCCCTTATGGACTTCCATACACGTTACATTATAACCAACTAATTAATTAGCAATATGACAAAATACACGCAGTGAATAAACTTACAATATATTAGTAGAATTGTTATTTAATTATTTAATATTATTTAATTATCCACTATTTTTGTTTTTAATGACAAAAGTTTTGAATCCTAGAAAAGGATTCAAAAAAGAAAACAAGAATCTCTAATGGAGTATTTTCAAAATTTAGAAATCATATAATTCTGCTTGTCCTTCTTTTAGCTCGCACAAACATTACGCACGAAAGGTAGTTAGATGTATTTAACGTCTCCTGGCAATACCTCATAAATAATGCACCATTCTGTTTTTATCACGTGGAAAGACGGAAACGACATATCAGAAACGTTACTTGGTTCCAGTGAGAAAACGAAAGAAAGACAGACAAAAAGAAGTGCTTACGTCTCCTGACTATACCTCATAAATAATGAACTATTCCATCTTGATCACGTGGAAAGACGGAAAAGACATATCAGAGATGTTACTTTTTTAAAAAAATTATTTTTACTGTTACGTTCACTCTTTAGAAAGCCTGCAGGCAACTCAAATATTTTTTATTTTTTTAATATTTTTTTATTGTTAAACTCAAATATTTAACGATGCGGTAGGGGAATTAACTGAAAAATTAAGATCTCTATCTATAAAAGGCAGGATGTGTGTGTGTGTGTATGTGTGTGTGTGTAACGAATGCACGCCCGCAATTTTCGACGGATTTGCACCAAAATTTACATGCACATGCTCCAAGTTAGCGCGAAGGCCAAGACCGAATTTGCATTTCACAACTCACATCGATAGTGGAAATAACCGATGTTTTCATGCTTCTACGGCACTTTTCATGTAGTTTGCGGCCATTTTGTACTGGCCAGAGTAAGAGCTTATAGCTGGCTGCCACGAATAGGCAGGAAGATTCTATTGCCAGCGTGAGAGCCAACAGCTGACTGACATGACTGTTAACTAGCATGCCAGCATGCAAAAAAAAATCGAAAAAGTGGGAAAAATTTAAATCTGCATGGCAATTTACTCCAATTGGCTCATTCGCTTGCTTAAACTCAACGTTGATTCTGATTCCGCAGAACTGGTATGGGTGTGAAAAAGTATTTGTTGTTAACATTCTTTTTTCATTTGGTTTTTCCAGTTACGAGTCCTTTTTTTTTTAAAGCTGATCGTTTTGTGTTCATTTTGTTTAGTTTCTTTTTCGTAACAGATTTAATGTTTAGTATAGAGCTTAGAAAAAATTCGCAGTGTGAGATAGGCAAGTAGTAAGGCATGTAGCAACATCAGCACGGCAAAGGGCACTCCTTTAAAGGCAAGGAAGGGCAAAAATATTTTAAGTCAAGTGATAGCGATTGCTGTATGAGTCGTACGATTTTTTAATCAAGCACGGGCAACGCCGGGCCATGCTGCTAGTTCATCATAAAATTAGAAAATTTTGCAACTTCTACGGGAAGGAAACTGAAAGAAATTGGTATGAACACCACCCAGACCCGGTTACGGATATAGGACCTGTTACAATTTTATGGAACTACACAATACACACAGACAGAACAATATAAGCTAACCGTCCAGACATTGTTATTAGAGAAAAAAAAAGTGCCTCATTATTGATGTGGCAGTCCCTACAGACTGTAATGTATCTTTGAAGATCTTCAAAAATCTATCAAAATACAAGGACCTTGAAATAGAAATCTCAAAAATGTGGAACATGGGAACATCAACAATCCCTGTTGTAGTTTGAGTCCTCAGGTTGGTTGGAAAAGATTCCAGTAGACTCAATGAAGGGATTGCTGAAATCTCATGCCTTAAAGAAATACAAAAAACTGTTCTCACGAGTACAGCCCACACCCTACGAAGGACTTTATCTATTTAAAATATGTTTTTTTTTATTCACTTGGTCAGTGCAAAATGTCATGATACCATTTCTAACTTTAGGTCTCTGGGCGTGACCTGGAAAGAAATGTGTACACACCAGAAATTAAAGGAAGTAAAATAATATTAATAATAGCTGGGCACTCGTATTCGGGGATACCCGTCTATTAGGGCGGCTAGCCAATCCCTATTGCAGACGCCTACTCAGGTACATTTATGCTTGTTCAACACCCACAGAGCCCACCTATGGATTATATTGCATCTATGCTGAGCGGACCGTAGTTGCAGTTTCTGGAAGGGAGCGCGTTATCTAGTGTGATCGACAGTCTGAACATGGCCAGCACGCTCAAACCCTCAGTCACGATGACTTTGTGAATTCGTGCTAGCACAGCCATCGACTGCCCCAAAGGGTTCTGTCTACACAATTTCACTCACAAGTCTTGGGTCAATCCGTGGTATGGGTTTTCAGGCACTTTCGAAATATACAGCACTCTGAGATCGCCACCTCCAGACCGATAACACCGGGAAGTCTTCTTCCTGATAAATCGACCATGGTGAGATTAAAACCCGGGTCTCATGGTTAGGATACACGCACACACACATGTTAATAAGCACAAAAAAGGGATATAAAACTCAATTTTCAGAAGAATAGGTTAATAACAACAAATTTGACAGGTGAATTATGCCAAATAGGAAAAGACAATTATTCGTACAGTATGAAAAATAGAAAAAAAAATGAACAATTTTCACAATGTTAATAGTCAATAGCATAGCCTTGCATCTTTATAATATGCTGCAATCGTTTTCTAAAGTTTTTGATTAGATTTGAACAAGTCTTTTCTGGGATTTTCTTCCATTCTTTAGTGGTTGCATGTTCTGAAGGTTTTTTGGTGATTGACGATTTTTTCGAACTTTCAATTCTTGCCATAGAGTTTCAATAGGATTCAAGTCAGGAGTCATTGAAGGCCATGGCAGAACTGTAATCTTCTTTTTATGAAGCCACGCAGTCACTGATTTAGATATATGGAAAAATAAATCACCGACCTAAATGAAGATTTTGCTCTGATAGTTGTAGATTTTCACCCAGAATTTTGATATAGCTTGCAGATTTCATTATTCCTCTTATTGCATTTAATTGTCCAGTCCCACTTGAGCTAAAACAAACGCAAAACATTATAGAACCGCCTCTATGTATTAATGTTGCCACTGTGTTCCTTGGGAGGAAAGCTTCACATTTCTTGCGTCATATCTGTTGTACAGCATTACGGCCAAAAAACTCAATTTTTGTTTCATCACTCCATAGTACTTGTGTCCAAATTTTCTTTGTCCAACAACGTTTTGGCAAAATTAAACCGACCAACAATGTGACATAGTTTGGGAAGAGGGGTTCGTTGTGGTTAGTTTTCATACAACTCATTTCAATTTAAACAACATTGTATTGTGCAAGTACTTACGCTGATACCCATCGTATCCAAACTTTTGGCGATGTCTTTCAAAACAACTCTTGGGCTTATATTAACATCGCGACACAGTTTTGGTGCAGTTCTAGTTGACAATTTGGGTTTTTTTTCACACCCACACATATTCTCTGTGGTGCCAAACTGTTTAAACTTCTTTATAACGGACTGTACCGTAGATCTAGGGATAGCTAACCGGTTTGAAATAGAGCTGTAACTATTTCCCTACTTGTGAAAGTTGATAATTCTCTGACTCAAGTCAACGTTAAGCTCCTTTGTCTTCTCGATCATGTTGTTAGCGTAAGAATAACAATGGTAACATTCTATGTATCACGTGATGTTCTTTGTTGGAATTATCACAAATATTCCACTGAATAAATAGTCTAGAAGGTTTCAACGATAAAATAATTGTGTAAATTACTTATACTTACACGAATCAATCAATTTAAAACGATATTTTCTAATGTACGACTAATTTTGTTTTTCATAATTTGCATAATTCGCCTGAATAATTTCGTCGTTGACTATATATATATATATATATATATGTTGGTTCCAATTGCATAGGAATTACACCAAAAGTATTCACCTCCACAAATTTAACGAGAAGTCGTACAAACGCTTGCTTGGATTTCTTTCTAGAGAACAAGATCGACTACTTCTCGGTGTCATCCACCATATTTTTGTCCTTTCTTGCTTTGAAGTCAAAACGTCACAATCACTTGGCTGTATCCCTTTTGCGTGTGAATACCATTCTTACTTTTTGCTTCATTACTATTGCTTTGCTTAGTAATGAAGCTTATCATTTTTGTCCTCTTCTTTTTTTTCCTTTTCTTATTGTTTATTAGAAACTGTCAATTCCATTTGTTGGGCATTTTTGCCAATTACCCCTAACTATGGCCAATTAATCTCTCTCCCCTCTCTCTCCCCCTCTCTCTCCCCCCTCTCTCTCTATACATACATACATCTTTCTGAATGGGTCAAGTGAACAGAAGGAAAGCTTTGTGCTTGTGTGCGACACCCACACAGATACCCACAATGATTCACGCCAAGTTCACGTTGTATGGAATGACCCTGAGAATTGTAACCAAAGAGGACTATGTCATGCCATCATCTCCCTTACTTTTTCTCGGGGAGCTTCACAGTCATTCCCACTTTAGATTGAGGAGCAGCTGAACGTATTCCAACGTGGCTCCACTCCCTCTTAACTGGCATGATTGGTCGAGAAATTAACAGGAGTGACGGGTCGAGAATTTACATGATCATGACGCCCTCAACATGGAACCTCCTAGCTCAGGAAATTAAAAAAATTGTGTGTGTAGGAGTCTGAATGAGACTATAGATTCAGCCATTCAGCAGTGTTTTGTGCAAGCTGGTGGTCGTCTCTCTGTTATAGTGTTGGATGTTTTCTGCTAAAGTTCACAAGGATCACTCTTCAGATTTCACCTCCATTGAGCATGTGTGGGACATGTTACAAACTTCAATAAATTCCCTGTAAACACAACATAGTCACGGATAACCATGGAACGTAACTGCATATATGCTGGTTGATTTTGCTCAGCGGCACATGAGCCAAAATCTAAATAATTTGAATACAATTTTATAGCTTCAACTAAATATATTTTGTACGCATTTGTGTGCCTTTAATTACTGATATTGCCCAAACTCTCTAGCCTTGAGTAGTAACCAATCTAGGAGAAGGAAAACCGAGGAAGACCAGTCCGATGTTCATTTGTAAATAAAACTCAAACATATATTCAAATTACATAATTCAAGTCTATTTGAACTAAAATATAGAGAGCAATAGGGTTGTAGCACTGTAGCCAGTTTCATTGAAATTGCAGCCCCCAATAAATCCTCAAATTTTTCTGTCGCCCCTATAAAATTTACCAGGGACTCCATGTAGCCCCAAGGTTAAGAACCATTGCCCTGGTCAAACCCACTGTGGCTACGACTGCAGTACATGTGGTCACTCTGCAGACCTAAATAGTTATGGAACTCGTGATGATATGTGTATTAAAATCTGTTAAACAATAAAATGTAAGATCGCTACTTCTGTTTCTTGCGTTCTGTGTCGTCTCGGGATGCCCACGCTATTAATAAAAACGGTATCAACGAAAAAGGTTATTTAATTTTGGTATTCGTTTTATTAACAATGGCAGCTTGGATTCTAGAAGTGCTGACGTGAAAGGAACGCACGTCGTACGTTAGCTCAGCGTCCCTCCGCTGGTGGTAATAGCCGGTCGCAAACCTGGGTGTGGGAAGCACATCGACGCTTTAGAATATTTGAGACCATCTATTGAATTCGCGTTTTTAGAATTATATCCAAAACTAAGACAAAGGCAAAGCGTCACTGTCAGAATGCCCCGCCCACGATTCACTCCGGCCAATCGCTGACAATTCTGGCCCTGGCCTTCGCATTCTGTAACCTGTTGAGGGATTTAAGCCTATAAAAGGATAACGGCAGATACATCGTATCCGAACCTGATAGAGTCTAAGAGGGGCTCGAAAGGCAAAGGAATCTTCGGAATTTCCTACTATCTCAAAAATGTCTATACATATTGCATTCACGTATCCTTTTGGGTTTACAGCTTGTGAGATAAAACCTCACCAAATAAAAACTGGATGAATAAGGAAGAAAGAGGACTTGAAGGAATCTTTGGGCTTCCTGGTGGCATGTGTATGAAAAGAACTTAGATTTAAAAATGTCATGAATTACTTACATTCAGAATATTGTCCACATCTTTGTTGTTAGTGTTTGAAATTTTGAAATGAACTCTTTATTTATTTAATCTAGACTTTTCTCGGTTTACTGGCTATATCTAAGGGTATCTTATTTTGTTTTTATTTAGCGTCGCTCAGTTCTTGTTCAACTTGAATCTATTGTGAACTCACAATTACGATGTCACAAACCATCGTTTTAATCCATTAGATTATTGGGATGATACTTAAGCTGCTTCTTGTATATTTAGCGATTAGTGCTCAGTGGAATGCCGCCAGAATTAATCTTTGCTGAACAGTTTCAGAATAATGACGTATCCAAGGAAGAAATCCCCAGGTAGGTAGAAAGATAAAGCATTAACTGATAACCAGACACACATGATAAAGAAAAGGAATTCATATGCAAAGGATTTCGTGTTTTATAGCTAATAACAGCAGCTTCCTTATCACGAAGATATAACCTTTTTAACCGGATTTCGTTTCATCAATATATATTTTAAAATAATTAAAGTAAATAAGTTAATTAAAAATAATCAAATAAGCAAATAAAAATAATTTCTAATAATTAAGCCAAAAGTTTAAAAGAAAAAATTATTTCTAAATATTTTCAATGGAACTGACAAAACTGAGACTTTAAAATTGGCCATTTAAAAACATATTTTAATAAATATGTATGTTTAAAAAAAGGCATGTCATTTAATTATTTATGAGGTTTGTCCAAAAGTTCCCAGCGTTATTTTTGTTTATTTGTTTATTTATTTAAATATTTTTATTTATTTGTTTATTTTTTCTATTTTTATTTTTTAAAATTTATTTATTTAAGTTTTTATTCCAAGTGAAGCTTAAGTTTTCCAGGCCTCATCATGTATCTAAGAAATTTCGGCTGTCTTTTCATGATTCTAATTAGAAGTGTTCTTTCTGATTCTTTTGCCATTTCCTTTAAGACTTGCTTGTTGTATGGAATTCTCAATATCTGTAGAACCATATTTCTGTTGCCTCTAGCTTTTTTCTTAATGGGGGGTGGGGAGATTGTCCAGCATTCACTGCCATATAAGAGGATGGATATCCCATGGCAATCCAGCATTCATTTCCTTGTTTCTAACGAAATTTTTACGTTTGTCCGCATTTTGCTTAGCTTTTGAAAGTCATCAATGCGAGTTCGGATCTTGGTGTCATATTTTTGATCCTCTGTTAAAACGTTTCCCAGATATTCTGCGCCTGCTTCATGTTTATATCTCCAATTCGTAACTCGCATCTTGGGCTTTTTCTCTTGCTGACGACCAGACTTTCTGTGTGCTTGCAGTTGATGGTTAGTCCTAACACGTGAGTAGATAATAAACCTGGATGACTTTCAGTATAAAATAAATATGGCGGAAGAATAAAGAGCAATAAAAAAAAGCTAACATTATAAACTAAAACAAATAAAGTATCCACACTGGCATAGACTCCATTTTCGGAGACCTGATATTAAAAAAAATACCCTAACGGGTGTTTTCACTCTAATGGCTTGTAACACTAAAAATTAAAACTCAACAAAGTTCCGTTAGAGTCGATAATCAGAATCAACATTAAATAAGAAATAGAATAAAATAAAATTGCTTGATAGAAAATGAAAAGTTTGAAAACGAAATGAAATGCACGCATCTATATGAGCCAAACTTATGTAAGCCAATCATATAAAACGCGTATAATTCGAATTAATATATATTTTCTTCCGTACAAACATAAGAAATTAACTTTGGCAAACTTTAATATATTTCTCTGTACGAGGTCTGATCAAATTGGGAGTTATGCTATAAAAAGAAAACTACAACACGTATCAATTTGGCATTTAATTTCCTTCGAAGTAGTCCCCTTCTGAAACCATAAACTTTGTGTAGATTTGCTCGTATTGATGGAAGCATTCCTGGAACTCCTTTTGGCGGAGTGGGTGGGGAAATACCGAGCAGCTGCCTCGTCACATTCTCTTGGATTTCCTCGACGTTTTGAAATCTTGTTCCTTTCAAGTGTGATTCGATTTTTAAAGAGGAAAAAGTTGTACGGTGTGAGATCTGGGAAATATGGTGGTTGCCGAACCTGGAGAATGTTGTCTTGGCCGAAAACTGCTGCACAAGGCATGGTTACTGATGGAACCTCTGCGGAGTGGTTTGGCGACCACACTCTACACACTTTCCTTCTAAGCATTGCTATAAACAACGAAAACAAGCGAGAACGTTATAACTTAGTGTAACGACGCAGCAGGTCAATCTGTGTCAAACAGCTCCACTCTGCGTACTTTAGCTCCTTTGCCATAGCATCATTCCCGCTACTATTTGATCACACCCTGTTTATTAAAAATCTGAAGAGCATAATGTAGATAAACAAATTTATTATTTTTTATATGTCGATGTCACTTGTATTTTTGTCTTTGATATTCAACTACAAATATCCGAAAATACCACTTCAACATAGGTTATTTTATCGAACTTAGCGGGAGTAGGCCAAGAATTCAAAAGCTTTTTCCATTTAAAACTCAAAGTTAAGTAAAAATTTGGCAAGTCTCGCTAAATGTTTATTGCGAGTTTTTAGTTGTTTATATTGACTATATTTCTGTCGAATGTCAGCCCTTAAATGCTTACGGCTATATAACGTTGAACCCCCGGCTCTCGTCTGATCAACGTAATTAAGTAACATTGAGTCCGGCCGCATAAGTGGCTGCAGGAGAATACCAGGTGCTGTAAGCTACGCGAGATACCTAGCAAACCGGAGATGTATGCAATCTCGCTACTTATACTAACAGAATACCTTATGGGGGTGCTTCTGAACTGACAGTTCGCTATACCTACCTAGAGTGATGAGAGTGTCAAACAATCCAACTCAGTGCCTACGAGTTTTCGAAAATGCCTACAAATGACTTTACAAGATATAAACGTTGACTAGTATTGCAATTAACATGCTTTTAAATAACTTTTTCTTTTCTTTCTTGATTGAAATTTTGTTTTTAATTAAGTTGCCCCCTTCCGATTTCTCGCTTTCCTGAAAAATACAATCTTCAAAAATTTAAATGCAACGTCAATCGCCATCTTCTTGAGCCTTGTTACTTTATTGTACTTTGAACAATCCCTCCCATTAAAATCTTCTCATTATCTTTCACTCCCAGTGCGTTTTAGTCGCAATATCGCCTTGCTTGGGGGTGAAGCGATTAATACATACATACATATGTTCAGATATGTAGAAAAATAGGAAAGAACACGTTAAGTAAATAACACTGCTCCATACGGAAGTAGAGCTTAAATTATAATTATTTTTTTTATTTAAAAAAAAAATTATATATATATATATATATATATATATATATATTATTACTAAGAATTAATTCAAAGTTTTGATTATTTTTTTAAAAAAATTACGCTGAATATTGTTCTAATGTGCAATGACTGTAAATATTTTTGTAAGGGGAAAAAGAGTATATTGTATTTCAGGGAAAATATTTTTAATATTAAAACATATAAGCCTTTTTTTAAAATAAATTGTTTTCTTTTAATACTTATTTTTAATTTAATTTTTTTTCCACTTTATTTTTAAAAGTAATTAAATGACGGAGGATTTGTGTGTCTTAAATAAATAGAAACTAGTTCAATGTTTTTGTTAAAAGTTTATTTTTATATATTTGTGTTTTATATAAAATAAATAGTAATTCTAAAAATTCGTCGTTTATCAAAGAAATCTATGGAATATTCTATGAATAATTTGTAGTAGTATGTAAAGTTTAATAAATAAAATAAAATAAAATAAATATTTCGTAAATCCCCTGAAAAGTATCATCTACTTATCTTCTTAGCATGTCATTAAAATTAATACCAGTATCCTAAAAGACAGGTAAGTTAGCTAACTTAGTTTCTGAAACCAGATATTTGGATAAACGAAACAAAAAAGATCAAAGTTCCAGTACCAAAGCAAATGATAATCCAACCGCATTCACTGCACTTCCCGATCACTTACCAATTTCAATATTATCTCAGGAGAAAATATGTCTTCGATGTCCATCTTTTCTACCCTTTCAGCAGGAAGTAGGACAGATTGGTCCACTACCACTCTAATCAATAAAGAACTAATCAAAAATACTGACTGCTACAAATACAGAGCAATCTTTCTCTCTCTCTCCCTCTCTCTGTCTCTCCACCCCCTCTACCTCCCCATCTCGCCCCCTCTCTCTCCCCATCCCTCTCTGTTCCAACGAATCGCGAGTTACGAACTATGTCTCACCAGCAACAGGATACAAGTTTGTATTCCTATACAAAAGAAAATAAACCCTCCAAAACAACGTTGGCTTATCGTTCGTTCATTTTGAATATAAAAATCAACATTCTGCGCCAACCGTTACATATTCAGTCATCATTCATTCATTAAATCTGCCACTGTTTATTTAAAAAAAAATGAATTCGAAACACAGTGTAATTTTGGATACGTTTTACCCATTTTAATTCATATATATCTTCGCTTATATAAAGAGCATAAAAAATAAATTGTTTATCAAAACCTATATATATATTTTTTTTTTTGGAATATGTTGAATTAGAATATATATGGTTTTATCATTGTGTTGCATCCGTCGGTGTTGAGAAACCTTTCACCCAAAGAATTATACCTCAGCTGCTGATGGCGGTGAAGCATCTGTTATGGCTGTACAGACTCACACAGGAATGACAGCCTCGATTGCAACAAATGCATGTGAATACGCTCTCCCTCGATGTCGCCTTGTTGTTTTCATTTCGTCGAGCACGCTTCTCCCCGGCGGCAACTTTTCATTTCTCCTCTCCTCTCTCCAGCTCACGATGTAAATCGCATCTCGAGTGTGAGCTATCGTTGGCGACGTCTTCCCACTTCTTGAGATCCATGTCTATTGTCCTCATGTCCCTTTTACAGACGTCTTTTAGCGCATATTTAGGTATAAGAAACTTTTTGTCATATCTGGACAGATAGCATAGGATTTTAAGGGTCTAAATATTGTAGCGTTGGAGATTAAGACGGACTCACATACACACATATACATATACACATACACAGAGGGTACTCTGACATGGTGTAATGGTTAGAAAGCTTGTCTTGTTAGATTAATTACGACTGAGTAGTGAGTTCGATCCTCACTGGGTGCCCGATACTTTCGGCCTCGTGCCACATCTAAGCTGTGCTTAGAAAATCACTATACACAGAGATGAATGTTCTTTTTATATAATAGATAGCTTATTTTGATAATGGGATATTGTATTAACCACCGTGACGACCAGTCATTGTATTATGTGTGTATAACAGTATAGTTATTGACATTTAATTATTAATTTTAGATATATCACATATTCTGTACGTTGAAGAAAGATAATATCTCAAAAGAGAAACAAGATATCAAGTTGTTGAGTGATGAGATGTAACTTTGAAAATTGCAGTCAATGTTGAATTGAAATCAGAGACAGATAATAAAAAAAAAAGAAAAGAAAATGGAAATCATGACAGAATAAGAACAAGAAAAATATATGGTTGGAAGATTCACAAAAAAGAAATGCAAAAAAAGTGAAAGGGGTAATAAGCAAGAATAAAAGTGGATTGACCAGTAAAAATGTATTTGAAACCGGCGTGACAAATGTAAACAGAAAGAAGAAGAGACATTATATTAAGAACATTAGCAAAAGACATGAAAGAAACAGAACTATCACCTTTAAGTAAACACTGAAATAGGGAAAAATGCATAAAAAAACAATTTCTCTAGGGTAACTTTAAGCTATGAACATAAAACTATATCTGAGAAATTTCATAGCTGGACTTGAAATTGACTACTTCATATAACTAGTCAAAAACATGATATCTAGACCACTGGGTGGAGGTGGAGGTGGAGGTTTGATGGTAGTATTGTAGGAAGTAAAATTATAATTCTCTTCAAAGTTGATAGCAGTATCAAGATAAATACAGAGACTTATTGTAAGGTTTTGAAGAATGTACAAAACACAACCAAAAAACGTACAAATAAAATATACATACAAGACAATATAACTTCATTTTTATGTATATTAAGATAGACGGGATATTGTGTTTATTTAGGTATAAGGGATTTGGCGTACATTTACGTATAAGTGATTCTGTGTATATCTAGATAGAGCGGATATTGTGGTTATTTAGGTATAAAGGATTTGGTATATATTTGGGCATAAGGGATTTTGTGCATAGCTATATAGATGAAATAATGTGTGTATTTAGGTATAAGGCATTTGGCGTATATTCAAGTATAAAGAATTCTGTGCATATCTAGCTAGAGGGGATATTGTGTTTTTTATGTATAACGGGCTTGTATATTTAGCTATAAGGTATTTTGCGCATATCTACTTGGAAACCATATTGTGTTTATTTCAATATCAGGGATTTAGCGTATATTTAGCTATAAGGTATTTTGTGCATATCTAGATATAGGCCATATTGAGTTTTAGGTATAAGGAATTTGGCGTATATTTAGGTATAAGTGATTTTGTGAATATTTATATATCGGGGATATTGTGTTTATTTAGGTATAAGGGATTTGGTATATATTTATGTATAAGGAGTTTGTGCATATCTAAAAAGAGGGGATATTGTACTTAATTAGGTATAAGGGATTTGCTGTATATTTAGGTATAAAAAAATTTGTGTATATCTTTATAAAGGAGATATTTTGTTAATTTAGCTAGAAGAGATTTGGCGTATATTTAGGCATAAGGAATTTTGTGCATATCTAGATAAAAGTCATATTGTGTTTAGGTATCATGAATTTGGTATATATTTCGATGCAAGGTATTTTGTACATATCTAGATAGAGGCCATATTGTGTTTATTTAGGTATCATGAATTTGGTGTATATTTCGCTGCAAGGTATTTTGTGCATATCTAGATAGAGGCCATATTGTGCTTATTTAGGTATCATGAATTTGGTGTAGATTTAGGTATAAAGGATTTTGTGCATATCTAAATAGATGCGATATTGTGTTTATTTAGGTATAGGGGATTTGACATATATATAGATATAAGGAATTTTATGCATATCTACTAAGCGGAGAAAGTGTATTTAATTTTGCATAAAGTATTTACGCGTATCTAGGTATAATGGATTTTGTGCATATCTAGCTAGAGTGGATATTGTGTTGTTTTTTTTAATCTATAACGGACTAAGCGTATATTTAGTTATAAGGTATTTTGTGCATATCTAGTTAGAGACCATATTGTGTTTATTTAGGTATCATGAATTTGGTGTGTATTTCGCTGCAAGGTATTTTCTACATATCTAGATAGAAGCCATATTGTGTTTTAGATATAAGGGATTTGGCGTATATTTAGGTATAATGGATTTTATGCATATCTAGTTAAAGGGGATATTGTTTTTATTTAGGTATCAGGGATTTGGCGTATATTTATCTATAAGGTATTTTGTGCATATCTAGATAGAGAGAATATTGTGTTTTTATGTGCAAGGGATTTGGCGTATATTTATGTATTTTGTGCATATCTAGATAAAGGCCATATTGTTTTGATTTACGTGTGAGGGACTTGACGTATATTTAACTATAAAGGATTTGTACATATCTAGATAGAAGCCATATTGAGTTTTAGCTATGAGGGATTTGGCGTATTTTTAGGTATAATGGATTTTTTGCATATCTAGTTAGAGGGGGTATCGTGTTGATTTAGGTATAAGTGATTTGGCGTATATTTATCTATAAGGTGTTTTGTGCATATCTAAATAGAGGGAACATTGTTTTTATTTAGCTAGAAGGGATCTGGTGTATATTTATTTATAAGGAGTATAGTACATATCTAGATAACGGGCATATTGTGCTTTTTTATGCGTAAGTTATTTGGCGTATATTAATAAATATCCATATTATCCCTCACCGCTAACACGACTCTGAGTTTCATGCACGAGGCAATCTTCATTTGCTGAGTATGAAATGACCGTTACACAATTTTGAATTATAATATATTTGGTTATCACAATGTTGGCGTAGTTATATATTGAGCTGGGATTACGGGTTTTTTTTTATTTAAAAAATTAAAAATTATATTTGGCAATTGAAATAATCGGGATTTATATACGTATGTAAAAAACGAAAATTAAAAAATTATATATTTGAGTGTGTAATATTCATATTTTCATTTTTTTAAATTATATAATTAAAAGATTACTTATTCTTTTTATAACATGAATATATTTATTTAATATATTAAAAATAGAACGCATTAGCATTAAAAATAACAAGTAAAAATTAAGAATTTAAAAATTATAAATTAAAATAAAAATGAAATTTAACAAATAAATTTTTAAGGTAAATAAATATTTAAGGTAAGGGATAATCTATCTATCTGTTTCTCAGTCACTCTCTCTCTCTCTCTCTCTCTCTCTCTATATATATATATATATATATATATATATATATATATATATATATATATATATATATGTATATATATATAAAAAGCTATATGAATGTTAATAAGGAATTAAAAACATATCATTATCTTATTTTATCCCTGCCACAACCACCGCAATCGTTAGAAATTCGCTGAATCTTTCAGGCGTCTAATTCTCCGGTGTTTTTCCTTGTCCAGTATTTTCACTTCATTTCATAGGGGCTGATGTATACCCTTTTCCCACCGTACATGATTAGCCATGCCCGACAGCATCGTCTAACTCAATACGGCTTTTAGATTTTCCTCCAGCCTTAAATTTAATAATTCCCTTTAGGTTATCCGGTTCGATATACGCAATGGCCAAAACAGTGTGATAATAACGTCAAAGATGAAGGCAATAGTCTGAATGGTAAATAAGGATAATTCAGGCAGAGAAAAATGACCAAGTTCAGGATACTTATCGATGATCGACTCAGAGTTTCGCGGTGTTTCAACTTATTTATCATTACTTATTAACTGGGTCGATCTTTGATGAATATCTTGAACTTTTAATATTTTTTATACAATAAATATTGAGGAAAACAGAATAACAGAAACAGAAATTAAAAAAAATGGAAAACAGGAAAACGATGGTAGCAGAAAGCGTATTGACGATTCATTTGTGATTTATAAATCTAATCTCGTTTCTTCTTAGACAGCGAAGTGAACTGCGACTATAATTTACGGTTTGTTAATTTACAAGAAATGAATTACGGGAAACATAAACTGGACAATTATTAATTGTCACGTTAGCGATAACGAAAAAGAATTTCATTAATTCAATTTTCCAACATGTTATGTTATAAATTGGTTCAGATAGAATCTGAGTAGAATACAATTTGATTACATGTTGCTGAAGACAAAGAAGTTATGATTATATCAAGTGTCGAGGGTATGCGGGTCCATCGGTTTGTCATGGAACGAGGTTGAGAGAGAGAGGAACATCGGAGAAATTGAATTCAACAGTTTCAGGAAAAAAATTTATGCGTAGAAATATTTTTTTATGTATATATTCAGTTTTGTGCCATGCGTGATAAATAAAGAAATAGAGAAGTTTTGCTTATCTGTTGGTGACAACTAGTTTTATCAGAGAACTGTTCAGGACGTCTGCCGACTCCGGCGGTTGACAAATGAAGAAGGAGAAAGTTTTGATTTTGAATTGGTGGTAAAACCTTTGTTCTGATGCATCATGGGAGTAGTCTATATTTATTTAATTATTTTTTTTACAATGCAACGTTACGAGGTAATGTTGCGCGCACGTTATGGGCTGTCTAGGAAAAAAACGGAGTAGAAACTTAGTAGCAACGTAATTCTGTTAGCTGTTTTTTTCTTTAATCAATTCCCCCCAAGCAAGGCCGGAATGCCACTAGTACGCAGGGAGTTACACTGGGTATAGCGGGGATTGAAGAAAGGATAAAAGATGAACGGGATTCAAGATGGCGATTGACGTTGCATCTAAATTTTTTAAGATTTTAGTTATCAGGGAAGCAAGAAAGCGGAAGGGCGAGAAAAGAAACTGGTAGAGGGGAAGTGGTGGATACATTAAACTATTTCAACAGTAAAAGGGTGGAACCTAGATGCCAATCTAGTAGCATTTTTAAATTTACGTAGTCGGGACATCAGAGTTAAAAGCTCGTCAGAGCAGTTGTAATGAAAATATTTATAGAAAAGACAGAGGGAAGACATGGCATGAGAGTGAGAAAGTGACTGAAATCAAGATGCCAAGTCAGGATCGATTATATTGCAGACCCTTCTTTGGATTATGTCTAGAACCTCGAGATGAATAGCAGGAGCACCAGACCAGATATGGCAACTGTATTCAATGTACGGACGAATGGTAGATTTGGGAATGTGCAAGATGGATTCTGACGAGAAAAACATTCTGGCACGACACAGTGACCCAACTTTCCTTGCAGTTGATGGAGCTATTGATTCGATGTAGTCGTTCCGGTTCAAGTCAGTTGAAAACGTGGGGCCAAAAAGGCGCAGTGTGTTGCTCTCCAAGAGTCTATCATCGATCATGTTGGCAGGAAAGTTTCTCTATGGTGGTTATATGAGAGCAGTTTCGTTTTTAATTTAAAACCCTTTTCTTTACCCAGTTAACCAATGATTGGATGACCTTTCCAAGAACAGCTGCCAGGTTAACTTTGTCCGTTCTGACGGATCTGCTATTGAGACAGGAGTAAATGGCAGTGTCATCTGCATAAAGTTTTACTTGGGAACTGGTGATATCAAGAAGATCATTGATGACAATCAGGAACAGCGTAGGACCCAGGACAGAACCTTGGACGACACCCGCGTTCACGTGAAAGGACTTGGAATCGGCCCTGTTCAAAACGACCTTCATTTCACGATTTGATAGGAACGATTGAATTAAATCAGACAATCATCCTGTAATACCGTAGTTCTGGAGCTTACGCACAAAACCAGCGTGCCAAACTCGGTCAAACTCCTTCGAGATATCTAGTGCCACAGTTGGAGCTGATCAGAGTGCTTGATATACGTAATAAGTGATGGTCGTTAGCACATCTGCGGAAGAACTAGCAAAGCAGAAGCCATATTGTTTGTAAGATTAGGTCATGAGAGATAAGATGCTTAACCACTTCAGCATTGATTAAAGCCTCGAATACTTTGCAAAAAAAACGAGAGGAGACTAACAGGCGCTATAGTTAGAGGGTTCAGAAGGTTCTCCAGAGTTCTTAAAAACAGAAACTATATTCAACAAGTTGGAAAACAGGAAGCAGCGTGACAATAGATGTAGAGTTTGGAGAGAACTCGGGAGCCAGCTCGGGAGCACATTTCTTTATTACGACGGCTGGGATCCCGTCACCTCCAATTGCCTTATGGGAGTCTAATTTAAAACTAATGACGGGGTTATGCACATATCAATCAGCAGAGCTTCTGTTCTAGTAGGAAAATCAGACTGCTGATCAGAGCAACCTCTCAAGACGCTACACAAGTGTTCGGGCTCCTAACTACCAGTCGGGAACAGTAACCAGAAAACTGCTAACCCGGTACTCTCAGTATGAAGAGACGTTACCACCATCCACACATATCACAAAAAAATCATGACAGCACCACAGAGAAAAGGAAAGGAACCAGAACTTCTCCCTACACAGGAAACAAGGGATTAGCCTCTTTTTCTGTTCAAGAGAAGAGAAAGGAGTATGGACCGGGCGATAGGAAAGCCTATCTACTCTTATTAAAAAAAGTTATTAAGTTTTAACTTAGTTTAAGTCGATGTGTCCATTAGAAATTCATCAAAGAATTAAAACTGACAGAGACCGACCCCTGAAAGAACTTAAAAATAAAACAGTCCTGGGCTTGACTTCCAGTTAAGCTATTTTAAAGAATGTACATTCAGATAACATTTGGAGAGTCGATCTGCGTCCCACAGAACTATGCAGTGTTTAACTGACATTCTAGTATATTAAGAGGGTGGGGAAGAAATAGATAGTAGGGATCTCTCCCTAGAATCATGAGGGAATGGCCAGTAAGCCAACTTCATAGCAGCATGGTTAAAAAAAAAAAAAAGAAAAAGATGGCTGGTAAATATTTAGATTTATTCTAATATAAATGATGAACAATTGAAACTTGAAATTTAAACTCAAATTCAAATAACACGGAGAACATCAATTAGGAAAAAAAAAAGAAAAATTCAAAAGAAAGATTAGATGGGGTAGTTATTTGTGGGAAGAGAAAAAGAAAGAAAAAATATCAAATGACCAATTTAAGCAAGAATTAAAAATGGCAGAGGCCTTCCTCTATAAACTACTTCGCCATTTGTTGATCAGTCTCGATACTAAACAAAATGTGTCAGAATATAAATTTCTGTGTTTCTAGATATATGAAAATAAACAGGGACTATGAAACATGCACCACAAATATAAGAACATTTCAAAATGGGATTATTAAAGGTACTTTTTTTTTATTCACTTTAGACTACTTTGTGGATGTGCGGGTGATGTGAAGGATAGCGGCTCAAATTCAAGTTGGGTTCATTACATTTAATTACGGAAAATACCCTAAGAAAATATATGAATCCATCTCCTCCTCTCTCTAGTTGTTGATTAAATATTAAGACTTGTATATGAAGAAATATCAGTTATTCCCCAAACATTGTGAATAATTATTGTTACAATCCAAAATATGCTTCGGCTTTAAATAATCCACATGGGCGATAAACCGTAAAAAAAACAAAAAAACAAATGAATCTATCAATCAATTAGACATTTTTTTACTATTTTTGATCATCCTTGACAGTAAACAAAATTATTATAAAGCTCTAATCCTAGATATATTAATCCGACAGATTTTATCAATTTAAATGTCCTGTCGAATTAATAAATAAAAAACTCCATTACTTCTTTAGAAATTGTTTTGTTTACGTTTGGATACAAAACTAAGCATTCTATAACGAGAACGATTTCACTTAAATGTATTATTCAGCCTTACATGATCGCCATAGTTAGTTTATCATCTCTTCTGTCCAACAGTGTAGCGTTTATAATGAATTTCAAAACTTAATTGAAGAAAAAAAACTTACAAAAGAGATAAATTGACATTCCCTTGAAACCTGAACGCAATGTCCTGACATCTGCAGCAGGCTTTTAATCAGTCTTTAACCTTTCATTTTTTGCATCCTATTATTACAGGTGATGAAAAATGTGTTTTGCATGCCTAAAGAAAATGAAAACGACTTTATCACAAAAGGAGAAACTAATACCCTCACTAAAACAATGAATCCATTCACAGGGGTCATTGATTTAGGTCTGGGGTTAAATAAAATGTGTTATCCATTACAATCTACTTAAATATGGAACGACCATAAATATAAGCTTTTATTGCCAGCAACGTGACAAAGTTTTATTCTGCAACATGACAATGCAAGGGTAGACTGCAAAACAAAGCAACGAAAAAAGAATCTTTAGAATGGGATGTTCTTCGTTACTCTCTAGTTATAGTAGCTATAGATTTTCATTTTGCGATCACTAGAACGTTTTCCCGGCCGTTGGGCTGTAGTCGTCGAAAATGACGGTGATTAAATTTTTGATAAATAAATAATATTTAAATAAATTTGATAAGTTAAATTTATTTAAATATTACATTTATTCGCACATCCTTTCTGGTAAGACATAATTACTTTTCGAATACCCAAATATATATGTAAATAAAGACGACTAGAGCAGCCCATACGATTTGATCCCTATGATAAAAAGTTTTGAAAATTGAGCATATATTCTTACAATAGATTCTAATTAGCTTTATGAATCAGCCTACTTGCTTTTCTGTCTTCATTCGCATACTTAGTGTAGTCCTTCAATTGTATGAAGTAAATACCGTACAAGCACAGGGGAAATAAACTATCTGGGCAGTAATTCTACCTTATTCAAACAGAAGTTTTCGTTTAGTCATAGTGTCACTATCATGTCATTAAATTAATGGTTTGCAAAACGATTCGCTTTATATAAGCAATACTTAAAGTACATAAAAATAAAGGTTTTATGATATTGAAAATCTATACTACACGCACACACACACAGACACATACACACGCACACACACACACACACAGACACACATACGCGCAGACACTCAGTCTTCTAACATGCTTATAAATATGTTTTTATTTCAAATGTTATTTTTAGTGGATACTTGTATCTGAGTAGACGTTACGTTTTTTAAACAGAATGTATTTTGTCTACCGGCCTATACACCCAAGTAAATGTAACAAAGAAATTGTGCCGTCCGGTATGATTTAAATTTTTCTCGGTAGACGAAATATATACTGTTTTTTTTTTAAACAAAAAACAGAACATCTACTCAAATACAGCTAATCACAATAAATAACGTTTGATGTAATAAAGTCCCTTAGATGAGAAGAAATAAGACCAATTAATTCTTTGTTTACGTTTCGGATGTGAAACTTAGCAGATATGTTTTTCAGAATGTAAGAAAAATAAAACATTAAAGGAAAATTTAAACTTTACTGGATTGTAAAGCTGTCGGTAGCTGAGCGGTCAAAGCATGCCGAATAAAATGGTGGCTCTTTCTATAAAGGGGTACGCCAGAGGACACATTACCTTTATTAAGTTTCCTCATGTGCGTAAAATAAATGAAACGTCTACTCAAATACGGACATCCACAAGAATAACGTTTGAAGTAATAAAAAGAAGTCGGTTTAAAAAATAAAATCCATTAATTCTTTATATACGTATTTAATAGATTTTCTGTTTATATGTTATTTTTATAGATATAATTTATTTTAGTAAATGCTCTGTTTTTTTTTTGTTTTTTTTTTGTTGCTTTTAAATTAAACTGTATATTATATAAAAAGAACGTATAAACAGAAAATATATTAAAATAATTGTCGGACTCAATCCATTTCACAATACACACACACACATATATATATATATATATATATATATATATATATTGATAATAATAGTGGTCAACACACACACACACACACACACACACACACACACATATATATATATATATATATATATATATATATATATATATATATAAAATTCCCAACAGGATAGATTCCATGTAGAACTCAATGTTCGGGTCAGAGTAAGTATATAATATAAAAGGCTCAAACACTAAATATACTTTTTCCGATTTCTTTCTGATGACTGGAATCGTGATTACCATCCAATGTAATAAATTATAACCATGGAATATTAGTTTGAGCCTTATATATATATATATATATATATATATATATATATGAAGAATTAATGGATGCCTACTGATATCTAGACCCTGCAAAAAGTACATCTTATACAGACAAACATGAAAAGAAATTAATAACATTTAACAACAAAACCCCCTTGAAAATGGTCAAAGAAATGGCCGAAATCGCTTAGAACAATAGACATTACGAACAATTTTTACACTCCCTACTTCAACCAAATGAAAAAAAAAATGTAAGAATATTAGAAAAACTAAATAAAAAATTCATAAAATTTTCCTTGACGTCTGTCATATTCAATGAAACATGTTTGAAAGAAAGCTTGCTGTGCATATATATATATATATATATATATATATATATATATATATATATATTGGGTTAACATGCATGTTTGAGATTTTATGTATGCCCGATAAAAAAAAATAAGTTAGATAAGCAACAAAAGCTGAATGTGTTCGGATTACATGTTTTTTGATAAAATTGGCTTATATGTCACAAAGTGTAAATCGTTTCCTGGATACAATAGCATAGCAACTGAACAGTGAACTTCGGCAAACTAGTAGTTTCATTATATACACAGTATGTCCAATAATGATGAGCACATTTTAAATGCGAGTATTTTGAATTATAAAAATAACATAGAGTATCAAATATATTTATTACATAACTGATATACAAGAGTTCAACATATTACCTAAGATTTGAATATTACTTCCCTGAGATACACAAAGAGAACATGCAAGAGCTCGCTCTCGCATTTCGAACAGAGGCATTTTGATGGTCTACCGTCAGCAAAAGAGATATCAGATACCTGTAGGAAATAGTAAAATCTTAGATAATATGTTGAACTTTTGTATATCAGTTATGATATATCAGATGAATTATTTCGATTTTTCAGAATAGATTTGACGAGCTTCACGCAGGAACGTTGTCCGACTTTGTTAGCGATCATAAAAATCACAGAAACTTACGCCATAACTGAACGCAAGTTGACAGCACGAAGTCTATTGATAGACGGGCTCCGTAGGTTGGCTACTGGGACGTTTTTGGTGCCATCTCATATATGAAATGCAGTTAGCTTTGATTTTTTCCGAATAAGAATTTCAGAAAGAATTCCACATCTACTGCGGGTCAGCTGATGATTCGTGAAGCGAATAAAGGATAGTGATGTTCTGAGAGTTGTACCATTTATTTACGTTTCGGATACGAATCTGAGCAGTTGTGAACTTTCTGGAATCTAAACGAGAAAGATGTGCTTAAAAGGCAATATAGAACCTTGCTTAATCTCAGCACACTTCGTGGTCGAGTTGGGTAAAGTACGTCGGATCTAACCACGGTTTCTCCTGCAAAAGGGGACACAGGTTCGAATCCTCAGGCTGGCAGACGAAATAAAATACTGTTTAACATAAGCGGAGCGTCGACTCAAATATGGTATCCACAAAAATAACGTTTAAAGAGATACAAATATGTCGAATTAATAAATAAAAACCCATTATTTCTTTAGCAATTGCTTTGTTTACGTTTCGATTACAAAACTGAGCAGTTATGAACATTCGGGGGGCCTAAACAAGAAAGTTGTGCTTAAAAGGCAGTATAGAAGCTTGTTTGATCAAGAAGCTCTTCGTGGCTGAGTTGGTTAAAGTAGGTCGGATTTAACGAGGGTTTTCCCTGCAAAAGAGGAACACAGGTTCGAATGCCAATATAGTTTCCAAACGTCCGAGATATTTGTTTATACAAAAAAGCTCTAATATAATGAAGCTAATTGTATGAACGTATATTGTGTTATGTATATTTAAATTTATTTAATAATGTTGTTATAATGTATTATGAATGTTTATTATTTTTCGCACACATAATAGTTTTTTTTTAATCATTTCGCACCAAGCAATAAAGCCACTAGGAAGCAAGGGGGTTAATGAGTGTGAGAGAATATGAGAAAAACTATTATTAAGGAGAGAGAACAATTCTAGTTGGAATATAATACACAAACGTATGTTTATATACGCGAATTAATATAAAAATGTGTATTGAAAACAAATACAGAATTACCTATAAAAATACCGGAAAACAGAAAAACGGCCCTAGCTCAAGAAACATTTGTCTAATTTTAAAGAGATTTAGCATTGCACTCAGCAGGGATTCAAGATACAATATGCTCCCAAATTGTTTGTAGTATTATGTATCGTTTCAGTTGTATCTTGGGAACAAATATACATAAAAGATTAAACTTTTATTAACACACACACACACACACACACACACACACACACACACACACACACACACACACACGTACGTGTGTGTGACAATATTAAAAACTTTTATCTTAATGTTTCGTAGGTGAACTAGCGTCATTAGTAAAAAAAGAATATTATTTCAACAAAATATATATAAACGAGACAAAAGGACAATCATGTTTATATTATGTCTAAAATATCATGTTATATCATTTAATTATATCTATATTATCAGGTTATATCGTGTTTATATTATCGAAACAAGACATCAATGGTGTTAAGCGGCTGAATGTTTAATTAACACAGGTTTGTTGGCAAAAAATTTACATATTCTCTTATATATTAACTATTCTGTCAGATTTTCACCCAACTTTGCTTATATATATATATATATATATATATATATATATATATATATATATATATATATATATAGATATAGATGTGTATGTGTGTGTGTGTAAAAATCCAGATATAAATAAAACCATATCTGTAAAATGACAATATTTTTCTTTATCGAGGCGTAAAATTCTACAACAATAACAATATTTGCTGGTTTATTAGGCATTAAATTAAATCATTTAGCATCTTCCAAATTTTAGCATGGCGTTCACAGAAAGCCTGTAGGAGATTTGTAAGCGTTTTTAAGTCTTGGAAACTTCACTATACTCTACTTCTGTCGATAAATACCTATAACAGAATAAAAATGATTGATTGATGGTTTTCTATGGCTCATCAACTTTTTGCAGATTATTTAAAATCAGAAAATATTTTTAGATTGTGAGAATTTTTTGTCGTGCGGGTGGATAATAATGGTATAGTGATACAATTGTTACTAATTAACCCATAGCTGAGGGAGAAGAATAAAATCCTTTCGTTTACCTTCATATAAGGTATCGTCGATAAAGAAAATTCCTTTTGTCTTTATACATATACATACATACATATATATATATATATATATATATATATATATATATATATATATATATATATATATATGTGTGTGTGAATGCGCGCGTGTGTGTAGACATAGGGACCAACGGACCAACACTGTATGGTGAGTGTCATTTTCACATCCCAACGTGATCTTCATCACTTAGTCTGAAGATCGCAATGAGGCGTGAAGCTGATAGTCACCATGCAGTGTTAATTCCTATGTCTAATTTGTCAGTATCTATAAACGCTCTGTCTCCGAGGTTTTTGAAAAGTGATTTCAACTTGAATCGTAATACAAACAGGTTGAAATGTTGAATTTAATGATAATTTTTTTTTCTTCTTGTACTTAAGAAACTGTTCAGTTACGATTGATATAATAGCTACAGGAATGAATTCAAACGGCTCAATGATTCATTTGTAAAATCTTGAAAAGCTGCCTAAACTAGTTGATTTCATGTTTTATGGTTTATTTTCTTTTACGACATATCAACCTGAATGGATTATTTATGCCGACTTTTAGGATAGGTTCGTATGAATAGAATATGTATTCATTGTAAGAAACCTTTTTGTAGATCAGGTTTAATTGATATTTTTTGTAAAGAAGATTTTTGTCGAAAGTCAGATGTATTGCTGGTAATATTTTCTTTTCAAAAATGTATTGCTAGTATTTACTATAAATTTTTTTTATACTTTCACCGTGTTTAGACCCCAGTTTGAGGGTTAACTATTTGCTCATATCTGGGACCCTAACAGGTGCTACCACCCCGGTTCAGGGTGAACCTGGGAACAACAGTAATAAGAGGTGGTTCCACGCTCCCCAAAACCTCCAGATCAGAGATCTTGCTGGATGTAGTGTGCCGTTATACTCAGTATGGCTTAAACTAGAAGAATGACTTGTCTTTCAGTTGGTAGAAACCGACTGTCCAGTAGATATCTGCAATTCTCTGCATTTTCATAATTGAATCTCACCATTTTGGAAGAGATTAGTTACGAGTAATAAAAAATAAAACAACACAGGCAATGACTTAGTAAAGGCGAACGGTCTAAAGTAGAACATAAAATAGACATCTATCTAAAGAAGGTTTTGGTAAAAGCTTAATTGGATTGTAGAGATGTTGTCTATTTTGCGGTGTTATTATAACAGCCGACATCTATTGTCAGTAGAGCATTTAATCAGCTGCAGAAGTGTGGTATGCCATCATGTTAATGCGCGGTTCCATACAACAAAGATAATGTCTGAAAAGATTGAAGGCGTTAGCTGTGGGGAACAATAATATAATATTTATTCTCCAGAGCTATTTCGTTGTTTACAGAATCGTTCTTGAGCATCCAGCAAGTACCTAAACAGATTTGGAGAAATGATTTTATTTCTTCTTTGAGTAATTAAGAAAAAATATATCATTAACGAGAAAAGAGATAGATAGGGCTTATATTTTCGTTGACGAAAACCAATTGGAAAATTTAAAGAAAGAACGAATCCGTTTTGAAGGCCGAAGTTATGAAAATAGACCCTGCTTTTGACGAGCAGGTGATCTGTTTCATGTTTTGCTAGACAGAGATAAGACCAGGAATGGAGAAATAATTTTATCTCTTCGTTTAGAATTTAAAACAAACAAATATCGATGGCAGGAGAAAGGGACGTTGACGAAAATGGGAAATTTAAACAAAGAACGAACCCATTTTGGGGGTCGAAGTTATGAAAACAAATCCTGTCGTTGACGAGCAGTTGATCTAGTTTGTGTTTTCGCTGGACATATATAGGTCCACGTATGGAGAAATAATTTTATCTCGTCATTGAGGAATCAAAAATATCAAAATTAATGACTAGAATAAAACAACGAACTTTCGCCCATACGCTTTATAAATTAGATTTGTCACAAGGACAGTTGTGCCTACCCTGGGAGGCAGGATGAGATTAAATGCAGAGAAGGAAAGAGGAAGAAGACGAATTTGGCACCGCCTGTATGAAGTGATGGTGCGTTATGTAAAGTAAACCAGGTTGGAGTTTGGGGGAGGGGCAATCACTGTAACTACTCCAGGAAGGTCGATAATTCTCCAAATTTGGAAAGTTGACTAAGAAAGCACAACTAAAGAAACCTTATTGTGAAAATTGAAGAATCGATGAATTCCCAAAACCCTCCGACCCCACGCTGGGCTTGAGACGAAGAACAAGTGTTACAGTTTTTTGGATATGTATGTACTAGTGAGCCAGTCAAATGACTCATTTTATAGTTCACCAATAGAAGGGTTAACCAATCAGAAAGCTCACAATATTCGATGCGACGTGTATAAAGGCAGCCATTTTGTTTTTTCTCCCAAACTATCTTCAATGCCAACCTGATATCGAAGAATTAACAGCCGCTACTTTCTCCGAATCTACACTGCCAACCTCTGATATTGAAGAGATTACGGACTTCACTGGATTCCATATTCAGAGACTACGGCAAACATGGTCAACAATAAGAAGATAGCTTTTAGTGTCCGAGGACTTGTGAATTTCGCCTCGTGTGCCTTTGGAATCCACGACACCTGCAACCCGATTTCTTGATTCTGAAGAACTCTGAACCCCGAATATTAGGCGAGGCGCAGTGTAACTATAGAGATTACTGTGGGAAGGATTAATTATTTTATACCAAAAACTATATAAATCAATTGAAGATTGGCTCAATGAATCTTTTGTTTTTTTATTTTTCGTTGTGAAGATATTTTTCTTAATATAGCACCCGCCAGGGCTCGAACCAGCGTTGCGATTACTATGACATTCGATCTTCCACTGCTCTGAGATCAAGAAAACAAGGTCGGCAGAGTTGGTGTGGGTGGAAGCGGCGAGTAACCAACAACCAGTTTGGACGAGCGTCAGTATTGGCCAGCGCAGGGTTAACCCTGTAGATAAACCGTCGTCCTAAGACCCTGAGGACCGGACCACTAAACGTGGTTACACCACCGGGTGTAGGCGGTGGTACAAAAGGGTTCTACAGGTAAGATTCCTTAACCTGTATCCCGTAGCCTAGATTCATTCTTTTTGTTGTTACATGAACAGCAGAACGTCATTCAATATGTGTGCCGCTTAAAATCTACTAATACCTTATATAAATAAAGAATTGACAATGTTTCTTTTCCTATCTCCAATTTGCGTCCATCTTGTGGTACTGCTTTTCAAAAGGTAACCCCTTTGTCTGATACATATCTATATGTTAAATTTTAGTTGTGTTCTTTATTCTGTCTTCCTCTGTTTATTTATATTTATTATATTCTTTACATTTACTAGTATTATTTTATCTTATAATCCACCGTTACATATTTTTTATGACCGAAAACAGAAGAACGCTATCTAAATCTTCGTATCAGATATTTTACGGTAAGGGGTTTTTCTCGCCATTTTGGGTAACTTTGTACAACAAAGAACGCAGACCATTTATTTGCTATAAAATGTGTTCAGCATGATGCCCAGTACTGCAATGTTTGACTACGGTAGGCCGACTAGTATTGCTCAGAAGCTGGGTTCGCATTATACACGAACTGTATGAAAAAAAAAATTCAGGTGTTGCACTATACATGAAGTCGGCTTATACACGAGTATATACGGTAAGTGTTTTAAAAGGATCCCGAAACAGGATTATGCAACAATTGCATTGCAATCAAGTTTTTATGACATAATTCAATATCTATAGAGCGGGTAGCTCCACTAATTCGTTATACGTGAGGTTTAAAATGAATTTTTAAAATTAAAAGGCTTTCTTGAAACTTCCATTTTAGCTTTAATTGAAAACTAAAGGATTTAAAATTTACTATTTCCAGTAAGCAAAATACTCTGTGGTGTATTTCAAACAGAAATTATATTGATCGGAATCGATTTTTTTTTTAGTAAAATCAATCAAAACGGATATTTTTGACATCTTGTAAACAAAAATTAATTCTCGGTTTTAAAAATCTTGCAAAAATAATATATATATTTCTGAAACGTTATTTGAGGAAAATTAGCAAATTTAATGTTAAATTAATCTGATTTGAAGCAAATGTCACTTATTTATAGCATTAAATGTTGTATACAAACATCTCTTAGCTGCGAGGTTTTGTTTTTTTCTGATGTGTTAATCGATTTATTGACAGTCGATTGACAGCTGAACGTGTTCATAGTTAAGTATGGTGGAATAGACGATAAATTTTGAGATTTTTTTCGCCGCAAGGGGAGGGGACAACCCTTAAAACACATAACCATTTAATGATAGATTTATTGGTTTGTACATCCATACTTAAATTCTGCACCTAATCACACATACAAAAACAAATCGAAATTCTTTTTAAAACATTCAAGGTCGTCAGATTGCAATAAGCTTTACAATATATGATTAGTAAATCACTTAATAAGAATATTTCCTAAGAATTATCACATCGAAAATGATTTTTAAAAGATTTAAAGCTTTATAAATTATTTAATTTAAAATTATAAAAAAAAATGAAAATAAATCTTGTAAAAATTCATTTTTGGTCGAAAAAGTTTTTTCTTCAGATAATATTGTCTTCAATATATATTATTCATAAAAATAATTAAAAATTCGTCTAGTTAAATAACGTATTTAATCAAAATTTCCAATATTTTAAAAAGAAGTAAAAAATTTAATTAAATAATCAAAAAATACTTTGATCCTTCCTTTTAATAATAACAGCGATTTTGTTGATAAAACTATGTTTTCATTACGTTTGGAGCATATTTTCGTCACGGTATTCTGATTTTTTAGCGTTTTCGTAGACGTACCTAGTATAGAGTTAGAGGAAAGAGTTAATACCCTAAATAGTTATTGATATTAGAATTATCTGAGTTTACAAGCAGAAATAGTTGCTTCTTGCATCTGATTGAAAACAACACACAGTACTCAGTGGTGTATCTAGGATATGGTAATCGTATGACAGCATTCGATGACGACAGTCTGTCGATGTCGAATGTTTTTAGTAACCGTTTCTATTTTTTCTATTGACCGGTGGTGATTGACAGATTTACATTATTGAAAGCAAAGAAAGTGCATTTTAGACTTAACCATCACCTTCCTTGCTTCCGTTGAGTAATGGGTAGCGGTTAGGATTGAGGAACCAGAGAACCGTGTTCGAATTCCAGTCGAGTTCATTACATTCACTTACATGTAAAGTAAGTAGGCGACTACTCTAGGAGAAGGAAAACTCTGAATTCAAACCAGCCTGAAGATAGTTCGGCTACTGAGGTTGTTGTACGTGTGGTGCCCTACGAATCATGATTGTAGTACCTTCCTTGTTTCCACCTGTCTTCTAGTAGGTTTAGTGCAATAACTTATTAAAATATATCTTCTTGTGATACCATTATATTTTCATAATTGCTCAGTTAAAAATTTAAAATATCATTAAAAATATTTAAAGAAATCATTAAAAATATGAAAAACATCATTAAAAATTCGAAGCATATCTATATTTTATATATCTTCATGTAAACTTATAATTATATAATATCAGTAAAAATATCATTAAAGTATTCGTTTTGTCGTGAAGTATTTTATTGATATTGAAACGCTAATTTTGTAGTTTCATAATGTGTTAAACGAATGTCTTCTTTGGGTAAAATTATATCACGTTTTATTATTATACTTTGTTAACTAAAAATATAAGGGATAATTAAGGTATGTTTCTCTATAGTCTGAGGACATGTATTTTAGAAGATTTTGATTTTGTCATAATTGTGTTGCAATAATTTAGTCAAAGAATTTGTTTATACGTTACCATTATATTATCAAAATTTTAATTCTCATCAAATAAAATATAGTACTTGTTAAAGGGCCATAATTTATTATATATATTAATGTTCTTGACTTGTATTTTTGAATATGTGGGTCTACTTTGAACTTTAGTATGGAAGTAGATCTTTAGATAGGGATGCAATTTTAGTGCCTTGCCGAGGGCGCCAATTTCGACAGATACCTCATCCACAATGCCGTATTATTTTCCAGATAAAACTTTACCAATTTTGAAGACTTTCGACTCTTGGTCTTTGTTTCATTCGAAGTTTTATGCTTGGAAGTTGATATGGATTTTATAATTTCTACAAGAAATAGTTCGCCATGTTTTTTTTAAGAGAAGAAAGAATAGGAATATGATTTACATATAATTAGCGAAGCGGGAAAATAACACAGTGAATAGATAAAATATTTATAACTAACCAGCTACAAGAGCGAGCTGTTTCAATAGGCTCATATTTATAAAAAAGTTATGTCCGTTTTTTGATTAGTCATTGAATGAAGTTGAAATATATACGAAATGCGTGTAGCAATTGTTTTCAAATTCGGACAGCCGGAAGTAGGAACACCAGATGTTATAAAAAAACACGCGCACCGTGCCCGGCCATCGGTTATAAGCCGGACAGCTGTGAGAAGGATGGAAGTGTCTAGAGATCTCGTTCGGGGCTGTTTGCTTTACGTCTTCAAAGTAGGCTTATCAGCAGCTGCATCAAGTGGCCGCATATGTCAAGCGTTTGGGGATAGTGCTGTGGATGAACGTACTGCAAGGCGTTGGTTTCGAAAATTCAAGTCGGGAGATTTGTCTCTCCATGATGATCCTCGCAGTGGACGACCACAGGTCTTGAATGACGGAGTCCTGAAGGCAGCCATTGAAGAGGACAGTAGTCTAACGTGTGGCAAACTTGCAAGACAGTTCAACGTTTCCGATGAAACAGACTTCACCTGCACCGCCTAGGTAAGACGTACAAACTGAGCAAATGGGTTCCGCAAACGCTGTTGGAGGGACAAAGAGTGGCAGCCTGCGTATCGCTGCTTTCTCTCCACCGTACCGCATCCTTATTCAATCGAGTGCTTACCAGTGAAAAGTGGGTTCTGTACGAAACCCCCAAGCGTTCCAGACATTGGTTGTCTCCTCAGGATGCTGTCCCTCACACCTCAAGACCGCCTATGCACCCGCGCGAGATTATACTTTGTGTCTGGTGGACAGGTCGTCAAGTGGTTCATTATGAACTGCTACCAACGGGCCAAACGGTGGCTTGAGACCTACACTCGCAGCAATTGAAACGTGTGCAAAAGGCATTGCGCCAGAAGGAGCCAGCACTGGTGAATCGCAAAGGTGTGCTTTTCCTCCATGACAACGCCAGGCCGCATGTCGCGCAAGTAGTCAGGGATACCATACAACAACTTGGGTGGGAGACTTTGTGCCATCCACCTTATTCACCTGACCTTGCGCCATCCGATTACCATCTCTTCCACTCCCTGGATAATCATCTTCGTGGGAAATCCTTTACCAATGAAGCAGACTTGTGCAAAGCCCTCACGGAGTTCTTTGCCTCAAAATCCCCAGAGTCCTACTGCAAGGGCATTGAACAGCTGGAGACACGTTGGCAGAAGGTGCTGGATGCCGATGGTGCTTACTTTGAAGACTAAATATAAGTTACACATACTGTGAAGCGTTTGCTTTTTTTCCTTTAAAAACGGACAGAACTTTTTTGGTTACCTTGTATATTTCCATTTGTTAATATCTACCCATCTCTCTCTCTCTTTCTCTCTCTCTCTCTCTCTCTCTCTCACTCACTCCATCTACTTATGTAGGTATATCAAGACTGAAACAGACAGGCAGACAGACAGACAGACAGATAGATAGATAGATAGATAGATAGAGAGAGAGATACGAACAAACTGATTTAGATAGATAGTGAGAAGAAAGAAAGAAATACGAACAGATAGATAGAGAGAAAGAGAGTGAGATAGAAAGAAAGAAAGATACAAAGCGACTGTGATAGATAGATAGATAGATAGATAGATAGATACTGATATAGATACTGATATAGAGACTGATTTCGATAAATATGTAGACAAAGAAACAGAGTAAGAGAGAGAGAGAGAGAAAGAGAGAGAGAGAAAGAATGAAAGATAGATACGAACAGAGTGAGATAGATATACAGATAGATAGATTGATCGATAGATGAAGAAAGAAAGAAAAATAAATACGAACAGACTAAATCTTACTTTCTTGTAAATTTTTATAATTTTATTTTCTGATTTATCTGTTTTTTCTATGTTGCCATTTTTTTTAGAATTATGAGTCCGTCGTCTACATTATAGTCCTATATCTGTTGTTGTTGTTGTTGTTTATACTCGTTACTAGTTTGTGTAGAAGGTCATGTCTAGTATAAATTCAGTAATGGATGGGCAAAAATCTCTGATATTAAATTGTACATATTTTATAATTGTTCATATCTTTTATGTAGCTAAATCAGTCTATTTCTGACCTTGTGCTTTCCAATTGCTTTAAAAATTGTTCTTAGTCTAAAGATAATATCTTTTATTATAATTTTACTTATTTGTTCTAGTTCAATTTTTGCTGGGTTTATAATGATTGGTTGATGCCTAAGGTCTTGTGGTTTCTTCATTTTTTCTTCTACGTACCGTGTCCCTTCAGGACGTTGACGATCATGGCTCTTCACAATTTTCCTTTCCTAAACTCCATCCATTTACACAAGCTCGCTAGGTAGGTTATGCGATGTTTTCCTCTGTCCCTATTACCTTGAACCTATCCCGTGAGTATCATATTTTCCAAGCTCTCTTTCCTCATTATGTGCCCTAGAAATTTCAACCGATGTTAAGCATAATTGTCCTATTCGTTTCCATTTTCTCTAGTAGTTTCGTAGTTGCTCACATATTCAATCCGTGTTATTCTCAGCATCCCTCTGTTGAACCCCATTTTTGTTACCTCAGATATTTTCTTCGTATGTGATGAGAATGTCCAGCATTCGCTGGTGTATAGGAAGACCGATATTACATAAGTTAAAGACTTTTTTCTTTGTCCCTAACGAGATTTTCCTGTTTCGTAATAGTTTGCTGAGCTTTTGGAAGGCATCTTTCGCTATACCAATGCACTTTCCGATTTCGGTATCACATATTCCGTCCTCTGTTAAAACACTTCCTAGATATTTAAATTTTTGGACTTATTGATTTTGACATCTCCAAATCGTAATTAGCATGTTGGACTCTTCTTTTTGCTGACAACCATTAATTCTGTCATCTGCTGATGGTTTGTCCTTTCTTCTCGCTTTCCTTTACTACCTTCTGTAAGAGTTCCTGTGGTTTACTTTCTCTGTCTGCTGTCAACACTATGTCATCTGAATATCTAATGTTGATTGAGACCGCCAATAATGAATCCTGATAGACTAATTCCTTTACTGTAAAGGTTGAATAAATCCACTGAGAAAACACCCATTTGTCTTGCACCCCCTTTCCCTCCATATGCCGTCAGTTTGCTCCCAATATAAGTTCTGGATTATTCTAATATCTTTCCCAAATAGATCAAGCTTACTTAGCAATTCAGTCAGTTTCTTTGTGAGGTACAAACTGTATTTGTGCGTCTTTTAGTTTGATGAATACTTAACATTTAGCGAGGCAATTTTATATCGTCTAGGTCTATTAAATACTTTCATGATAATTGTTCTGATGAACTTTCCTCTTTGGGGCCCTGATCTTTATGAATTTAAGCACAGTACTAGATTGGCGGTAAGGTCCCATCATTATAGAGTTGAAATGGCTAGATGTAACCGTAAGTTCTTTGCTAATATTTTCTTTTCTCGCCTGTGTTTTTTCGCCTTTTCTCGCTTGTGGAACTTCCTTCTCGCCTTTTCTTGCTTGTGGAACTTCCTTCTCGCCTTTTCTTGCTTGTGGAACTAGCTTCTTGCCTTTTCTTGTTTGGAGGATTGCTTCTCGCCTTTTATCGCTTGTGGAACTTGCTTCTCGCCTTTTCTCGCTTCTGGAACTCGCCTCTCGCCTATTCTGACCCACGGAACTAGCTTCTCGGCTATTCTCGCATTTGGAACTCTCTTCCGGCTTCCTGCTTGCCAGCCAACATTGATCTTCAAAAATTTGAATACAATGTCAATCGTTATTCTTTTATTGTTCTGGCCCTTAAATAAATGTTTTTCTTTTTCTTATTCTTTCATATTCAGTGAACCCTTGTGTCTTAGTGACTTTATTGTCTTTCTTGTGGTGAAATGATTAAAACAGTTATGTTTGTTAAGTCCTTTCAAAAGTTATCTCGATCGTTTTGTTCTCGTCACATTTTCTTCTATCGGAATATTTTCTTTTTCTTTACTGTATGTGTTGTCGTCTTGATTTAATAAGAAGTGTGTTTTTCTATCACATTCTTTTTTTTTTAGCATCATCGAGGTGCAGGTGGTGTAATGGATCACTGCACGTGATGAGTAATCGGATAACCGAGTTCGAGTTTCAGTCTGGTTTGTTTCATTCACTTATGCTTGAATACTTTTGTGAAATATATGAATCTACTTCCCCTAGCTATACATTAAATAGTAGAATTTGTAACTTGAGAAAAGAGTGTTATTCTAGAAAAGATTGTTTATGAGAAATTCATTCGCTCCCATCATTAAAAAAAAAAAAGAAGATTTTTTCTTAAAATCCAAATCGTCTTTAAATAACTCAAAAACGGTTGATAAGCCGTAAAAAATAAATCAATTAATCATATGTCTCTCATTTTTTTCTATTAATTTTAGTTTGTATACATGCAATGGTGGGATGGGAATTACTTTTAGCTCAAATTTTTCCATGACTGTAGGTTGATGTAAATACAGCGAGAGGCTCTCTTGACTTCAGGTAGCTGGGTATATGGCTGCTTTCCTATTCCCCACGCTTCTCTTAACCCCCTCGAACCCCTCCCCCACACACACCCGGCTTTATATACAACCCGTGCTAAGTAGTAGTGACGCATGGTCTAAAGATCGCATTGATACGTGTAACTGACAGTCACCATGCAACGTTGATTCTTATGTCCACACTGTTTATATCTACAAAATGATACCCGATATTGAGCAGAATTCCCCAATAAATATAGCAAATTTTAACAATACTAACAGTACCCATGAAAATTTAACAGTATATTTAATTAATAAGGGATAATGATCGAGAAACTTCAATTATATTGAAAATGTGTTAATTGCATAACACGAAGAACTATACAAGATGATATATGTTCATTTTAACGTTACAGTTTACCCCCCTCTCTCTTCCATTCACTTCTTTATTTTCCATTACTTTCTGTTTCCATCTTTCCTACTCCCATTTCACTCAAGCACTCTATCCTCCGTTTCTTTCTTTCTTTCTTTCTTTCTTTCTTTCTTTCTTTATTATGTATGCTTTTTTTCTTACTAAAATCAGGCAGAGTTCTGATATAGGTTTTCCTTCCGTCTTTCCTCACAGTCAAAACGAAATAGTCCATTATTTAACTAAAATAATATAAGAGCGTATAATGTAAATTTTGTTAATTTAATAAAAATTTCATTACAGTATTATTTTATTAATGAAATATTACGTCATTTTTTCCTTAAATCAAATTTCCAACAATCAAAGAAAGAATATTTATATACTATAGTATATAAATATTCTTTCTTTCTTTCTTTCTTTCTTTCTTTCTTTCTTTCTTTCTTATTATTATTATGCATACTTTCTTTTTCAAAGACCAAACAGTGTATACGATATGATATATCCACTTCTTCCATCTTTCCTGGCAATAAAAGTTGAATAATCTATCTCTCTCTCTCTCTCTCTCTCTCTCTATATATATATATATATATATATATATATATATATATATATATATATATATATATATTTCATTTGATAAAAAAAGCTAGGAAAATACATTAACAACTTTCGATACGAACTAAGAATTGTAAAGATACCAGAATATATAGATATAGACAAGCCTAAAAGCATTACATACATATATGCTTGTATGCGTGTGTGTTAAAGCAGATTATAAATACATGCACATAATCAGATAATCACACGCAAGCAATTCCACCCACTTGTGCGTTGAAGTATGAATTTTTGTTTATTTCTTTCTATTATTAGGAACAGTAAGTATCGCCCCCGCAATACTTGTTGAATTAGGTAATGAAACACTTGCGCTTTGAATTCATTTAAACATTTAGACGAATGTTTTCTGGAAAATTCCACCACAATAAACTTCCTCATAAACATGTATCAGATACGAGATTGGCTATTTTATCTGAAACTCAACTTTTGATAAGAAAGATAAGTATTTATTCTTCGAGTCCTGAAACGCTGGAGGATATTTACTGAATTTTGGTTAGGTTAGGTCAAGGCCAAATGAGGAGGTTTCTTTCTTACTAAATGCTCATCCAATACAAAACTCAAGCCACTCAAGTTAGGAGGTTACTGAGTAGGGCAGTTGTATGGGCATAAATGCCCATTATGTAGGTATGTAGCGTAGATATGACCTTGGAATTGATTGTAGTGATCGGGAAAGTACCCCCTCAGAGGTCTGTTCCACAAATCAACGGTCCTTGAGAAGTTGTCCGAATTAGAATTCATACTTACCAGTGGAATACGGAGGAAATGCAGATGATTTAACCCTGTGGATGTGGAATAGCTTGTCCTAGGTGTAAGTGTCTGAATAGTGGAACTAAAGAATGTAGCTCGTCTGAACATTTGCTATGGGAAAAAAGCGATAGCATAAGAATAGGCTTGTGACATTTTGTCTGTGGGAAATGAGCTGTAGGGCTGAAAATAATTCATGGTTTACAAGGCGGTTTAAACGCTTTAAAAATTTGTCAAAGTTAGAAAAAGCTGGGCAAATCCTATCCAGATATGGCAGCAATATTCCAAGTTGGATAGAGAAAGAGTGAAGGGTTTTCAATCTTGAAAGACAGCATTCAAATGCTAAATTTTATTTAGCTTCGAACACTGTTGGAAATACGATTGCAATATTAGCGATTTTCTAAGCCCGGCTTAGATGTGGCACAAGGCCGAAAGTATGGGGTACCCAGTGAGGATCGAACTCACTACTCAGTCGTAATTGATCTAGCGAGACAAGCTTCCTAACCATTACACCACGTCGAGGTGCCCCGATTGCAATATTAGACAGGATGTGAATGAAAAGAATTTTATTCAAAACATAGCTGTGATCTTTATTGTTGATACAGGTACTTGTGTTCGAACACAGTTTTTAAAAAAAAGATCTCGAAGGCTGATTTTCAAGGCAGAGAGGTAGGCGCTCTCTACTCGTAGTACCATCGTGACAAAGTTTTATTACCTACATTTCTTCCCGTATGGCCTCGCTCAGATGTATAAAAGGGTGTGCGGGTAGTTTAACGGTTATTGGCGTGTGAGGGGGAATCGACGAGCCGAGTTCAAATTGCGTTCACTTTTGCGCTAGCGGCTCTGTGAAGGAGATGAGACTCCACTGCTTCACCTCACCAGCTGTAGTAATGTTGGACTCTCGAGCCGTTACTAGCAGCCAGGTTAGGAGAACAACAAACCTGGATTGAAAACTATGGTACTCAGGCAACAACGTCACTATCCTTCCCAAGTAATCATGGCAATTATCGCATAATAAAGAAACGGAATATGGGAAAAGCCATGATCACCTACGGGCTGAGGTGATATATTGCAAAAAATATTAGGTTGTCCCAAAAGTTCGTAAACACTTGCAAAAAATTGAAATTTTACTCGCCAAGTAATAACAAAAACAACAAAAATTATTCCTCAAAATAAAGACTATCATTTTCCAAGACTTTCTACCATCGATCTGCAAGATTTCGGATCTGGTGAAAGTACCATTCAGCCGGCTTCGAATCAAAGAATTCTTGACACGCTTCCTTGACTTTATCAAACGAGTTGAATCGGCGGCTTTTCAGAAAGTGTTGCATTGAGCGGAAAAGGCCGTAATCTGATGGAGCACAGTCAGGACTGTAGGCTGGATGTGGCAGAACCTCAACGCCGTCCAGCTCTTCAAACTTGTCTTTGGTCGTCCTGGCGGTGTGTGGCTTGACATTGTCCTGCTGCATCAAAGCGCGTTTTCGGTTGATCAGAGCCGGGTACTTTTGCTTCAACTTTTCGTAGACCCGCTCCAGTTGCTGACAGTAAAGTTCGGAACTGATGGCACGACCATTCGGAACCAACTCAAAATGCACGATTCCTTCAAAGTTCCACCAAACGCACAACATGACTTTCTTGCCGAATCGATCTTGTTTTTAGAACCGACGGTGTCTCTTGCCCTTTCTCAACCCATCGCTTGTCTCGATTGTGCTGGATTGTGTTGCCTAAAAATTCAATTTTTCGCAAGTGTTTACGAACTTTTGGGACAACCTAATAGAAAGAAAAGTCAAGTAATAAGATAATGAATATTTCATAAGTGTATTAATTTTCAACATATCTGCTATTTATTCTTGAGAGAAAATACTTTTTTAATAAGGTCCAAAAACACATTCTCCGGTTGCCTATCAGCTATAAAAGTTATCGCATTTAAATCAACCACAAGACATGACAGATACCTTTTTTCCCTGTGGTTGGCCGATGTGAGATTTGGTAAACTTTAAAGCCGATAAGATTGACACAATATAATTGCCTTTCCTACATTTCATCCGTCTGGCTTTAGACTAAAGTAAACTTAAGAATTCTTATAAAAAATAAATTTATAACACAAGCTCAAAAATATTTTAGATAACGACTTTCCTGAGTAAAGAAAAATTTCAGGGTGTCCTAATTTGACATCTTCGGTTATATTTATATCCTAGATAAGAGTATTAAAATTGTAAAGTGCATATAAAGGGACTTCATAGATATAATATATATATATATATATATATATATATATATATATATATATATATATATATATATATATATAATATTTTCACAAAAGATGTATGAGTTGTAAAAGCAGTAAAACTGTTTGATGTAAAAGCACAGATCATATAGTTACTTTCTTTACTAACTGCAGATAACGCCAGCGTCTCAAACACTTTACTTTTGGAATCAGATATATTTATTTATTTTATTTATAAATATATTTAGTACATTTCTTCCGATATATACGGAATATATATATATATATATATATATATATATATAAATATATATATATATCGGAAGAAAAATAAAATAAAATAAATAAATATATTTTTTATATTTCATAAATAAAATAAATAAATATATCGTTTCTTCCGATATATATATATATATATATATATATATATATATATATATATATATATATATATATATATATATATATATATATCGGAAGAAACGTACTAAATATATTTCATAAATAAAATTTGAAAAATACGAGGCGACACCTACTGAAACGTGAACACGAAATGTTTTTAAAGACCAATATGACACGATTTTAGAAAAACGCGGTAACAAACATAATGCAAAAAAAAAAATAATTGTGTTTTTATAATAGTTCCTGAAAGCCGAAAACACTTAGATATTAGACAATTTATATCTCCCCTTTCACCGGAAAATAGGAAATTATTTTGAAATATAAATAATAATAATAATAACAATAATAAAAGCATTAAGAATTTTTCGTTAGCCGTGAAGCAAATTTGTATAAATGAAAAATTGCTCCCCCAATAGATTCAACGTCCTTATCAATATACTTAATTCGGTAATGAACATTAATAACATCAATAGTTCAAACGTTAAACAGTGAAAATTTAAAATCAAAATACAGCTAATAACTTTGAGTCAAGTATGTGTGCAGGAAATGCTATCCAAAAATTCAAGAAACTTATTCCGTAAAATGGTTTCCACAAAGAAAAGCAAAATTGATAGAATATTATTTTTCATAGTAGATTGATGTGAAAAACACGGTACGACTGGAGAAACGCAGGTTAACTTGGCATATCAACAGAATGGTCAGTCTATTCAAAGAACCTCGTTTTAGAATCGAAATTATAGAAGCCATTATTATACAAAAGAACAGAATCGACATTAAATAAAATAATTTTAATCATAGAAGACGTTTTTTTCTGTAAGTATATTTAAAATAATAACATTGCGTTTAAATATTTGATACATGCTTTTTTGGCGCATTCTAACTAACTTTAAACCTTACACATGGCCTCACTTGGATCGATTCAAATCCTAGCTCTGGCAAAAGGCCAGAATGTAACCAACAGTATCTTGTCTAACACACGGTTCTTCATAGTGACAGAACACGTTCGAAAGCACCTGAACAAAATAGAAGCATGAACTTCGGACTTCGTCTTCTATGTGCCGTTTACTTTCAGGATGTTGGCGATCAAGGCTCACCACAATTTCCTGTCCTTTGTATCGCTTAATAACTTTTGTCATTTTGTATGAAATATTTACAGCCTTCTTTTCCCATTATGTTCCCTAGAAATTTCAACTGCCTCTTTCTGATCTTGAGTATAAGTGTGCTTTTTTTCGATTTTCCCTAAAACCTCGTTTTTACTCACTTTTTCATGTTATTTTCAGCATCCTTCTATAGAACTACACTTCTGTCACTTCAAGTCTCTTCTTCATCTGGGAGATTGCCCAACATTCACGACCATATAAGAGGACGGATATTATGTTACAGTTCAGTACTATTTTCTTTGTTTCTAACAAAATTTTCCTGTTTCTTAATACTTTGCTTAGCTTTTGGTACTCATGGAACTTCGGACAGTTTATCTAAAATTTTGATCCTGATGTGCAGCATCTTATTCGAAAATAAGAAATATACATTAAAATTTAAACAAACAGACCTTGTCGGTTTAATTTATCAAACCTTGTTTGTATGAATTCTTGTTGGCTAAATATAACATATCACATTCTAATGAACGCTCAGCACATTGTCAGCCATTTTGCATTTAAAAGCATAATGAAAAAATACGGTAATGGATAACAACGCATAACTTTGTATTAATACTTGTTCTAATGAACAACATATGGTTTTATACTATTTGCACCCCTGAAGAAGATCTTGGAAGAAGATCGAAAGTATTTGGGAAATGAAAATAAAATAAATTTAAACAGCTATAGTATATTTCTCTTATCTTTTAACATGAATATACGGAAGGTTATTCGTGAGTATGAACGGATTTTGTTAAAAATTAGCAAACATAATGTCTGTAATTTATTCAGTCAGACATGCCTAAAAGATTTGCTGTCTAAATACACAAATATATGCATATATATATATATATATATATATATATATATATATAACATAAGTATGTTAAATCATCACTACAAAAATACCCATTTTCTTTAAACACTCCTGGTCTGGTGTCTTCTCAAGTGATGGTGTTGCAAGTAAAAAAGAATTTTACTTGCAACACCACTTGACAAGACACCAGAAGTGTTGAAACAAATATAATAAGTTGTCATTATTTAAACATACACAAATACACATACAAGTATTTCATTTCTTTTTCGCTTTCGGATCTGATGAAGCCTTAAATAACGAAATGCATTATCGGATATATTTCGAAACAAATTTCTCTATCTATCTATCTATCTATCTATCTATAATAAAAATTATATTGAGCTCTTTCGTGGATCGGTTTTAAATTTTTTAAATTAATAGTATCTACTTGGATTACTTACCCACAGATTTTTTAAAATTATATATATATATATATATATATATATATATATATATATATATATAGGTAAGCGTGTTTGAATATAAGCGTTTTTCAGAAAATCAAGAATAAATAATAATTCTCTATTAATATAAATAAAAAATTAGAGACATTGTCATAAGTGATCATTATATCCTTCAGTAACGTTTGCGGCAATTTTTAACATCAAATTGACATTTTTCTTATTAAGTTGAATAATTTTAACACATTCAACATTATGAATAGAAAACAGTGAATTTTAGATAGTTCTTGTTTTATTTTTTTAAACTTAGCATGAGCAAAACAAATTCACTTGTTTTGGGTTAAACAAAGAACCCAGAATGACGTCAAAACCCGTGAAAATTTTGACAATCGATTATGCTTATTTTAATTTGTAACTTATATAAATATAGGTATATAAAACCAAATGTTGATAGATAGCGAGGGTCACGAAGCACTGCCTGGGGCCCTCAATCAAGCTTGATCCCTTGGTAAATGGTTGCATTAGTAGGCATCGGTCCCCTATATATATATATATATATATATATATATATATATATATATATAGAGAGAGAGAGAGAGAGAGAGAGAGGGGGGGCGGTGCCTAATAATTCGACCATCGGACCAGAGGAGCAAGCATTTTAAATACATTACATATCTCTACATATATAATTTAATAATATAACATAATTTATTATTTTTAGTACATATCTATAGATATAGATGTGTTTGGTATCAGTATATATTTACAGTTTTTAACATAATTCGATAGACGATAACATGAAGAGAAAGACTGTGTTGCGTTAGCCTGACCTTTAACTGCGGTGGAGCACCGGCTTCCATGCATCTTCTCATGGTAAATCTATCTCTTGTGCCAAAACTGCCTGAATTAACAAGTAGCAATTCATGAGTGATATTTTTCGATTCGCTTCAAATGAAGTTAAGAGATATATTTAAATTTGTATTTAAATATCCTTAAATGGAAGTCGATAAATATTGCAGTTAATTTCGTATCCGCTTTTCAGCTTAAATTTACGTACAAGCTTACATGGTTAAGCGTATCTTTCCCCTAAATCAGCCACTGACAGTTTGGTGTTAACAAGAAGTCCTATCGGGGTAGCCCTGTAATTTAGTGAGTACAGGCATTTTTTTTTTTTAAGTTTAGATTAGTCTGACTAAAAAAAAAACTACTTTTAGTGAGCGTCGAACACACTACACTGATAGCTAATCATTATTCATCTATTAGTAATTCTAGACTTATAAATCATTACCTGCGACAAGTTCTGACATAGCCACAACTGTGAAGCTTACAGTTTTAAAGTCGATCTAACAACTCAGTCTAGCTCTCGTTCATGACTTCAAATTTAATCATTTGGCAAAAAAAATGAAGAAGGCAAACGAAAACAAAACAGTACCTTTATGTTTATAGTATATCACCCTATTTTTGTAAATCTGGAGGCTCCGCGTAGTGTTTTTTTTTTGTTTTTGTTTTTTTTCTTTCACCTGCGACGTAGAAGTCCTTACGTATCATATATATTTACAAATTTTAGGGACGGGTACTTATTGTTTGTATGTGTGTGTATGCGAGTGTTTTTAGGTGTTGTGTGTGTGTGTTACATTAAAGGCAAGAATAATGAAATCTCCTCTCTTGACTTCCTGTTACCTGTCTTATTGTGTCGAATCCCCAACTGCTGTGAGCGCACAGACGATAGAGAGAAATGGGAGTGTCCTCGTATTGAACAAATGACCGACAGGAGTGACAGAGAAGTAAAGAAATGTAGAAACGGTGTTAGCTTACTAACTTGACGGCTATCCTAACACAATCTGACAGCATTTTGCTATTCAAGCAAATAGCAAGAGAGCTTTCAAACAAAATTTCTTTATCGTAATTTATCGTTTCTCGATAATATAACACTCGCTGGTTTACCAACTTCTTAACCGTGTGATTTTTTTTCTTTGTTTATATATTTATATATAAAGTAATACAGGGTTTATTTTCATCCGGCATTTTTATTATTTCAAACGTTATAATAGTGGGTATTCTGTATTTGAAACAGCTGGCCTATTTTTATTTCTTAAAAAGTGTGTATTACATCTATCAGACGTTAACTTCAGTGTGGAAAATATATATATATATATATATATATATAAGTAGCTCCCAAATTTACGGCTATTCTGATCTTGGCCAGATTTTGACCGTATGGGTTCTTTCTTCTCCGTGAGTCTGATTGGTACGTGCATGAAATGGACACTGCCGGCTCCACTTTTACCATCTTAGACTTGTTTGTGAGTATAAAGGTCCCTTTGAAGCAACGATTCCCAATATGGTGCGCATACCCTAGCAGTGGGGTATGGTAATATTTTGATGGGTCATGCATAGATTGTGCACCTTCGGTTTACAATACCAGCGAGAGCTCAAATTTCATTTTGCATTATTATTTCATGATTCAAATGATCAAAGTATATTACAGAATAAGCTTTCATTCAAATATTTTATATTTCTGCTTTTCATTTCTCCATTATATGTTTTGAAACTCTATATATTTAACTGTCTTTTTGTTTTTGTAATTTTTCTCTTTCATGAGGCCATAGTCTTTGGAGGCTTGTTTGGAAACCAAGTTAATGGCCTTTTAAGCTTCCTTCATGTAAGAATTAAATATTACAGGGGGCACCAGAATTTTAGAAATACCAAAGTGGGGCATGGCCCAAAATCGGTTGGGAACCACTGCCTTAAAGCAAACGTCTTTCGAACGTATATAGATTTTCCATATTGTATCATCACACAGACATGCACGCACGCGCGCGCGCACACACACACACACACGCACATATATATATATATATATATATATATATATGTACAAATGTAAAAGAACAAATGATAAAATTTCAACGTTCAAAACATTAATTTAAAACAGGGCTCAATGCAAAAGTAGAGCAATAAATATTTATTATACACTGTTACATTAGAACATTTAAATATTCACTACAAAACTGTACATTTTGTTTCAACGTCAAAATCAAACGTTTCTTCAGATGGCTAACAATGATGGTACTAAACGATTTTATTCAAAATTGCAATTAATGAAACACTACGTCACTTTCCGTTTTTGAAAAATTTTCCATAAAAGGTAAAAGGGACTTATATATATATATATATATATATATATATATATATATATATATATATATATATATATATATATAAATAAAGAAAGAACAGTAAGATATATAATCCGGTGTTCTTATTGATACGTTTTATCTTTATTTTTTCAAAACAGTGCTCAATGTAAATTTACAGAGCATAAATATTATAACATTATTTACATTATTCAGACTAATGTCTTCATCTTTGTCGCCATATTTATCACAACGTTTCGGCCGTTGTACGCTCCGACCTTCTTCGGGTGGTTGGAATTTCGAACTGAACCCTTTATTTCGCTCACTGGGATAGGCTGTTCTAGTTCCACGTGCCATGTTTGATGGATGTTATCTCCTGCTAATTTCCCTCTGAAAGTTCTCCACTGCCGGGTATTGAACGCACACTCTTTGGGTCTGTCACTGGATCTAACCAACGCCTTTATCCACTGTGTCATGTGTCCTTGAGGACATCTGGGTATGAATTTCTGGGCATTATAGACCTAATGTCTTCAGCAACCATTTTTACCAGTGCTTATATTGTAATTTTTGCTGTTATCATTGCATGTTTTTACCAGAGTTCATATTGCAACTTTGTCATCATTGCTTTTCTCTGGCACTCCTTATTACTGGTTCCCATATTGTATTTATTTCTATGCTTGGTCGGCTCAGGAGAGTTTTGTGGCCTAGCATATGTGCTGATTCCTTAAGTTTACGAATTTTCCAATGCTGTTCCTTGTCTATGATCTCAACATGATCCTACAGAGGGCGGTGATCTCCCTTCTCTCTCCATATGTGGTCAGCCATGCCTGATTTTTCTACTTCCCCTCCCGTTACAGCTTTCTGGTGTTCTTGAAGCCTTACCTTGAGGGGACGGTCTGTCTCTCCTTTATATTCCTTTCCGCAGCTGCACGGGATAGCGTACACACAGTCTTTAATCATGTTCTCCTCTATGGGTGGGTCTCACTCGGGAGAGATATCTGCGAAGTGTCGTCAAGCTTTTGAAGGTTGTCCTGATGTTATATGGACCGCAGATCCTTTGTATGTTCTCTGATAACCCCTTCACATAAGGCAGGCAGACTGTTTTCTGAGTGTTGTTGGCCTCCTCCTCTTGTACCCGCCTCTCCCAGTTTTGGGGGCTGCTGCCATGTACCCAGGGTAGTTGTTACGTTGTAGGGTACTACTTATACTGACCAATTCTTTATCTAACGTCTCTGGGTCGAAACTTATGACTTTTGCTCGGTGTTGTAAGCAATGGACGATGTGAGTGAGTGTGAGTTCAATATCCGGTTAAGGCAATGGAGAACTTTCAGAGGGAAATTAGCAAGAGATAACTAATAACTGACATCCATCAAACATGGCACGTGGAACTAGAACATCCTACCCCAGTGAGCGAAGTAAAGGGTTCAGTTCGAAATTCCAACCACCTGAAGAAGGCCGGAGCGTACAACGGCCGAAACGTTGTGATAAATATGGCGACAAAGATGAGGACAATAGTCTGAATAATGTAAATAATATACATAATACCTCATCTCAGAAATATAGATAAATATTATAAGTTAACTGATTTAAAATATAGTTTCTTCGCTACACAGTAATAACCATGTTTCAAAATATGAAGCTAAAAACTTCAAATTTAGTTATATAATTAGATTAAAAGCATTAGTTCTGTTTCATCTTCAAGCGAATTTTGGAATAACTTATTTTTAAATTTACTGAGTTTTAAACGCACATATAAATTCATAATTTCCTGTTTCCAAGGATACAGAGAAATCCAATCATTCAGACAGTAATGGCGGTATTCGCACGTTTTCAGTTTTTTTTTTATCAATTCACCTCAAGCAAAACGACTAAGACAAAAGGAGTAACTGTGAGAGAATATGAGAAAAAAAAAGAAAAAATATAAAAATAAATTTTTCAAGATCAAACTTGACTGTTAGCATAGGACTTGCAGTAACATATATCCATTTCAACTGTAAAATGATGAGACCCTGTCGCCAATCTAGTACTGCACTTAAATTCTTAAAGTTTAGATACCATAGAGGAAAGGTTTTCAGAAAAATTACCATGAAAATATTTATAGAAAGGATTTTATATTAAAATTTAAACGAAAGCAGTTCATCACTTACAAGATTTCATTTTAATATATTTTCTGTTCAGATACCAGGCCGCTAAATGTAATTAACACTGTTTATTATAAACAGAGCATTTACATAAATAAGTGTATCTATAAAAATAACGTATAAACAGAAAATATATTAAAATAATTGTCGGACTTTGTCCATTTCATATATATATATATATATATATATATATATATATAAATGAACATTGAAGTCAAAACTCTGAGGCGACGGGCTGTTTCATGCGAGACGCAATTGTCAGGCCGCCTGACGATTGCGTCTAGCATGAAACAGCCCGTCGCCTCTGAGTGTTGACTTCAATATTCACTTTATATATATATTTTACATACGTTCTGTCTCTGATATTGAGCACTTTATCCCATAAATATATTTCACCTAAATATATATATATATATATATATATATATATATATATATATATATATATATAATTATATATATATATATTTATATATATATATTTATATTTATATATATATATATATATATATATATATAAATATAATCTATATTTTTATCTATAATATAAGGAAAACAATACTCATGTATTACTGCTTTTCTGCGACTTCAAGTTTCATGCGGACACCTTGATAATTATGCGGTTGTTCACAATCTTCAAGCAGTTCAAGAGACGAGATTCTAAATTCCTTATAAATTTTCTTCTGAAAGTTTATGTCGCGGAAAGACAATAATAACTGAATATTTTTCTTACATTTATTGTATTGAATCTTTTTGCATACTTTTTATATTTTGCATTGAGCACTGTTCTTATAACGTTCTTGTTTGTTTTTATTATACAATATCTATCTATATCCTTTTTCATATCTATCTACTATCTATCACCTTTTCATATCTATCTATCTATCTATCTATCTATCTATCTATCTATCTATCTATCTATCTCCTTTTTCATATCTATCTACTATCTATCACCTTTTCATATCTATCTATCTATCTATTTCCTTTTTTATATCTATCTACTATCACCTTTTCATATCTATCTATCTATCTATCTATCTCCTTTTTCATATCTATCTACTATCTATCACCTTTTCATATCTATCTATCTATCTATCTATCTATCTATCTATCTATCTATTATCTATCTATCTATATACATATATATATATATATATATATAAACTGTTACGAGGTTAAGGTCAAGAACACCTGAACTATTTATTCAAATACTCTTGTGTTTCTCCCCCTTAAAATTCACTATGAAAAGATCATAATATTCTGTAAAGCCTACATTGATATTTGTGAACAGAGATACCTTGTCTAAGAACGATAACGGATTTGCAAACTATTTGTTAAGTTTTATGTAAATGAATGTTTTACTCGGGAGACACCCAACGAAAAAGAAACTTCCTACATTAATTTGTTTACCATCACTACGGCGAGTGATCAGGTATGCAATTGTCAGCGAATTCGCTAACAATAATGATCTGCGTAACTAGCTTACAGATTATTGCGCTGGCTAGAAGAAAAAGAAGCCGCCCCGGCCGTCAACGTTAATCTGGAACGAGGTTACAATAACGAGGTTCATCTAACAGTGAACAAATCCCACTAACAAGGTCTTCAAAACGAGTATATTTTTAAAGTATTAGCATTTTTTAAATCTAGCTTTTCACGACTTAATTATTAAAAGTGAACAAGCCCATACTCATTCACTGTACTTGTGCCCACCATACGGTATGCCTAGCTGATGCACTGGTGTATAAAACGCACGCTTATTCTAAAGACAACGTATTTTTTTTAAAAAAAGAGGCTTTTATTGAATAAAAATGCTCATAGTTTAAAACTTAGTATATATATATATATATATATATATATATATTTTTCTAAACACACAGAAAAAAATTCAAATCATCAAAGTCAGAAAATAACGTACTTCGAAAGAAAGGTTATTTATATTGAATACACCTAAATTGGAGATACCAAATTCAGTGAAGTACAACAATTTAAAAATTTGGAAAGTATTTTAACAGTGGACACTGTTAAAATACTTTCCAAATTTTTAATTTTTTTTTTTTGTTAAACAAAAACATCAAGAGACAACTGAAATTTCTAGAGCATGTAAAAATTTTATTTTGTATTTAAAATTTTGAAAAACTAACAACATTTTTACTTTTGTTTATAAAATTGTTGCAAAATAAAAATGTTGCAAACTAAAATCCTTATATTTGCTTTGATAAAGTCCATCGGAGGACGAAACGCGTTGGCTAAGATAAATTGTCCCTCTACAGATATATATATATATATATATATATATATATATATATGTGTGTGTATATATATATATATATATATATATATATATATATATATATATATATATATATATATATACAAGCATGTTTGGTTGAATAATCTAGACATATTATGTCTATTTTTGAATCCTCTCATATTCACGGATCAGTTTCTTAGTGCTGTTTCAAAAATGAGTAAGAAAGACATCATAGTTTTGGTTATTTCTTTTATTCTCCCAAGTACTTTCAATCTCATCTAAAATCAACTTCGGGAGTGAATTGCTAAGGCAAAAAAATAATGTAATTGATAGTTGTGAATTTTTTTAGTAAATGCGCATGAAACGCACTCTGTTATACTCAATTTACGTTAAGAATATGTAAGGGAGGTAAATTAATTCATTTTTTTTTTATTATTAATTTTTTTTAGATCCTCAACCTGCAATCTTTTCGAAAAAATCTAAAAAAAATATATTGCTTTTATAAGCATTTTAAAACATTGTTGATATACCCATAATTAATTTTGTTTAGTGTTGGTTTTATTTATATATAGATAAAGCGCTTCGAAAATTTGAAGTTTTTTGCTTTTTATTTTCGTTGTGGAGTATACTTGTATTGTAAATTAATACTTCTTTAAACGTGAATGTGGACAAAAATATTCTTTTAAATGTTATGCAGTAGAACTTGAATCCGACATGTATAAACTAAGCCTTCTTGATAGTGTTGCCGTTGTGAAACCATTATATATGTATTTATATATTTACGTTTTTGTCAGAGATACAATCTCTCAAGGGACATTTAAATTGATATACAACGTTGGTCTATTGCAAAACATCAGTTGACGAAGAAGCGTTATTGTTTAAGATTAAGTTGGTTGTACTAAAATTAGTATAGTATATAATTAGTTTTATTTTTGTTACTGGGATCGGTGGGGGTATATTAGTACTTACGAGTATTTTTTTTAGGATTTTTTCATGTTGTCTGTAGTTAGAGTGCATTTGATTGCGGTATCGTAGGTTGATTTGTTTAGGGTTATTTGAGGAAATATTATGTTCTTTTTTATTTATGGTAATATTTCTAATAGCTCTTCTAATTTGTTCATCAACAATGTAATCAGGAAAGTCATTATTAATGAGAGTTTGTTTAATGTTTTTTTTTATTCCGTGTGGAAATCTTTTTTTCGTGGAAGAGTTAACTTTCGTACGGTTTATTAAATTTTGTATAATCACTGTTTTGTAATAGTCATGACATTTACTTTTATTGTTGAGAGTGCACGTGTTTATTTTTTTTATATGGAGAGGTAGTAAACGTATTATTATTAGTGTCTATCAATATTTCAAGAAAAGAAATTTATTGTTATTTTTAAGTTTATATTGAACTTAAGAACGGAGTTTGTTGGAAGTTTTTTGTAGTTTATGTATTTCTTCTGTGTTTTTAAGTCACTTTGCGTCTTGGGATATGCATTTTGGAATATGCATCTTGGAATATGCATCTTGGAATCTGCTCACACACAGTTACCCAAGACTTTGCAGCGTGCCTTCAATGCAAAATTTGCAAAAACTTCACCAACTGGCAAACAAATTTGGATTTGATACCAAAATTTTAAAGAGTAAGGCTGCTTATGCAGGTCTAAAGGATCTGGTAGACCATCATCAATATCAGCGGGTTTGGCAAGAGCTTAACTAACGACTTGAAGTTATGCCGTTCACATATTGAACACTTATTAAATTGGTCCCATTATAAACTTATGATGTTCAACACAAACTGTTCATTTTCATTGAGCTAGGCTTAGTAGTTTTCAAGATAATTGCTTTTAAAATGATGTCAATTTTGGTGGGGACACCCTGTATATTATTTTGATTGTCATACAAGGGAACCTCAGTAGTGCAAATCAATAGCAGTTTCCATAATAGGTTTAATTTTTAATGGGGGGGGAGGAAGGGATTGTTGTAAATATTCCTTATAATTGTGTCAATCGTTTCTCTAATTGGGACGTTGGTGAATAAAGTTTCAACGTTAAGTGAGGCTATGGTTTCATTATTAGGTTTTTATTGTTTTAAGTTTTGGATTAGTTCGTGAGTTGATTTAATGCTGCATTTACTAGGTATATATGGTGTAATGAGTTGGTTAATGATTTTGGTTAATTGAAAAACCGATGTGGGGATTTGGGATATGATATGATGGAGAGGGAAGTAAGGTTTATGTATTTTTATAGTTTCATACATGTATCCTGGTTTGTAGTCACCAATTATTTTGGGAAAGACATTAGTTCATCTTTTCTTCCATAATTGCATTAAACAGGGTACACCGGATTATTTAGCCCTGGATGGTAGTCAGTCTAGAAGTAGGACAGTCCTAAATTGAAAACCGTGGAGAAGTTAATAGGAAACCATACCATTATCTTTACCAATGTGTCATGTCACTTAAATAATAAAAAAAGAAGAGGAAGCTGTGGAGAGCCATGTTCATCTACGTCCTGAAGTATTAAAAAAGAAAAATATCCCCATTCAGAAGGTGGACGATCATGACTCACCATAACTTCCTTTATTTAATTTATTTCAGTGATATTTTCTCCTTTACGACTCTTATTTCCTTTTTTAGTATTTTGCTGTTCCATTTATTTGCTCAAAGCTGTCAAGAAGGTTATTCTCTGAGGTTCCCCATGAGTATTAACATCTGCAAGCCTTCCTTCCTCATTATTAAATCCAAACATTTCAGAGTTGAGTTACTAAAGAAAAATTACTGAAACTGAGAACTAGAACTAGAACAATCTACCCCGGTGGACGAAATAAAGGTTCCAGTTCTAAGTACTAACATATATCACCTGAAGAAGGCTGGAGCGCACAACGGCCGAAATGTAGTGAATATGACAATAAACATAGGACTACAGTCCGAATAATGTAAATAGGGCAAATAGTTACAATACCCCATCTCAGAAATAGAGGTAAATGAATATTTCATATTATAAATCATTTTTATACATGATTTACTTCTATATGAGCTAAAAGAATTAAATCTATGATCTACGAAATCAGGTCTCCCTAAATGTTTTGAATAGCGATACTCTTTTGCTAAAAGAAAGAATTTGCAACTTCCACTCTCATTTTCTCCGTATTCCAACTGTAAGCAGGAAGTTCAACTTAGCCTTTTCCTAAAAACTGAAAATTTTTTGGAGATACACCCATGTGGATGCTTCCCCGAACAATACAATTTTAACGCCTAGGGAAGCATTTCTTCATTTGAGCATATTTCATTGAATAATATAGAGATATTATGTCTACTTATTTTTATAATAATCCTTTCTAGTTCTCTAATTACCTTCTTGATGTTAAGTTGAAATTCATCAAGGAATTCATTGTAGTTTTTGTTAACCCAAGTACTTTCGATCTCCTCCGGGATCATTCACAGGGGAGAATTGCGAAGAAAAACTTAATTTAACTGTGTTCGTTGTGATTGTGATTTTTGTAAACACGCATGAACGCGCTCTGTTATAATCATTTTAAAATTTTAAATTTATCCATTTTTTGTAAACAAGCATGCACAATGTAAGGGAGCTAACCAGAGGTGGTAAAAAGACTATATATATATATATATATATATATATATATATATATATATATATATATATATATATATCCAGCTTTATCTGCAAGTATTTTCCTGCATATTTGCCGTTTAATTACTTCAATTGTGCCAAAGATCGATCCCTGAAGATGAGCTGGCCAAAGGTTTGCTTGGTCCTGACAAAAAATGAGCATAACATTGTGTTTATTCAAATATATATATATATATATATATATATAGATAGATAGATAGATAGATAGATAGAGAGAGAGAGAGAGAGAGAGAGAGAGAGAGAGAGAGAGAGAGAATTGAAATAAGAAGCATTTCGGCAGCAATAATTTTTAAAAATATGTTTGGTAAATAATATCAACATGTTTTGTCCATAAAATTTTCAGAATTAAAAAAATTAATAAAAAAAATTGATATTATTTAACCAAACATGTTTAAAAGAATTATTGCTGCCTAAATGCACTTTATTTAAATTATATGATCTTGCATCGAACTAGGACACTAACACTATATATATATATATATATATATATATATATATATATATATAACGCACACAGAGATTTCAACAAAGAGTTATTTTCGCCCTTGTACAGATTTCTTATATTCCTTTCATGTTAACATTCTTGTGGTCATCAAATGTCCGAAAAAAATGAACCCAGTAGTTAAAATCTGCTTGTTCAATTGCTGTCTCAAAATTATATTTCACATATTTTGTTTTGTAAACAAAACCCGGACGCTTTGTCATGAGTCATAAACGTTAACGATAAATGTTAACGTACAATAAGAAATATACATATATTAGATTTTATGGCTTCTGTGCTTTACACATATGAACCTATGACAGACTGAAGCATAGTTAATATGGACTGATAAATTTTCTTCCATTGGTGATGATGTATGTTCTCATATTTCTTTCCATTATTATCTGTGAATTGCTATTATTTCCTGGGAAACATATAGGAGTAGTTACCCATTGCCTTCTCCATGGTTTGAATTCAGAGTAGTCCGTAGTGGCTGATATTTCGAGTTAGTGTTTTTTTTTTTTTTTTAATGCTTTTTAAACGACTTTCTGCAATTGAGTAAATCCAATACGACACTAACAAAAATGTTACTTCCTTTTTATGACTGGTAGCAGATATCAAGTAAAATCTACATAAAAAGTTGCTTTTAGGTGGCCGGCAACGTGGTAAAAATTAGCCCAGATTTAGGAATTTGATTTTTCTATTTGTTCCCCTAATAATTCTGATCAAAAAACTTCTTTACTTGATTTATTCATTACCTCTTCTCCTAGCTCTTGTTGATCATCACAACTCTGTCCTCTTGGCAATTCGGATCATCTTGTAGTATCTTTTCATATTTCTTTTGAGTCATCCACTGGACAAAAAGCTCGTATTCAAAAGACTTCTTTCTGTAGCCAACGGACTGATTGGGATTCATTTCATGACTTTTAACGAGACCCCCATTGGATTGATATTCTTAATCTTCCTATTGACTATTGTGCCACAGAAGATTTTTCTTGGGTTAAAGCCGGCATCGATGCTTTTGTAGCTTCGCGAAAATGTCAGGTGAAACCACAATCTTTTCCTTGGCTCACACCTATCTGTTCAACCACTATCGCCCACAGGAATCACTTCATCCAGGTGTATCAACGTGATAGTTCCGGTCACAACAGACACCCCTGTGTCTGCTCGAAATAATTGTAGATATGTCCTCAAAGAGGAAAGAGGCTAAGTTTTGTTTGCTGATACACTGAGGCACCATATAGCCTGTAACAAATTTGGTTCTCGCGACTACTAGAATCTCTGTAATAGTGTGTTAAATAAAAATAAATCTATCCCTCCTCTCTTCTCTCAACTTGAGGTGTTAGCATCTACCGATGAAGCAAAATGCTTTGCTCATAAATTCTCTTTAAATTCTAATCTTGACACATCTAAAGTATCTTTACCTTACTTTCCACTTAGAACTGAGTCTCTTTTGAGTGATATATATATATATATATATATATATATATATATATATATATATATAATTATTTATTATAAAAAATTTTTTTTAACATAAATATGTTATAAAATCACTACAAAAATAGCCATTTTGTTTCAATACACTCGGTGTCTTATCAAGTGATGATGTTGAATATAAAATAAATGGTTTTAAAAGTTTCAAACTAATTAACGATCCTTCGGTAGGGGAAAACATTGTTACAAAAGCTAGAATGATCAATTAAAACCCAATTATAGGAAGATTCAAAAGCTTGACAACGAAATCATGTTATAATAGCTATTCAGATCTTTAAAATACGGGTAATATTAAAAAGAATTTATTCTAACCAATAATTATTAAATTATATGATAAAATTAGATATTAAAATTAAAAACCGCCAATTTTAAAATCCAAATTTAATCACTATTAAGTTTAAAAACTATAAAATTACTGAGGAGAAAAGAAAAAATACATATGTTATTCAATTTATTTCTTCGTTGAAATTACGTTAGAACAGACGCTACAATATCCGGTCATTTGACAATACATGTATATATATTTTAATCCCAAGTGTGTGAATGGGGTCTTAAACTCACGCGCAAAACAACACAAACACAATCAGATTATAATACATAAGCAGCCAGACATATTTAGATATATATACACACACAAAAAAAGCGACGAGACAGCCCTTTATGAAAAAAGGAAACGGGGAAACCAACACCTACACACACACACACAATTAAAAGTGAATGCACTCTCCATACACATAGACACCGATAAATACATGTACACACATCCACAAACATTAACCTTGACAATCAGATACCACAACCAATAAATATTTAAGACTGAAAGTATCATTAAACAAAAATAGTAATTGTTGGTTATTGGAATTCATTCCGTATACACCAATTATATACTTGGTTATATATATATATATATATATATATATATATATATATATATATATATCCACAGTTTCTGCAATCATCTCTAAACTGGATCCTTGTAGGCGTGATGGTATCCATGTAATATTCCTTAAGAAGTGTGTTCCTGGAAAGGCTTCTGTTCTCTATAAAATGTACAATGAATACCTTGCTGCTTCCTGTTTTCTTGTTTGTTGGAAATCTGCTGTAGTTCTAGTCTTTAAGAACTTTGGCGAGTCCTTCTATCAGCCTATTAGCCTTAGATCTTTTGCTATTAATGTAGGTGTCCCCATCGCGCTATCTAAACCTACGTTGTTCATAATCTTCATCAAAGATGTCATCAGTTCTTAACTTGGTATCTATCCTGATGAAACAACTATTTACTCCTGTCTTAATAGTAAGTTTGATCGGTTCGATAAGGTCAAATTGGCAGCTGATCTATAAAATGATCTACAATCTGTAGGGACAATCTAATTGGGACAAGGAATCTTTTTTTAAAACTTTAACACCTCCAAAAGGAAAATTCTCTCTTTTAATCGCCCGAGAGAACCCTTTTTGCCTTTAATAAGCATGGTTATTGCTAACCTCCAGGAGAGTTACTCATTGTGAAAACGTTTCCGCTGACATGGAGCGGAAAAATTATATTGAATCACATGCTAGGTCTGCTGCTGTGTCGTGTTAGACAATTTTTCTTGTCAGAATCTATCTTACATATTTATAATTTACCATTCGTTCATGCATTGAATATTACTGCTACATCTGGTCTGGTACCTCTGCTATGCAGTCAGAGATTCTTGATAAAACACAAAGACAGGCCACGAGCATTAACAAAATTAATGCAGCAACATGGCAAAATATAAAAAGCTGATTATTTTCAGGGATGCTACTCTATGGCCTACTGATTCAAAATCCATAAAGTCCCCAAAAGTCCCTAGTGAGCTAAATGTTCGATAGTCCTAAATCCAAGATGGCCCTCTCCGCTGAGGTGACACATAACTTTTTAATCATTCAGCTCACAAACCTGTGTAATACTTCTTTTCTAACTGATTTGATGATGAGAAATTCAATTATTACCTTATTTTTAAGATATAGGGACGGCCTGACCTAAAAAATAAATTATTAACCTAAACCGTATAGCGAAAACGCCATTTTACTATAGGTAGAATGAATATCATAAGACAATCTATGCTGCGGGGTCTGGTGAATCTATACAAACAAGGTGCAGCTGCTGCTATTCTACGATCTTGTTGAATTTGAGTTTCATGAGTGCTGCTGAAATTGTACAACGAGAGAAGCGTTCGTACAATTTAACCCGATACAGTTGGAACACATTTCCGTACAGTTTAGTCCTGATTTTCTGCGCATGTATCTTTTACCACATCCTGTCTTACATCCACATGAAATCATGCGTAAAATATGAGGAGGAACTGAGTCTTTGTCATTAAATATTGGATTTAGCTTGCCATCACACAGCTGTCAGCCCCACTTGATTGGCTCCAATTGTCCTGGATTCCCTCGCCACTCCTGAACTGCGAAGTAGGCACGATATGCATGGGATTTGGCTGCTGAGGATGTTGGTGGAAGGCTGACAATGTTAAATGTACGTGTTCATCTTCTTCATATACAAGATAAACTTCAGCTTGTCTCGAGTTGTTGAGCAAGCATTTGTATTGTGAGACCGGAACCACCTACAAAATAGACTCTTCCAGGTCTATATTAAGTATGCGACACAACACTCTAGACACAGAGACAGCCGCGTACGACTACCAGTATTGGACACTAACATATAGTAAGCTCCGCTTACACTATCTCTGTAACCTGTTGTTAATATATCTTTCTTACATCTAATCCGTGTTCCGTGTTTTCCTTCTGTGGTCCCAAATTTGGGCCCACATCAATTTACACAATGCACCTTCAGAAGAAACATCTCACCAGCTCTGGCAATGTCATCATATGTTGCGTCTAGCCTTTTGAAGACGTCAAGTATCTGCCAGTCCTCTCCGATAAGCACTTTTAAAGCCTTCCTTTACTCGATATTGTAAAGTTCGGATACCGAGTCACACCCAGTAATTGTATGAGCAATAAACAGGTGATCTCTTGCTTATAGATGCAGTGCTTGTTAGATACTGATATTTTCAGCAATATTATAATAAATAAATAATGTTTTTATTCAATCTTTAAAAAATAAACTTCATTGTTTTTATGGGTTTTTTTTTCTTTGTCTGTTACAAAATACTAAATTTAAGAATTTAATTATTATTTTGAAAAAGAGTAGAATTTAGTTTTGAAAAGCGATTATGTTTAAATTTCAAGTAATATTTGTAATTGAAAAGAAAAAAAAAACTCTAGCTAAATAAAAATTAGCAAAGACAGACATGAGTTACGGTCAACATTTGTCGTGATGAATATTTGTTTTACGAATTTAACTATATTTTATTTAACTTAATTTTCGAAAGAATAAGGCTCACTATTTAGTAGTAATTATCTGCTAGACTAGGTTGCTATTACACCACTCGCAACACGCACACACACATAGAGTTTTATTCAACTTGTAACAAATTTTACAATACTTGTAAAAAACCTGTAAGGTCAGCATTATTTAAAAAGGTAACTATAAAAATTTTTGACATTTTTTATTGATCAAATCAGAATATTTGTTGTTTACCGTAAAAATCCTTATTTTGTTTTACCTTATTCTAAGAGTTCATAATCGCCGAAACCTATTATTCTTCATCGACTGCTTACAAATATTTTACAGAGGTGACAATTTTGTATTCATGTTGAAATAGCTTTTTTTTTGTCCAAAATTGCTTAACAAATAGGAGTAGATAGGTTCGGCTATCGTCTGGTTCACACGCTTACCTGGTCTTTTGAACTGGAGTAGAAGTTTATCCTTTGTTTCTTGTTTAGGATTGGTTTTCCGGCTCCTTCTAAAGTCTATTTCAACTCTATACTCCTAACGTCTACGCCTCAACTCTGAAAAAGAATTCTATTTATTTTTACTTTCTACACTAGGTTCGCCTATCGTCCAGTTCATTGTCCTTACCGGTATTTTGAACAGAAACAGAGTTTTTCCCTTTGTTTCTGGTTCTTTCTAAAGTCTTCACATTCTTTTTCACTTCCAGTCACCCTTGCCTCTTAGTGGCATTCTCGTCTTACTTGAATTGATTAAAAAATACTTAGTAAAATTCTATTATCTTTATTCTGATATTTTTCTGACTTCCTTTCGTTTTCATTCCTTTATTTGATATTTCATTATTTTTATTATTAATCTTGTTTTATTACCTGTTTTCTTGTCTCTCCTAGACAATAGTCTTTTGGGGAATTTTTAAAGTAGTCTTCTAATTTCTTTGTATTGTCCATGTCTTTATATACTTCTGTCTTGATATTTACCAAGCCCTCTCTGTACGGCTATGGGTGAAATGGTAAAAATGAAAGTAAGAGGATTCCGATACTCCAGTCTTCAAAGGAGAGTGGATCAATCCGTTATAAAAATCAAACATTGACTTTCTGCCTTTTATCTGATCCCGAATACAGATCACTGGCCCATCTATTAAACCAATCAAGCAGGTATTTTCTCAATCTTATTTTCATATCTGTCTCTCGAGCTCGGCTGTTCGTGTCTTTCGATTTAAGTTTGTCTCATTAAGTGGCTGAGACAAACTCTGTTTACCTCAGTTCGATCAGTTCGCGACTCCCGACTTCTTTCTGTCTCAATCTATTCGTGTCTGTTGACCAAAGTTTGTTTGTTATAATCTCTTAATGTTTTCTGATCTTCCTTTACCTCAGTCCATTCGTGTGTATGTATCTCGATCTGTCTCAATCAGTTCGAGTCTCCCGAAACCTACCTGCCTCAATCCATCTGCCTCAGTTTTTTCGTGTCACTCGATCTAAGTTTGTCTTAGTCTTATAGTGTCTTCTGGTTTCTTTTTACTTCTGTCTATTCGTGTCTATGTATCTCAGTCTAATCGTGTCTCTTGATATCAGTCTATTCATTTTGTCGTTTTTTTTTTTACATCTTTTGATCTCAATTCGTCCCTATTCCTGTTCAGTTTTCAGTACAAATAAGCAGTATTTCCAACACTGAATACAAATTTTCTATCCCTACAACTACAAAGAATAAATATTACATTCTTTTTACAATTAATTCTTTGGATATTAACAAAAGTTAGCTCACTTTTACAGAAAGCTACAAACGTGGGATAGCAAGGAACCCATCTATTGTTGAACTCAATAGAGTATGGCAGCCACAAGATAGGCTTGTTAAACAATAGGCACTTGCATGTCGCTTATCGATTCATCGAGCCTTTTGAAGATATCAAGTATCTACCAGTCCTCTCCGATAAACACTTTTAAAGCCTTCCTTTTCCCGATATGGTAAAGTTCGGATACCGAGTAATACCCAGTAATTGCATAAGCAACAAGCAGGTGATCCCTTGACCTTGGCTGCAGTACTTGTTAGGGTATCTATGATAGTGCTATCTATAGCACGGATGCTATAGATAGCACTATCATAGATACCCGGCGTTGCACGGAAGATCTCTGATTAATAGTTTATTATTGACAATTTAAGCCATCTTATGGAAAATATTTTTATTCATTCTTTAAAAAGTAAACCTCATTGGGGTTTTTTTTGTGGGGGGGTATGTTGTTACCAAATAACTAAATTTGGGAAAATACCACACTACATATACCACGCTCTTTGGCTTAGGTAGCTGAGCACCCCCATATTTTGTATTCAAAAAACACTTTATTTTTCGATTTAAATACTGCTGTTTTCAAACAAATTAAACTTAGATAAAAGTTCATTAACCTCTTTTCAAATTATTATTAATAAAAAGTTAATAAACGTAAATTAAGAAATATTAAAACATATTTAATTTAATCATTTTTCCAAGCAAAACTATAGCGAGCTCTACTTCTTCGAAAAATAATTATTTACTATTTATTTTGGAAGGGAATTTAGATGTTTTTTTTTTTAAGTTAAGTTTTACTTTTAAACATTAATTACTAACTATTTTGAAAGCGAGTAGAAGCAAGATACACTGAGAATTTAGTTTTGATAAGCGATTATGTTTAAGTAATATTTGTAATTGAAAAAAGAAAAAAATAGTTAAATAAAAATTAGCAAAGACAGACATGACTTAGGGTCAACATTAGTCGTGATGAATATTTGTTTTACGAATTTAACTATATTTTATTTAAATTAATTTTCGGAAAAATAAGACTTGCTATAGTTTTTTGTATTAATAATACTTTGTTTATTGATATTTGCTAAACTTGGCTTAGTCTGGTACATGTGTGGGGCATCAAGTAAGAATAGGACACATTGCAGTAGTAACTGTGTACGAGACTTAACTTATTAAATGCTACTCTCCAAAGAGGCGTTATACCTCCATCCGTTTATCGTCGCTTTTAAATATTTTCCCATTTGTCTCCCTTATTTTTTTGCTGTTGTTTAACTTTATATCATGTTTTTTTATTTTGTCTTTCTTCCTATTTTCTCATTTTTTCTATTTTGTTTCGTTTTTGCGTGTGTGTTAGAATTCTTTCTTTCTTTCAGTTTATGGTAATTTTCTTCTGACTGCTCTTTGCTTTCCCTTACAATTTTCTCTATTTTCCTCTCCTTTCTTTTCTTTTTTCTCTTTGACTTTATATCTTACTTTTCATTCTATTTTCACCCTTTTTCTATTTTGCTTTGATTTTTTTCGTGTTAGATTGATTGATTGATTGATTAATTTCTTTCTTTCTTTCTTTCCTTCTTTCTTTCTTTTCCAATTTCTGATGATATGATTCTGTCTGTTCCCTTTGCTAACTCTTTCCCTTTTTTTCCTTTTTTTCTTTTTTCATCAAAAAGTTTAAATATATTTCTACTTTCTCAACTTTTCTGTTTTATCACTTTTCTTTTCCTATTCCTCCTTTTCTTTTTTTCTTTCTGTGCTTTTCTTTCTCTGTCTTTCATTCTTTCCCTCTTTCGTTAATTATCACCACCGACGCGCTTATCTTTCTCTTTGTTCCTCCTTTCACCACTTCGCGTTTCTTTCTCTCTTCTTTCTTTTCAAGCTTTTATTTGTTTGTTTCTTTCTATGGCCTCCGTTCTCTCGTTAGTTGATCCAATCATACAGCAGGAATATCTTTCATTCATCCATTCGTCCGTTCAGCTATTTAGATCCTTTCTGGGGCGATGGAGTTAAGGGATAGATTTATGCATTTACCAAGTACAATTTTTACGAAATCGAACGCAGCAGTAGACGAAACAGGAATTTGAAAACGGTTCGCCGATGGCCGCAACGCTTCTCGCACCCATCGAATACGATCACCAAGAAGAAAAAAAGCGTATCAGGCTTTTTACATTTTAAGCTATCATCCTACATCGAACAAAATGAAAGAGAAATAAATCACATAAAATTATGGAAGTGTAAAAATAGCATAAAGAAAATGACTCATTTTTTTTTCCCAACATCTGTAATTGTCGTTGTAAAATCTAAGTAAAATAACGTTGAAGTATTTATTCAGGTGAAAAGTTTATGGTTACAGTGGAAAACACAGATCTATTTATATCTGACCTCACCTCTAACGAAAGTTAATCAAGCGTATGCCAGGTCGAATGTTTATCTGCAAGCTCTAGATAATACATGTGAATTAAGTAATAAAGACTAGAACATTCTTGTTACCTACTTATAAATAATTCTTTACTTTTCCTTTTCTCTCTTCTTTTCTTTTCTATTCAATTTCAACAAGAAAGATCAAGTGAATTAACAATAGGTGTGACAACTGGGATTTGATACTTAAGCAAGCTATTCTTCCATAACCTGGGGAATTAGTCACTCGCATATTCTTCTCGTGTACCATCGTTAGATGTCAAAGACGAAATATCTGTGTCACGGTATCTGGAGATGACAGGAAACACATAGTTACGCAATCATGCTATTTGGTAAAGTTTATTTACAATCGTGTGACCTCGGTCCGAATTTCACCATGGCCGATATATCAGGTAGGTGGCATTTTGTTGTTATCGGCCTGGGGAGCCTATCCCAGCGTTTTGCCACCTTTGGTGAGTGCCCCAAAACCATACCACTTGTGAGAGAAATTGGGTAGACGAAACTGTTCTATAATAGTTGTGCTAGCACGAAGTACAAGTCATCGTGACCGAGGTTTTAAATTTAGTGGTCTTGTTCAAAATTGATCCTGCCAGATGATGCGCTATCTCCCAGAAACTGTAACTAATGTCCGCTCAAGATAGTTGCATAAGTAGGCTCTGTGGTTGTTGAACCAATATAAATGTACCTAGAGCTAACACTTTCGCACCGGCCCCTCAACCTCCGGCGTCTTACTCTCTGGGTTGAGGTGTCTACTCGGTCCTAACCGAACTTAAGGGAGAAGCCATAGGTCCCTGAGCATCCGTAGATTATTCGACCGGCCCGCTGGTTTTATCCTGCTTTCTACCCACGTTGTGATTTGTTTTATTCAGAAAGCAGAAGTGATGTCCGTCCATTCACGGTCGACTGAAGATGTAGACACGGCTGGGGAGTCTGCACTAAGAAATTTAGAATGCAACAAAAAAAAAAAAAAATTAATATCTGCAGAAAGCCGGACAAACAAATATTCAATGGTTGAATTGTAAATGTCTTTTATATAGCAGAAAAGAGTAGTAGAGAAAAGAAACGGGTTACAGAAAAGAAAAGAATTTAACGTAAAAACTTATACACTGGATTAGAGAGAGAGAGAGAGAGAGAGAGAGAGAGAGAGAGAGAGATTGTATGTGATTAACTTGTTGTTAAATCGTCTCAGAACGATATATGACTCTTGCGATGGAGGGATAAAGATTTCTGTGCGGGGCTTAAAGTTATAGTGGTGTTCCTCCTCCCAACGCTTGCCCGGGCCAATTCTCTCTTCTCTCTTCAAGAATTTTCTCCAGTCTGCCTTTTTCAGCATTACGCGTTTATATAGATAAACTCGGCTGGTTATAACTGACCCTCGCTCCTACTACTTCGCACGCGATTATCACGGAATTATGGCTGCTTCAAGCAAAATCATGTGAATTCCAAAGTTCCTTCTAGCTTACTTAGCTCTATTTCAATTTTTAATCGATAAAAATTATTTCGACCATTTTCTTTGTTTTCTGATGACCCAGATTCAATGGGTACAACTTCTGCCCTAGATCAGATTTCCCCATCAGTAAACAAAATGCTCTGATTTAATTTCGCTATTCAAATTTACTCCAATTTCACTAAAAAAAATATACGTGTTTGTGTGTGTTTCCCAGACTCTCTCTTTCTCTCTCTGCAATATTGATTTGATAGCCGCCCTAGCAGGCAGGCATATTTGCTAATGAGCAGTTAGCTATTATTAGAGCACAAGGAACACATGCTGACAATGTAGAAATTCGGATTACATATTTTAAACATACAGTAGACATTGTTTCATTTTTCTCGGCGTCTGTAGTTTATGATTAGAGTTTCTTCTTTCTTTTTATGTGGCATGTCCTTTCAGGACGTAGGCGATCATGGCTGTCCACCTCCCTCTATCCCTTGCAGCTCTCAACAAGTTCCTTCCCCTTGCTTCCTCCCCTAGACCACGTTCTGTCATCCACTTGCTTAAGCCCGCCAGGTATGTCACGCGTTGTTTCCCCTTGTCTCTCTTTCCCTCTATTCGACCCGTGAGTATCAGATTCTTCGTTCCTCATTACATGTCCCAGAAACTTCAGCTGCCTCTTCCTGATGTTAAGTATATGCCTCCTCCTTGTTTACAACCTCTCTAAGACCTCATCAATGCTCAAACGCTCGGTCCATGATATCCTTAGCATCCTTCTAAATTAAAAAAAAAAGCCAGTATCAGTTTCCGTTGACACAAGAAGAATATGTCTCCGAGTCATACACTTATTATGCGATGTTAACAAGATTTGTTTATTAAATGGAAATGCTATCCAAATAATTTAGAATCTAAATCTAGTAAATGTTTGATTTGTTTTTAATGAGTTATTTAAAACTAGAAAATATTTTTAGACTGTAAGAAATTTTTGGAGATAATAATAACTTGCAATATAAGTCGTACTAATTAATCCATATCTATGGCGGAGAAAAAGTGTATTTATATCTTTCCCAAGTATATTTGCGCGTAAGTGGATATAACGAACCCGACTGGAATTGAAACTCAGTTTGCGGATTTCCGATTTTGTGTCGTTATCTAAGTTTACAACACCTAGTATTCACAAGCTGTTACCCATCTAGTTACTAGCTAGGTTCGCCGTTGCTTAGCTTCAGTGATCGTACGAGAACCGTTGTATCGACATATGGTCGTAAGCCTAAACCTAGTAAACGAAACAAGTAGTTCGTTCCACTACACGAGTACACATTTTCTTTTAACGTTTCATTATCTGTTTTCTTCTCCATTTTATCATTGTACCGTTTTCTTTCTCTTTCATTGTTAGATTATTCATGGATAATAATCTTTCACTAGAAAGACCCGTGAAAATTTAACGGTTTTTTTATTTGAAATTTCTGATGAATTTTAAATTAATTCTTCAGTTAATGACTGAATAAGCTCATGGCGAGTTGTACGACAATAATATATCCATAGAAATTCCTTTATCGCATCGTTACATATCTGAGCTCAACAACTTTAAGAAAATATTGCAATAGCAATCATAAATATGAATGCTGGTCATAAGTGGGTACAAATGAAATGATTTGAAATTTAAGAAAACTTTTTCCATTTCACTGAAACAATTGTTAAGCACTTCTATCTTGCTTGCTTCTTTAACTTTGTTTTTTTTTATTTATTTTTCTCTCATTTTCTTACTGAAACCAAGTAGCGTCTGTTCCCCTCTTTCCACGCGATCAAAACGAAATAGTCCTTTATTTATAAAGTATTGGCAAGCTACGTTAAACAAGTCTTTCTTTCTTTTGGAACTTTTATCGCGGTCACTATCACTTTTATCGCGGTCACTATCACTTTTATCGCGGTCACTATCACTTTTCGACCATTTGGTTAATATCAAAGTTCACTTTCTCTTCTTACCAACTTAATCTGATTCTTTCTCTCCACTTCTATCTTCCCCTCTTTGTTTCTTTCTTCCATTCTTTCTTTTTTTCTTTCTTTCTTTTGTTTTTTCTTTCTTTCATTTTCTCATTGAAACCAAGTAGCTTCTTTTCCCCCTCTTTCCCCCCGATTAAAACGGAATAGTCCATTATTTACGAGGTATTTGGCAGGGCGTATCGATCGTGAGAACTAACAAAAGGAGGAACAAACAATTATCCTTGTTTAGCTCACCATAACCCGTAACAACTTCTCTTTCTTAGCTTTCATTTTCATTCGTTCTTTTTCATTCTCTTTTTCTTTTATACATTTCTTTCCTCGTTAATTTATACTAACATCTCTGTTCCATAACAGTGTTTATATTTACACATTTCATAAATATGTAACAACTTTTATGGTAATGCTTCAATGGAACTTCCTATCTTTTCACTCCTGTTTTGTTCTGTTTTGCCACCTTAATGAGTTCACTGCATAAAGTGTCCAATTGGAACACGTGGTTTTTCTAAAGCCATAGCAATAACGATATGTCACATTCTTCTGACCAGTCAACTATGACAAAGGATTATGTATTCGCTCGTTTCTTTTTTAATGCCTACAACAAGCAAAGTTTTCAGAAACTGTCGTTAGTGTGTTTTAAAACTAGGGTAAAACAAATCAGCTTTCTAGCAACTTAAAAAAAATAAAAAATAACTTAACATGAATCATTCGCTCATGGGCACATCTTTTAAGTTGAAATAGTTATTCCGTGTGGAACGTTTTTCTTTCTGTCTTTCTTTCTTTCTTTATTTATTTATTTTCGTACATATTAAGTTTACAAATCATTTTTATCTATCTCTATGTAGTCTTTTCTCTCTATATCACACTCTCTCTACCTCTCTCTCTTTCTCTCTCCATCTCTATCTATCTATCTATCTATCTATCTATCTATCTATCTATCTATCTATCTATCTCCACACACACACATACATATATCTTTATTTCTTTCTCTAACTTTCTCTCTCAATGTCTCTTTTTCTTTCTCTCTCTATCCCCTAAACATACAATGTTAAATAAATAATACAATGAGATTTCATGAGATTTAAGCGAGATTACCCGTTTTCTTAAACGGAAACATTCGTCATTCGTTGCCCAAACAGTTCGTGATGGTTGAAATTTATAAAATCTTTCACTTTTTCAGAAAAATTGGTTTACTCAGGTCGAGTGACTGTTATCGATCTTTCTACTATTGATGAGGAAATTGTAACGTTTTCTTTCTTATTTTATGTCATTATTTTATTTTCTAGTTACAAGTGCTATTCATTTTAGTTTTTGATATTGTTAAAATCCCTCAAGTGATGTCATTCAGTGAAATTCTTTGTTTGTGAATCTGTAGTGACAGTTCATGAATTTGATGCAATATAGTCCTCTCTTAGACCGACAAAGTTCATTCGATCGAACTTATTTTTAATCATTGATCTGAGAAAGTGGTTATATATAGCTGATGGTTTAGACATTTCTGAACGCGTTGGATACCAAGCATGACATCCATATCTATCGTGAATATTTAAGAACATGACTCAAGGTTAATTTTTGGTTTGTAGCATCTTGTAGTACTACCCATGGCGCTACTGCAGCTTATATATCGGAAAAATAAATTGGAAGTTGACGCCTGCAATCTCGAACGTTTACGGGACGATAACACTACAAACAACAAAAAAGGGGGCAACTTGGTAGTGCATTATCCTGAAATTTATTCCGTTCAGGATCAAGCGACAATAATTCAAATATGAAGGTTAACAATGTAAGCAAGACAGCGAAGGAAACAAGCGACAGACGCTCGATGTTTATAGAAATAAGAAAGAGAAACTTTATTTACAATATAAACAAGTTATATGTAGACAAAATGGAATAATACATGAATTGCACCAATAATTGCATTAAGGGTTATGGGATTTTCCCCAGCTATTTTACATCAATAATGTAATAAAGTAATTTTGTACTTACAAGCGGGACGTAAAGGATAACTCAGCTATTTTCATCTTAGCTGCTGTATCTTTTTTATTAAAAATTTCATACGGCCACTAAGCGTCTTAATAATTTTTTTAAAATTTAATTTATCCCTTTAAAATCTCGTCTTACTCTGTTGGATATTAAAAAAAAAAAAAGATTTGGAGTCAAAGAACCGCATTCTTCGTGTTTTTCTTTGTCATGGAAACGATCACGCCTGCTGGTGTTGGATCCTTCTTGAATTGAGGAAGGAAGGAAAAATGACGTCACTCTTCCTTCTACCTAAAGGCACTGATCTGATAAAATAAAAATTGCCCGAAAGGCGCGAAATATCGTCTTTTATGCGCATTTCAAGGAGTGGCTAGACTCAAATGAGTCAATTTGCATACGCACGAAAAGAACCTATATTGACAAAATAAATAGATCAGTTACCTTTTCTTTCTTTTTCCCGCTAGTATAGAAAAATCAACACAAAACCAGGCGATAAAAACGTCTACAATAAAAAAAAAATTAAACAACACGTTTGTTAAAATTTTGACACTTGTAATCATAATTTTTTAGTTTAAAAATAAAATACAGTGTAATACATAATAAGATTACATACATAAATATAACAAAATGTTTATTTTACAAGAACAAAACATATGAGATTCACCAGCGGCTCGTAGAAGAAGTAGTCAACTGCTAGAAGTTAGTCAAGTGAATTCCACAATGAATCTCCAACTGCAGGATATCTACCAACAGTCCCACTCGATCAGATGTGGCACAAGGCCGAATTTCATGTGGGGTACTGAGCCCGTAGGTAATGCAGAAATTTTTTAAAAGATCGTGAGTCGTCATTTATGTAAACTGGTTTGTCGTTGGTTTAACAAAGCAATTTACATACACATTTTCCGTGAAAAATAATCAAGCAGATGCCACAATCAATTAAACGCAGGCTATTTGACAATTCTTCCAACAAAACTCTCTTCAAAGAAGCCAAAAGAGATAGTGAAACAGGCCTAAAAGATACTGGATTTTCGGCGACACTCAAATACACACCACACAGCGCAAAAAATAGGCCAATAGGAAAAGAAACATCATATGGTTTAACCCACCGTACAACAAAAACGTGAAAACATAGGGGAAATATTCATTACACTCATACAAAAGCACTTTCCCCAATCTAGTACGCTTCAAAAGATATTCAATAGAAACACAGTAAATATAATCTACACTTGCACCGAGAACATGACACAAATAATAATTAAAAAAACACAACAGAAAAATAACAAACAATTCATCCACACAACTCAAACCAACCTGTAACGCCAGAATAAATAACGAATGTCCCTTAAATGGAAATTGCTTACAAAACAGTGTAATATACCAAGCCAGTGTAAAATCAGCAGATAACGAAAAAATATACATAGGAGTAACTGAAGGACCCCGGAAACAGAGAAACTGTCACACAAAAGATCCTTTACAAATAGTAAATACGCGAACAACCCAATACTTTATAAACGTATATGTAAAATTAAAAACAAAATTACAACAAAACACAGGATTATATATATAGACGGAGAGAAAAATGAAAGAAGAGTAGGACTGATACTAGATCAAGACATAAAAAAATGCGTTCTGGGATACTGCCAGTCATCTGATAAAATTATTGTCGTTAAACTGAAAGGAAAGCCTTCCAACATATCCATCATAATTGTGTATGCACCGACAGCATAAAGTACAGAAGAAATTGAAAACTTTTCCTCTACGCTAGACAACACCAAACTGAATGTAAATCTCAAGAAATCATAATCGTCAAAGGTAACCTGAATGCCAAGGCAGGCAACGAGAGGGATGATGAAATAGTGGACAAATTCAGACGAGGAGCCCGTAATGAATGCGGAGAAAAATGGATTCAGTAGTGTACGTTGGATGAGCAGATTTCAAGAACACCTAAGTTCAGGACCAATATAGGCATAAATAAGCCCAGGAGGAGAAACGAAAAATCAATTCAAATACATAACTATCAACAAGAGATTCAGGAATGCAGTTGTACTCTGCAAAACCTATGCAAGTGCCGACTGCAGAAGCGATCACCTTCCAGCTACGGAAATCGAAGAGGCCTAATACAGCACCCAAATAGTAATACGATAGACACTTGAACGACCCAAATCTGAAGGAGAAATATATGGATAGTGTTAAAAGCAGATAAAATGGGCAAAATGAAAATGGAAACTTGAAGTGGGACACATTAAAAGAAGCTTTAGTAACATTAGCAAACGAGATTATCCTAAAGCAAAATAGACGAAGAAAAAATAAATGGATGACTGGTGAGATTCTGGACATGATGAAAAGGAGACAGAAAAACATGTCAAGATACGGAACAGAATATAGGACACTGAATAAAGAAATTAGCGGCAAATGCAGACAGGCTAAAGAGAAATGGCTCAACGAAAAATGCACAGAAATAGAAATAATGAGTACCAGTGATGAAGCAGATAAGCATACAAAGTAAGAGAACTAACAAGATAAAAGGCATGCTCATCAAAAGGATGCATAAAATCCAAAGACGGAACGATGATTTTAGAGAAAGAAAAATACTTCAGAGATGGAAGGAATATGTCGGAGAACTCTTCCAAGATAAAAGAGAGCAACTCGCAATACACAGAAATATCGACGGGCCGGAAATATTAAAAACCGATGTGGAATCTGCACTGGTCAAATTGAAGAGAAACAAAGCGGCAGGGCCAGACGGAATTATAAGAGATTCTGACTGCAATAAATGATTTCGCCATAGACAAGATTACGGAAATAATAAATGAAATCTACAACAGTGGCGATATACTGGAAGACCTAACGAGATGTATTTTCATAGCACTAACAAAAAATCAGGTGAAAACGAATGTGAACTCTATCGAAGAATCAGCCATATAAGAAAACTCCTCATCCGAATTTTGATGAATAGTGCGCACAGAAGAATCAGACCAGAGATAGGAGAAGAGCAGTGTGGCTTTCAAAGACTCTGGAACAATGAACGTGATATTTATAATCAGAATGTTATCACAAAGAGCAATACAAATACAGAAGTGTAACTGTTTTATACGCAAAAGCATTCGATAAAGTACGCCACAAAAATTTGTTGGAACTGCTCAGCAACCTTAACATATTTGAGAAGAACATTAGAATAATCAAGAACCTATTCTGGCAACAAGATGCTTGCATACGAATAGAAAATGAGTTCAACAGATATACAAAAACAGAAAGGAATGTAAGACAAGAATGTGTTTTCTCACTGGTGTTATTCAACCTATACAACGTGACGACTCTGAGATTACCAGGATTACTACCAGGATTCATTATTGGCGGCCATAATATTAAAAACATATGATATGCAGATGACAAAGTGTTAACGGCAGACATGGAAAGAAAATCACAAAAGCACAAACAGAATACAGTGAAGAAAAGCAAGAAGAAATGACTAAATATAAACTTCAAGAAGATAGAATGCATGGTTGTTATCAAAAGGATGAGCCCAAAATGCAAATTACAAATCGAAGATGCCAAAATCAAACAAGTACAAAAATTTAAATATCTGTGAAGTGTTCTAACAGGGAATGGAAAATGTGACACTAAAATCCGAAGACGCATTGGTATAGTCAAAGATGCGTTCCAAAAGTTAAGCAGAAGATTAAAAGACAGAAAAACTTCATTAGAGACAAAGAAAACATTACTGAACTGTAATTACATGATATCTGTCCTCCTATATAATAGAGAATGCTATACAATCTCCTCAAAGATGAGGACGACACTTGAGAGAACAGAAATGTGGTTCTACAAAAGGATGCTCGGGATACTATGGACCGAATATATGGGCAACGAAGTGGTTTTAGAGAAAATTGAAACAAAAGGGCAACATACAAGAAGAGACAGTGGAATATTCTAGGGCACCTAATGCGGAAAGGATGCTTGGAAAATCTGATATTCACAGGATGGCAAGAGGGACAGTGGAAAAACAGCGCTTAACATACTTGAGAAAATCAATACCGGAACAGAGAAATAACGAAATGACAAAATTTACTAAAAGCTACAAAGGACAGGAAATTGTGGAGACCCATGATCTCCTGCTTCATAAAGAAGAGTGTGTCTCTGTGTGTGTATATTCGTGTATGTTTCGAATGTCGTGGTTATATCTCCTTTTAATTATTTTCTTGCCTCCTTTTTCTTCTATCTCTGTCTATTTCTTCTTCAGTTCTGAGTGTTAAAGACAATGTAACTATTTCATTTCTGGTATTACGGACAGAATCTTTTGTAGGATTTTCGAATGGATTTGGGTTTTCTTAAATTAATAATGCTATCTGGAAAATATATAGGCATATTCCGTTTTTATTTATTATAAAATATTGAGTTCTTTTGCCCATAAATATAGAATAATTTAACTTAAAACTATATTTTGATCACCCCCACTCACCCCTCACCCCCATATATATATATATATATATATATATATATATTTATATATATATATATATATATATATATATACACATTCATTAAAAACGACAGACGAGGTGCTTTTATTTAGATTTTATACAATTTCTCATGAGATCTAATTAGTTTTTGTACAATTTCTCATGCGAACTAATTAAATCGCATGAGAAATTGTATAAAAAAAACTAAATAAAAGCACCTTGTCTGTCGTTTGTAATGAAATGTGCATGAAAGAAGGATTGCTGCCTAAATACACAAATATATATATATATATATATATATATATGTGTGTGTGTGTGTGTGTGTGTGTACAGGGTGCGATGGTTAAATTGTCATCTAAATTACGCAAAAATGCAAAAAAACACTAACAGTTATATTTACCAAAATTACACAAAAATATCTTGAAATACTAAAGAGTAAATTCATTCTATATAATCGCCATTGGCTTAAACCACGGCCTCCAGAAGACTTCGGATTCTCCTACATCTCTTCTGGGCGGTCTCCTTGTTTAAGTTAGTGAATGTTGCCATAATTCTTATCTTCATTTTAATTTTGATGTTATACGGAGTTTTGTTGGTCTACCACTCAACTGCGCCCCACACATAATAATCAAGGGGTTTCAATCTAGGGAGTTATGTGTCGCCATTTAAGGGGTGATGTGGTTGCAGGAATTGTCAGACAGCCATGACTGTGTTTTCCTGTTTGTGTGGTATGAAGAGTCCTGTTGCCAGATATAGGCAACGCTACCTCCTCAAGGTACGATGTAGGCCTCCGTGTTGGGTCTGAGCTCCTGTGGGAAGATGAATGGAGGCAGATCGTCGCCGTCACTAGTGATCACTCCAAACACCATAATGTTGACTGGATATATCATCCAACACTTTCCGAATCTTCTGCACTGTCTTTTGATTGACGCCCAAACTCACTGAAATGTTTGTATTGGAGTTCTGGCACGAATGCCAAGCGGTGCAGCATGCCGTTTTCAAATTTCTGGCTGAGTAAATTGTGTCATGGTGGGATTTTTTTATACAGACGGTGCCCCACTGATCCTACTATATTGTGCAGTTGACAAAATCAAAAACAAACAAAATATGCATATGCATAAAATGCACGAAATAAAAAATAGCGACAATTTAGCCATCGCACCATCTCTCTCTCTCTCTCTCTCTCTCTATATATATATATATATATATATATATATATGTATGCATATTTCCGCTTTCTTTTTGAATTTGTTGGTCTGATGAATTGGATCGTAATTACGACTCCAATGTAATAAATTATAACCATGGACTATTAGTGCTTGAGCCTTTTATATTATATTCTTACTCTATCCTGGACATTTAGTTATATTTGGATTCTATCCTCTTGGGAATTTCTGTTATATATATATATATATATTGACCATTAATATTATCAGTTATCTATAAGCAATTAAATTTGGGAGTAAAAACGTGCGTTTTATAAAAAATACTGTTAAATATATTCGTAAGCATTCATCTGTTAGAGTTTCATTCTGTCTTTTTACAAGCTTTTAACGCTGCTGCGTCTTGATGCCCTTCTATCGAACTCTTGGCAAATCGTCAGTAATGATCACTATGGCGGCTGATTGAACTTTTATAAGGTCGATCTAAAGAAAGTGCTTACATTTATACTATTCAGCTAAGTCTCCATTGAATTCCAGGGACTGTCGATAGACACTGCAATATCATTATCGACATAAGAAAATACGATATGCTTTAGTATCCTTAACGTACTAGCTATTCATAAACTTATATTAAACAAAAACGTTGTTGCACGCGAAACAGAAGTCGAGTGATATTCCATTTCAGTCAAATCAAAAAATCATATATGTTACGTCACAGTTCCACGAACTCATAAAGTATTAGACGATCTGCCAATTTTGGGGTGTTAGGACTTTACAAACTGCCACTATCGGTTACAGGCGTCGGAATCGATAATCGCGGTCGCGCACAATATCACATTTCTATGCTATTGCGTTATCCGAATCTAACTGCTGTTCTGTGTCGAATCTAATATTGTACTCATCTTTGGTTGAGTCGAACAGTGTAGCGTCTTGAGAAAGCAAATTATCTCGGTACAGGTAGAGTCAAGAAAAAGAACATGACAAAAAAAATGTGAAATCATGGGCGTAATCTGTTTTATATATCTCCCAAGAACAAGACAAAAAATAATTTATTCTTTGTGTCTGCCGAGAGGGAGATCCCCGCTCTCCTAGTTTTTGAAGCAGAAAATAATAAGAAGGCGATCAGTAAGAAGATTCGCATCGACTAGATGTGGATCTTCTTCGTGAGGATTCCGTCTTTCCTGTGTACTCGATGACCTGGTGTGCCCAAATAAATAGTTTCTTATATTTTCCTGATAGTCTTAATTTGGTCTCACTAGAGGCCACGACAAGAAGAATTATCATTCTAAGCACGACACTTTATCTTGTAATGTTTTCCATTGACAAGAAGTGGAAGATTATATTGAATTAATTGCTAGGTTTGTTGCTAGGAAAGTTTGTTCACTGAGTCGTGCCAGAATCTATCTTGCACCTTTGTAAGACTACCAATTTTTTACAGTAAAGTTCACCCTTTACAAGGCCCAGAGGTCAGTCGAGGTAGAGGGTTATGTTAGGAGGCAATTTGTGCAGATAGGAGTGGAAGTTAACGGTTAACCCTATCCTTGAACATGTTAAGATTGTAGTGATCGGGAAAACATCCTCTTGAGAGTCTGTTGCGCTGATCAGTGGCACAGAGGAAGAAGCTGTTCGAATGGAATACAGAGGGCGTATGAGGGGTTTGCTACTATGTAAGTAGTATGACGTGTCCTTGCCGTGAACGTTTGAATTGGCGGGACCAGGGAATGTAGTTTGTCCGAGCACTTTGCGTGGAATTAGCGATAGAACAGCGAGGGGCTTGCCATATTCCGTCTGTGGGAGTGTGGTTGGTCTGTAGAGAATAATTCGTTACTCACAAGGGCATAGAGACGCTTTTGGACTCCATCAAGGATGAAGAATGAGGTACCAATATTGCTGTTACATCTAGTTTGGTGCCTCTATTCTGTATCTAGATAGAGATTCTTGACAAACTCCAAAGAAGAATCTGCGGTGTTATTGCTCCTGACCTCGCATCTCGGTATCAATCACTTCCCCAATGCCGTAACGTAGCTTTTCTGCCCCTTTTCTATAAATATTTTTATAGTAATTGTTCAGATGAGGTTTCCTCTCTGATACCCCGACTTCATGAATTTAAGCGCAGTACTAGATTGGCGGCAAGGTCTCATCATTTTACTTTTGAAATTGGTAAGTTTAAGTGCAAGTTCTATGTTAATGGTTTCTCCTGTCTCCTCGTTTGTGAAAACTCTTTTCCGGCTACTAGCTTTCCTGTCAACTACGACCTTCAAAAATTTAAATGCAATGACAATATTCTATTTGAATCTTTTCTATTTTAATATTTTAACATTTACTCAGTTTCTTTCATTGTCTGTAACGCCCTGCTTGTTAGTGACTTTATTGCTGTGCTTGATTCAGCTGACTCCTGTCACTACTTATGAATAAACAACGTTGCCTTGTAGAATCATCAAGCTGAGAGTTTTCACCACTTTACAAATACACTGCGCAAACTGATCGGCTGACAGCTACGTGTGTAACGCATTTGATTTCAGACTTTATATGCAGAGTTGCTTTCTAGGCATCGCTCAGTTGTTTTAACCTCAAAAGAAGAACTTGACTTGTGTACCATACTGGTTATAAACAAAGGGCCTTCAGTTCGGATATCATTGTTTAGCATTTTCTGTGTTTTTTTTTTCTCATAGTGGTCAGCAACATAAACTTTCGAACCAATTCCCTCATGGAGCACGATCAATCCACACTGTGTATAACATTAATTTGTCTTTTTGCTAAATTATGTTCAGATTAATAATCATTTTTACTCAGGCGCTAAATACAAAGGAGACTTAATAATGAATGCATCTGAAATTTTCTCAATATGCAATAAATGTGGAGGTTAATAAGAGGGGGTTCTGAAAACCATTAAATGGGTCAAACGGGGTTAAATTAATAAATGGATGGTCTTAATAAGCCAGAAGATCGTAAAATTTATGTAAAATAATAATCCTCTCTTTAATAGTAGGGCACTTACCATAATACGATGATCCTCGTCTCGCAGACCATTTCGCCAGTATAGTGAATTCAATCTGCACTGGGTCTCCCATGTGTTACCTTCAACCAAACTAAGGTGACTCCAATAAGGTAGCAAAAAAAAAAAAAAAAAGAAAGAAAGACAAGTATACGTGGTGTGCTGAAAAGTTCTTAGCTCAACTAACATCGTAAAATCTGATCAAATGACCAAACATTAAAATTTTTATTTACACTATTTATGTCCGGACTATTGTCTTCATTTTGTTGTCATTATCACAATGTTTCTCCCGTTCTGAACCCCTGTCCCGGCCTTCCTCAGGTGTATCTCGATCTGGGTAGCCTAGAGGAAAAATCTGAACTGAAGACTTTATTTAATCCACAGGATTAGACTGTTCTGGTTCCATTGCTCAAGTCCAGGGATATCGTCTAGTACTTATTTACTACTGTTCAGTTTTGCTCTCCTGTTTCCACTGAGTACAGATACATACTTTCCAATCCAGGGACTGAACCCACAACCACTATGTCATCAAAAACCAGCACTTTTATCCACTAGGACATTGTCCCGTAAAATAGGAACTATACGATATCCCTAAACATGTGCAATGGAACGAGAAATTTCCCACTCTACTACCCCTTTCCCTGGGACGAAACTTCGCAAGATTCTCACTACTCTGTCGATATTTTCATGACAAATGTTCTGACGAGCTACATTCCTTAATGAGAGATTTTACCTGAATGGGACGGCTTCCTGGGGCTCGATCAAATAATATTCATTTTAACATCATAGAATAGCCGTTATATAACTACCTTTATTTTTTTTAATCAACTCACCCCAAGCAAGCCGCTAAGATGCAAGAAGCTACTGGGATCGAAACAGAATGAGACGACTAGAAGAAACCAGAGACCCAATCCTAAACAGCAAACAAGGGAGAAACCTCTACTCCTGTTCAAAATACAGGCGAGCAGGGTAAAACGGATGATAGGCGAACCTATCTACACCCAACAGGCTAGCGGTTAAAATGAATATTTTGTATTCGAGCCAAGTGGGGAAGTGTCCTCCAGGCATACTTCATCTTCGGGAGGGAGCTATGGTCATTATTTGACGCTTGAGTTGTCTCCAAACAGTTATATAACTATCTTAGCTTTAAATAACTAATATGTACAGAAAGTAGCAGCAAAAGGTTTTGGGTCGAAGCCATAAGAAATGCTTCGTAAGAAAAATGTGATAAAAATATGTTTTTTCTTCTCTTTTCACTGTTATTTATTCCGGTTTTGTCTTTCAAAACATCTACGAAGTTTTAATCACAATGTCCATATCTTTTCCACATTCAGTACTAGGTAATATAACAGAGTTTAAAAACTTTTACCCACTGGCATAGGTATGCCATTTGTCACTTGACAGTTCAAGGATAAGAACCGCAAAAATTCTGTATAGATATAAACCAAACGTATCTACTTATAAAATCGAATATTCTAGACTAAGCTTCGCCAAGATTGGCACAAGGCCAAATAATCAGATATTGCGTGAAGAATTCCAGGCAAGTGTTCACCTAATCTAAACAATTCAAGAGTGATTTCAGGTGTCGATACTTCCACTTTATTCACTGTTATAATTGAAGTAAATTAAAAAAGAAACTAATTCACACACACACACACACACACACACACACACACATATATATATATATATATATATGTATGTATATATATTGTCATCCACAGACATACTGTTTCGCTGTGTCACACCCTATCAGTGTGGCCAGAGATCTGATTGCCTCAAGCCAGGATCGAAACCTGATTGATTTGACATCAATCGGAGATATTTCCCCTAAGCTCTCAGATCCCGGTAGAGAGGAAGGTGAAATTTTACGTATTTATTTTTGAATAAACACGCCAGTGATTCAGAGTGCTCGATTCATAGAAGAGTTCTGCATTATCAGCAGTAGCAGTCACTGTTTACAAATTGTCGCTTTCCCTCTAAGGTGCACAACCTAATTTTTGGGGGGGCGGGGGGCGTATATATTGTTATACACAGACAGACTGTTTCGTTGTATCACAGCTAGTCAGTGTGGCTAGACATCCGATTGTCTCAAGCCAGGATTGAAACTGATTTGGAATCAGTCGGCTACTAAGGTCCCAAACTTAACAAAAATAAAGTTTCATCATTAAAATGTTTATGTTATTATTAAGAGGAAAGAACAAAGTATTTTTTTAAAATATTTTTTAAAATTTTTCCTTCTTTCTAACACGTTCTAAATTTGGGTAAAAAATCTCGTTTTTTTTTTTTGTTTTTTTGTTAACTTTGTAATACATGTGGCATGCCCATTTTTGTGTAGCAGCTTCAGGGGGAAAACCCATTAATTTGGAAATTCTTGCAAAAATGAAATAATTGTCTGATTTTAATGAAACTTATTCAAAAATGAATTAATTTATTTTTGAAATTTTCATTTTTAGAAAATCTTGGTAAAAATCGTTTTTTTACATCCGTAACCCCACCCTCCATAAATTAATTTTATGAAATTTTCTAGAATTTCAAACAGTTCACAAATTGTTTTCTATTATTTATAAGTTGGACCCCTTGGAGAAATTAAATCATTAATTTTTAAGCTACCTTAGAGAGGAACGTGAATTTTTACGTATTTATTTTTGAATAAACATGCCAGTGACTCAGAGTGCTCGACTCATAGAAGAACTTTGCATATATATATATATATATATATATATATATATATATATATATATATATATATCAGTCATTAACAAAGGCTTAAGAGCACTTATCTATTCGTTTTTTTTTTTTTTTCGTTCTTTACTTTCTATCATATCATATTGCATGATGCAATAGCTTTTTATCATTGAGACAGCCATTATTCACAGGATTTATGGTCAAAATATTTTGTCATTAGAAGTCATTGTGATAGTATTTGGGTAATAAATTAGGCTGAGAATATAGGTGAAAATATTTTCCCTTTTACCTACACGAAGGAACCAAATTGTGGGTGTACGCCATCAAGGCTTTTCTGAACGTGAAATTGGTGCAAAAATAGGTTGCAACAAAAAGAGCGGTGTACACTGCTATCGTGAATTTCCAAAATTCAGGGACATTTAGGAACCAGAAAGTTAGTGCTAATGATGACTATCTGATGAAGTGCACTGCTACACTATTCCCAACAAGTTTTTATAAGAAGATACAAGCTGTTCTTTTTTTAATCGATTTCACCACAAGCAAGGAAGTAAAGCCCTACTAAGTCTCAATAGGTTACTACTGATTGTGTAGAATTAGGAACAAAAACATTACTGATAAGAGAAGAGTAATCATGAGTACAGAAGATAGCGTTTGACATCGCTTTTAAATTTTAGGCGATTAAAGTTGGCTGGAAAGCTCTTCAGTGTGGCTAGACGTTTAGTTGCTTAAAGCCGGAATCGATTTTATTAATGCTTAAATGACAAAGAAAATATTTGTCATATGTCTGCATTGACTAATTATTTAATTTTTGCAGTTTAGTAGTGTTTATATCTGGTTTGGTGTTATGTTAAATATTATGGTATTACTTATGGAAGGTTTAGTTTAAAACTGTATTTTTGCTGTTATTTGAATATATATATATACACACACACACACACATATATATATATATATATATATATATATATATATATATATATATATATATATATATACCGAGGCGTTTGTACAGTTGGTATGACGTAACTGTCCAGGTTTAAATTCTCGGTAGTGGATGCGCACTGCTGATGAGTCCCAAATATAGGATGAAACAACCGTCCAGTGCTTTCCGCATTTTTGTTGAGGTTTCCTCTAGATTCGATGAATTACTTAATTATATATATATATATATATATATATATATATATATATATATATATATATATATATATTGATTATGAAAATCATATAGACCTTAATAACTCGAACTTGCATTTAAAATCGTTTTGCAAATTTTAAGCGGTTACTTTTGCTGTCGAAACAATGCTTGACGTAATTCCAACCTGTTTTATCAAAGTTATTATATTTACTATAAAAAATGAAGTATAAAATTATTATGCAAAACCAGACAGAACTTTTTACTTCAATAAAAATGTAATAAAATCGTCAACAATTGATCAATACTTATAATAGAACAAATAACAAAGATATATATACGTCTTTGAAGTATTTATCATTGGCGTAGCTAGTGTTTTTGCCGTCCGAGTCGGCCCTCAAACTGCCGCTCCTTCCCAGAAGGAATACAATATTACAATGCACATTAACTTCTAAAAGTTTACCTCCAAAAATTCGTATACCTAAAGTTTAAATGTATTTTTATAAATGAAAAATACAATAAAAAATATATATTATATTATTGAGTTAACTTTATCTCTTTCATTATTTAATAACTAAGATAATGATAAATAATTTTAGTAATTATTAGTATTACATTAAGTTATAACATTTTTAATTTAATAACCGGGAAGGTAAAGCCTCTCTTCTCGATCTGTGTTTTACCTCCATCCCTGAGTCCTGTAGCGCCACGCAACTCTGCCCTCTTGGTAACTCTGACCATGCGGTAGTATCTGTTAACATCTCCTTCAACTCCACCCCCTGCAAAGAACCTCCTACCACTAGAACTTCGTTCTACTATCAACGAGCTGACTGGGACGCATTCCGTGATTTCCTCCGCGATGCCTCCTGGGATCGTGTCTTTACGCTCCCCGTTCAAGAATGTGCTTCTGAGGTCTCTTCCCGGGTTAAAGCTGGAATCGACGCTTTCATCCCCTCAAGGAAATATAGGCTCAAGTCGCGCTCCTTCCCCTGGTTCTCCGCTGCTTGCTCAGCTGCCATCGCCTATAGGAACCACTTCTTTCACCTATTCCGTAGCGACATGTCTGACTGCAATAGACGTCTCTTTGCCTCCGCCCGTAATGAGTGTAAACGTGTCCTCAACGACGCTAAGTCACTATTTGCTGCTCGGATGAAGGACCGTATTGCATCTCGCAAATTTGGCTCCAAAGATTATTGGCGGCTCTGCAAGAGCGTATTGAACAATTGCAAACCCTCTATACCTCCATTGTTCAACCAGTTCGAAGTCCTGACCTCCTTTGCCGACAAGGCTGAATGCTTTGCACGGAAATTTTCATTCAACCCGACGCACGACTCTATTGAGTTGGTTACACATAACCCCATCATTGGTATTGGGCGTTATCTCCAATTTAGACCCCAACAAGTCTCGTGGTGGAGATGGGATACCAGCCATTGTCTTGAAGAAATGCGCGCCTGAACTGGCGCCCGCCCTTTCTAAACTATACAACTACTGCCTCAAGGAATCTTGTTTTCCTGACTGCTAGAAGTCTTCTTCGGTTGTTCCTGTCTTCAAGAACTCTGGCGACCCCTCTGACCCTTCTAACTACCGTCCTATCAGTCTCCTACCCCTCTTCGGCAAAGTCTTCGAAGCCCTAATCAATACCGGGGTAGTTAACCAACTCACATCTCATGATCTGCTCTCAGACAAGCAATATGGCTTCCGCTTTGCCCGATCTACAGCTGATGTGCTTACGGCCATCACTGAGACTGTCTACAGAGCTCTTCAAAATAACGAGGAAGCTCGTGCTGTGGCCCTAGACATCGCCAAAGCATTTGATAGGGTTTGGCATGTCGGCATTCTTCACAAGCTCCAGGGTTATGGCATTACGGGTCGATTGTTTGACCTAATACAATCATTCCTGTCAAACCGTGACATCTACGCGGATGACATCACAATTTATTCCTGCCTCAAAAACAAATCTAGTGTCACTGACAAAAATAACCTGGCCGTGCGTCTCAAAAAGGACCTCCAATCGGTTGTGAACTGGGGCAGGAATTGGCTGGTCAACTTTAATGCTTCAAAAACAAAACTGCTCTCTATTAATTGCCACAGAGATCCTTCCCTGCCCTCCATTAGAATGTCTGACACTCAACTGCCCGAGAGCACCTCTCTGCGGCTGCTCGGTCTTTCGTTGACTGCTGACCTGAGATGGAACAAATACATTGAGTCAATTGCTTCGTCCACCGTAAGGAAAGTTGGCTCCCTGTGCCACGTCAGGAAATTTTTCTCCTCGGAATCGATCCTCCAGATCTACAAATCAACAATTCGCCCTTGCATGGAGTATTACTGCCATATATGGTCTGGAGCCCCTTCAGTTTGCCTCGGGGTTCTTGATAGGCTCCAGAGGCGGATATGCAATATAATTGGCTCTGATCTGGCATCTCGTCTACAGACACTTTCTAGGAGACGCACCGTCGCCTCTCTCTGTCTTTTTTACAAATACTTTCATGGCAATTGCTCCGAGGAGCTGCATTCGCTGGATCCCAGACTTCATGAGTTCAAGCGCCCGACGAGGCTGGCATCCCGCTCTCACCCCTTCACTGTCGAAACTCCTAAATGTAGCCGTCTCTTCTACTCCAATAGCTTCATGTCTCGCACCTCTCGCCTGTGGAACTCCCTTCCCTATTTTAGTTTCCCTGAGAGCTATAATCTCCAGCTATTCAAATGTAATGTCAATCGACATCTCCAGTTGCCTTGATCTATCCACTACCCTTCTCATCCTTTCTTCTATCACTCCTATCTGATCTTGCTCCAAATTTTCTGTAGCCCCTAGTGGCTTCCCGCCTTGCTTGGGGTGAAACGCTTAAAAAAAACTGAGATAATAACTAATAAAATTATTATATTAATAATTAAAATATCTCACTGAGTTATTAGTTGTTTAAATTGATAACTGAGATAATTTTATTATCTCAATTTAATTTTTAATTTAGTAACTGAAAGTGAGTTAAGACCTTTACATGCCAAGGGGCTTTCCCCAAGGAGGAGACAAGCCTTGAAACACATGACCTTTTAACCATAATGTCACTTATGAGATATCGTACTGAAAAAAATATAATATTTTGACGCACAAAAAAAAAAAATATTTTTAATTATGGTAAAAGTTTTTGGTAGCATTATTTGTATTAAGCCTTTAATTTTCGCTTAGTAAATATAGTCTTCACTCAAAAACTTAATAACCTTCCCTACACTATGGAAGAATTTTAAAACATTTTTTGAAATTAAAGAAAAATGAAAAAATCTGAAAGGAAAATGCAAACATTTCATCGAATTTTTTTTCTTCAGATAATAATGTCCTTAATAAATATTATTTAAAAAAGCAAATACAAGCCTGTCTAATTTGATAATTAGATAGTTTATTGCAGTTTTTATTTTAAGATTTGAAGCAGATTTTTAAAAATCTGTCAGTAGTTGTGAAAAAAAAATTGATGATTTAATTTCTCCAAGGGGTCCTACTTATAAGTAATAGAAAACAATTTGCGAACTGTTTGAAATTCTACAAAATTTCATAAAATTAATTTATGGAGGGTGGGGTAACGGATGTAAAAAAACGATTTTTACCAAGATTTTCTAAAAATAAAAATTTCAAAAATAAATTAATTCATTTTTGAATAAGTTTCATTAAAATCAGACAATTATTTCATTTTTGCAAGAATTTCCAAATTAATGGGTTTTCCTCCTGAAACTGCTACACAAAAATGGTCATACCACATGTATTACAAAGTTAACAGAAAAAAAAAACAAAAAAAAACGAGATTTTTTACCCGAATTTAGAACGTGTTAGAAAGAAGGAAAAAATTTTAAAAAATATTTTAAAAAATTACTTTGTTCTTTCCTCTTAATAATAACATAAACATATTAATGATGAAACTTTGTTTTTGTTAAGTTTGGGACCTTTTAACATTATGCTATAATAGAATTGTTGGAGGTACCTATATATATATATATATATATATATATATATATATATATATATATATATATATATATATATATAGTTAGTTAGTTAGTTCGTTAGTTAGATTAAGAAAAACTAGGTAATCCGTATGGGTAAACCTAAGGAGGATAAAATCAAGGGAGCTCAATGTAAATCCAGAGCAAATAATTTAAATTTTAATTTTAATTTGTCAATATCTGCTAACTCACTCATGTCTTCTCCTCTCCCCCCTCACTTCCTCACTTCTTTAATTTATATATGTTTAATACGGCCCGTCAAAAATGTGTAAATTTTCTTTTCATTTTTTGTTTCAAAAGTAAAGTCTGATGATCCGCAGTCCTTTAAAAGGGCTGTGGCGAAATAATTTATTACATGGAACTTTAAAAATAGGTCTGTTTATATTTAAATATATATATATATATATATATATATATATATATATATATATATATATATATAACCAACAACGAATGTATTCGTACACCCATCAATTTTTAATATTTTTATCTATTTCTCATAATTTAATGACCGTATGATGCCAGTTTTTTAATATCTTAATAAGCACACAAAAAGGAATATATATTTGTTATGTATTAATTTGATGCATAATTGTGGCACAAGGCCAAAGGGAGAAGTAGGTTAAGTCTGGTCATCAGTAACTATCCTTCCTAGTCCTAGTTATTTATATCTCCTCACTGATAAATTATGAAATAAAAGTACAATTGTGTTTATTTTTTTATTTTTTATATATAAAACTGGGGATATGTAAACAAACGAAGACGTTACTTCTTTTTCTAAATAGGGAGAAATTTAAAAGCTTTTTATGATATTAAAAGAAAGATAACTTGTTTTTGTTTATATACCCACTGTTTTATTTAAAAAGAAAAACAAAAAACTAAACACATTGTACTTTTAATTAATATCTTATCAGTTTTTAACAATTTCAATTCTAACAAGTGAGGAGTCATAAATTAAATGCCACGTTAATAGGAACACGGTTCGTTTTCCTTTTAATAATATAAAACAATGTAATGTCTTTTAAAATTATTTTGTTTTAAGTCGTTGAAGTTATTATTAGCAAAGCAGTAGACTAAGAATTAAAAGTCCGATAAAATTAATTTCACTTTTAAAAAGTGAAATAAAAGTTATACTTTTAATTGTTAGTCTATTTTTCTTAAAAAAACTTCAATTACCTAAACAAAAAATAAAACGTTTCATTTTTTTTTACTACCGTGAAAACTTCTAAACTGAAAAAAAAAAAGGCCATTTTTGGACTTTAAATAATATGGACTTAAAAAAATATATTAATTTTCAATTTTCTTTTAGTTCTAAATTTCCGTTAGATATTTCCGGAAAAAAAAATTGGAATATATGTGATATCCTTAAAGCATTAGAATTATTTCAATTTATTTATCTATTTTATAATTAATGAAAAGTAACGATTTTATATCCGTATTAAAGCTCGGCCTATGATAATTTTTTAAAACATTGGTTCACTTATTTACTTATTTTTTTCACTAACAATTCAGAGACATGAAAAAGAAAAATCAATGAATTGACGCCAAAGTCTGGACTTCTCACATAGGTGTGAAAAAATATGGATTTCACTAAATTCAACTCCACATTAAGCCCTTCTTATAATAATAATCAATTTTTTTTTCACACCTTTTGTTCACGCCTTGTAAGTCGACAGCGCATTTTGGAAACCTTTTATTATTATTATTATTGCTGGCTGGCTGGCCAGCCATAGTAAACACAAATTGGCTTCATTTGAACACTATCTTCTTCCTTATCTCTGCTTCTTTTGCAAAAGTTATTGAATTTATGCTATTGTTTTTTCTTTTCTGAAAACTCACTGCAGATCAAAAGTGCCATCCGGAGCGAATCACCCTCTCCACCCCACCCCTGGCTACATCACTGATTTACATTTTAATATAGTAACCCTTCCTCAATAACAGCCACGAATCTATTATCCATTGATTTTTTATTTATTTATTTTTACTTCAGCAGCTTCAATTTCCAACATCATCGTTTTAATTTAGGTACCAACATGAGATCGCTGGAAAATGAGCATAGCAGGATAATAACGGCCTTAAACTTGATGAAAATCATTTTTATCGTCTAAATGTTTATGTTATTATCAAGAGGAAAGATCAAAGTATTTTTTAATTATTTTTTTTACATTTTTTAATAATTTCTAGCACATCCAAAATTTTCGTTATTTTTTTGATCAGCAAAATTGACAGAAAATCGATCGTCAGCCATTTTTTTTACTTTTGTTTACAAAAGTGAAAGTTTCTGTTTAAAATTCGTTTAAAAAAATCAATTACGATTTTTTAAAATTAATTTAAGAAAATTAGAAATTATAAAGTTTATGTAATGTATTTTGAAACAGACATTACTTACTTTCTGCGCTGAAAAAAAAGTACTTTCAAATGATAGAAAGCCGGTCTTAACAGAGGTGTTGATTGACAAGTGACATGTGCGTGATTTCATCTTACGGGAGGAAAAATTATAGTACGGAAGGTCACAAGTGACAGTTTTATGTGAACAACTTATTTACCTCGTTATTTTTTAAGTAAGCATAGCATGATAAAAACGGCCTTAAACTTGACGAAAGCAGAATTTTATCGTCAAAATGTTTGTTACCACCAACGCAAACCACGTGACGGACTATTGTTTTCATGATGCTTCCGGTCTTCCGTATATTTGAATTTAAGCTATTTTGAGGTACAAAAAATGTTATATTAGATTTTTAGCTATTGGCAACTTTCTGATTGCAACCAGCTTTACTTTATAATCTGTAAATGATATTTATCTACTTAATAACACCATTAACTAAGGTGTACAAGATTTTCATTAATTTTAGAATAACTTTAATGTAAAAAAATAAAACAATTTAAGAAATAACAAATATTTGTTGTAAAAATTTATTTTTCATCGAAAACGTTTTTTGCTTTCAGAAAATATTATCCATATTCATACAAACAAGTAAAAGCAGCTAAAAGCTTTTGAAATTAAATAATATCTTTGTTTTATTCAGTTATGTATGTTACAATTCAGGACTGATTTTAAGGTAGAAGGGGGGCTAATTAAAAAAAATGATTTCCTTTTCTCAAAGCCTTCTGCTTTTAATTAATTAATCACTAAAACTGTACAGATTAGAATTTCATGAGTTTTCATAAAATTAATTATGGGGGGTAATAAATATAAAAAAAATTTTACCATCATTTAAAAAAAAATAAACATATTTATAATAATTTCAATCATTTGTGAATAGTTTCTGAAAGTTTCATTAAAATCCAACAATTATTTTTATTTTTGCAAGATTTTCAAAATTAATGACTTCCATTAAAAAAAAAATACACAAAAATACGCCATGTTTTTTCGTAAGACAATCGCTGATGATGAGAAACGAGGTTTTTCAATGAAAAGTTAGAATGCTCTAATAAAGACAGAAAAATTTTGAAAAATAATTAAAAATTACTTTGTTCTTTCCTCTTAATAAAAACATAAAAACTTTGACGATAAACTTTTGTTTTCGTCAAGTTTAAGGCCGTTATTATCCTGCTATGCTCATTTTCCCGCGATCTCATGTTGGTACCTATTTTAATTGCTTCACATATGTCTGCTTTGCTGTCATATTGTTTGCCACCTTCATATAATTTCATCATCACAATTGGCCATAGATTTTCGATAGGATTCCGTTCGGGACTTAATTTTGGCTATCCAATTATCTTCTCTCCTGTAAACGTTTTACGCTTAAAAAATTCACGGGTAACCTTAGATATATACCTGAATGGCCAACCGTTATATATATGTATATATATATATATATATATATGTGTGTGTGTGTGTGTGTGTGTGTGTGTGTGCGTGCGTGTGTGTGTGTGTAATGTGTATCGTATTTTGAGCAGCAATCTTTCTTTTATACATGTTTCATTAACTGTGACGAACAAGGAAAATTTTATAAATTTTTTATTCATTTTTCTTCTCACGTTCTTGCGGTTTTCCTTTTTGGTGGACTAAGAGCGTGTACCGCCACAACAGACAATTTCTACATTCTCTTAGTCCTCATAAAATGAAATTTGTAGGACCGTTGGAAAAGTAAAAAAAGACAGTATTTACATTGTTCGGATTATCATCCTCATCTTCGTTGCCATATTTATCACAATGTTTCGGTCGTTGTACGCTCCGGCCTTCTTCATGTGGTTGGAATGTCGAACTGAACCCTTTCTTTCACTCGCTGGGGTAGTCTGTTCTAGTTCCACGTACCATGTAATGGATGTCAGTTATAAGTTATTTCTTGTTAATTCCCCTCTACAAGTTCTCCACCGCCTTAACCAGGTATTGAACTAACACTCCTTGTATCCTGTGGCCTTTATTCACTGTGCCATGTGTCCTTGAGGACATATGACACAGAAGAAGGCCGGAGCGTACAACGGCTAAAACGTTGTGATAAATATGGCAACAAAGATGAGGATGATAGTCCGAACAATGTAAATAGTGTACATAATATCTCATCTCAGAAATATAGACAGATACTAAAAAAGACAGATTCTAAACATTCTTGTCCGTTACATTCAATGAAACACACACACTGACACCGTCCCACCTGCCACACACTGGTGTGGGGGTGGGGATTGAGCTACTGGGCAAAATTCTTGTGACTCAATGAGTTTCTAGACCGATACTGTTTGGCGCCGAGTCAGTACACTGATAACCTGATTAACCTCTCTATTTTTAATATTATTGTTTTAAAAACTAATTAAATCCTTGTGAGATAACATTTTCTTTCTTTTATACGCTGTCTTCCTTCAGGACATCGGTGATCATGACTCGTCACAACTTCCCATCTTCTGTTGCACTAAGCAGTGTTTGTCCTCTTAGTGTAACCCACGTAACTATTCTGTCATCCACTTACGCAAGCACATTAAGTAGGTTATTCACTGTTTTCTTCTGCCTTCTTTGCCTTCAGTATGTACTGCTGTGAGTGACGAATTCTCCAAACCTTCTTTCTTCGTTGTATTCCACATCTTTTCCAATTCCAAGTGTCCTTTTTGTTTCTATTTTACTTAAAACATCCACGTAACTCACATATCCCGTCTATGATATTCTCAGCATCCTTCTGTACTGTTTCCTCAAGTTTTCTCTTCATCTGTGAAGAAATTCTTCAGCCTTCTCTCTCATGTAGGAACATTGATAATATATATGCAATTTAGCACTATTTCGTTTGTTTTTAGTGATATTACAGTTGTGAAATCTCGATCAGTAATCACTTGTCCCGGGGTTGTTTTTTCGGCAGTTTTTAAGTTAACTATTCTATTCAGGATAACATATCCGACGATGATGGGCAATCGTTTCTAACTTAAACTGGATCACCTATTTTTTTAATCAATTCACCACGAACAAGGCAATAAAGCCACTAAGACTCAAGAGGTTACTGTGTGTGAGAGAATAATATTTGTATTTACTCAACCCCCACGAAGTCACAAGGTCGGTTTAATATGAGGAGCCCGAGCTCGTACACCCTGGCAGGAACAAGAATTCCCGAGCCCTCGTGCTGACCTTGGTGCGTGCATCGATCCCTCTCTCTAGTGCAATGAGAGGGCGCGGCCTTGGGGAGCTGTAACCCCAGGGCCGGCACCTCTCAGTATATTTTCCTCAGTTTTGACTTTGACGGAACCGCCCCTGAGCGCACTCTGCCCAAAGACAGAGACGCAAATGAGAGATGATAAATAGGGTGTTACAAACTGAGTGAGAGAGAGAGAGAGAGAGAGAGAGAGAGTAAGAGTAATTTACACACTCAATCATATTTCATAATAATTTTTTCTTATTCTGCTTTTCAAATCGGCCCTTGCAATTCCTGTGGTAGTACATGACTGCCCTTTGCTGGCTTTATCAGCTATAAGAATTGGTATGCCTTCATTGATAGTTAAATCTACACATTCTCGTTCGAATCATTTGCTGCATATTTATACGAGTTTACAGTATTTACATTAGTCGGACTATTGTCCTCATCTTTGTCGCCATATTTGTCACAACGTTTTATACGAGTTTGTTTATGCTGAAAAATTAACCATTTTTGTTAGCTCTACCACTATAGTGATTTCCTAAGCGTAGCTTAGATGTGGGCGAAAGTATGGGACACCCAGTAGGAATCGAACTCATTATTCAGTCGTAATTGACCTGGCGAGACAAGTTTGCTAACCATTACACCAAGTCGAAGTGCCCTTAGCTCCATCACTATGCTAGTAAATAATTTATGATTTAATATTGTGTTATTTTAAAATTTCGGGCCCCTTTATAACGTATGCTACAGATCGTCGCATCTTCTTTATTTTGCCCTGACTGAGACGATCGAAAGTTCTCGAACAGGTGTAAAACAAACAAACAAAAAAAATGGATAGTTTACCCACAATTTTAATTTAGGTGTGCAACAACTTATTCGACAAATTGGAAAAATACAACAAAATTATGAAAAAGTTAAAACTTGTTTAAACAAATTCTTACCCTCTCTAGCTTTCTATCTCTCTCCTTCTCCTCTCTCTCTCTCTCTCTTTCTCTCTCTCTGCATATAGCCTGAATATTGCGTTTAAGCATGAAAGAGACTGTCGCCTCTCAGAGTTGAACTCAGTGTCCACTTTTATATTTACATACACTCTATCCCTGATATAGAGCACTCTTACATATAAATATATCAGACCTTAAAGCTATATTATTTAATCATATATGCATAAGAAAAAGAAAAGAGAGAAAAAGAATAATGAGAAAGTATACGGAGAAAAGAAAATTATGAAAACAAGAAAGAACCGTGACACATACACATGTGCACATACTCACACGAACAGGCGTACACATACGCATACACAAACGTACACACACATGCACAGAGAGAGATGGTTACATGCTAACAGTTTCTTTTCTCACACTTCTCCCTTGTGAAACTCCTTTCTAGATCCATGATTTCCAGTAAACTTTAATCTTCAAAAATTTTAATGCAATATCAATCGTTATCTGATGTCCTGCTGATTACACTTCCTTTGTCTCCGCTCCTCAGTAATGTTTCTGTCTTCTAATTATTCCAAACTCAGTAACAACTTGTGTCTCAGTGGCTTTACTGCCTTGCTTGGGGTCAACATGCTTAAAAGACACACACACACACACACACACACACACACATATATATATATATATATATGTGTGTGTGTGTGTGTGTGTGTGTGTATGCGTGTGTGTGTGTCTGCGTGTTCGTGTGTGTATGTGTGTAATAGGAAAGAACAGTCAGATTAATAATCCAAAGTTCTTTAGTATTTATGTTTTTATTTAAAAAAAAAAAAAAACAGTGCTCGATGCAAAAGTAGAGCTTAAAATTTTGACATCACAATGGGATCAGTAGACTCTACGGCGTCTTCTGACCTAGTCGGACTATTTATTTATTTATAACCTAACTACGCGCTGTGAAATAGATATTAAAGACACTGGGCTATGCAGAGATTATGACCTTATGGTAGTGAGGAGGTCTACTAACTTTAAAATAGATAAAATTAGAAAGATAATGTATAGCGAATTCAGAAACCTAAATTTAAAAATTACAGTCAACACAAAATTGAAAAAGGTAAACTTCCTCGACATAACATTAGACTTAATGAATAACATATTCCTACTTTACAGAAAACCTAATACTAATTCTTTGTATGTTTACCGCAGGTCAAACGATTCTCCATCTGTAATTAAGCACATGCCCTCATCAACTGAGAAAAGAATTAGTATGAATTCAGCTAATGAAGAAATATTCTATAAACATAGTAATTTTTACAACCAAGCTCTAAAATATAGTGGCTAACACCCTAACATCAATTATATATAAAAGATAATAGTACAAACAAAAAGAAAAACAGAAAAAGAAAAATCATTTGGTACCTCCGCCGCCCCCGTTCAACCAAATGGTTATTAATAAGCTAGGACAATTTTTTTTAGCTTTAATCGAAAAACATTTTCCTAATAATAGTAAACTTAGTACGATTTTTAATAAAAACACCCTAAAATTAAGTTAGAGCTATACTGAAAATTTAGAAAGGATTATAAAAAACACAATAATAAAGATCCTAAATTGGAATAAGACAATAATAATGAAAAATTATATAATTGTAGAAACCCTGAAAATTGCCCTTTGAATAAAAACATGCCGCATAGAATCCATAGTATACTAATTCACAATCTCATTCATTGAGAATCCAAATATTGAAAAGATATATATAGGATCCACAAGAGATGAATTTAAAAAGAGGTAGAGATAACACCAAAGCTCCTTCAATAATATTAAAAACCGAAACCAAACATCCCTATATAAATATGTGTGGCATTTAAAAGAAACAAATAAAACACCAACTGTAAAATGGAAAATAATAAATAGAACAAGGCCTTGTAGAACCTGCGATGACCCACCCACTTTATGCCTACAAGAAAAACGACACATTATCAAGTTTCTAAAAAATAAAAATTTAATAAATCAAAGAAATAAAATAACGATTTTTTTGCAGACACCACCAAATATACGTCTTGAAAAATTAGTAATTTATAAATGGATAGAAAAAAATTTACAGTAGAAATTAAACCCTAAAATATATTAAAAAAATCCATAATAGCATATATAAAAAAAATTACACAATACCATATAAAATCTATTAGTAAATTCAATTAATTTTAGACACGTTTAAAACTATAGGATTAAAAATACACCCCATCTAAACACCCATTTAAGAAACCATCAATGGAAAAAACAAACAAATAAATACCAAAAGGACTGTAACTATAATATCAATCAGTAAGAGATTTAACAAATAGTAATAAAACAACAGAGCCTGATAGAAAAGGCCAATGTAGACAGACAGAAATCTCTCAACCCAACCTTACACAACTCCAAAAACTTACAATAAACATTCCTACTTTCGTCAAAGCTGAGACCCCTTGATAATGAAAGAGAAACCCCAGACTACACCTATAATATAATGACAATAATACAATAAACGAGTAAAACAATTCTTCGGTTAGTTATTCTGAACATCGCTTGAGAATGAAACTGTGGTCTAAATTTTAAGTTTAATTTTGAAATTAAGGAAAGGAATTTCAATTTCGAAACATAGTAATTTCTGTGTCGCGATGAAAACATATTTTAAAAAAATGATTATATATATATATATATCGAAAAGATGTATCCTTGTTTTCCATCCCTTTCTATTGTTGTATACCTGCTGAACTCATTTTCTATCCATATGCAGGCGCTTTGCAACCATTATACTTTCTTGATTATTCTAATATCCCTCCCTATTATTTTAAAGTTGCCAAGCAGTTACAACAGATCTTTCTAGCGTACTTTATCGAGCGCTTTTGCGTAATCTATAAAACACAGGTATACCTCCGTCTGCATTTGTATTGCTTACTGATAACATTCTGAGCATCAGAATTAGGGTGATAAGTTTTGTTATATGGCTCATTAGGCCGAGTGCCCGATTGAGTTCACATTCGTTTGCGCCTGGATTCTTCGACAGTGCTATTAAAATAGTTTTACTTAGGTCTTCCCGTGTATCACCACTGTGGTAGATTTCATTTATTATTTCTGTAATCTTGTTTATGGCGAAATCATCTAAAGTTGCAAGACAATATATCTATTACAATTCATCCTGGCCCTGCCGCTTTGTTTTTGTTCAATTTGGCCAGTGCAGATTCCACTTCAGATTTTAATATTTCCAGACCGTCGATATTTCTGTGTATAACCGATTGTCTCTTTTATCGTGGAAGAGTTCTCCGATATATTAGTTTAATCTCTGAAGTATTTTTTCTCTAATATCATCTTTCCGCCTTTGGATATTATGCATCCTGTTGACGAGCAGGTCTTTTGCCCTGTTAGTTCTCTTATTTTTTATGCATATCTACTTAATCTGTAATACTCATTCTTTCTATTTCTTCACATTTTTTGTTGAG
>CAHIKZ030000857.1:2235000-2272500 GCA_903632075.3 Acanthosepion pharaonis | reverse complement strand
TGCACGTGGGTTTAATTTGTTCGTGTGGTTTGTTGATAATTTTTCCTATTGTGCTTTTTTATATTTGTGCCATGCTCTCGGTGCAGCTGTAGCTGATTTTTACTGTATTTTTGTTGAATATCTTGTGTAAGGTGCTTGATTCTGGGAAGTGTTTGTGTAAGAGTTTGAAGAATATTTTTCCTACGTTTGTTTTTACGTTCTTGCTGTACGGTGGGTTGAACCATATGATATTTCTTCTCCTGTTGGTCTTTTTTGTATTCTGTGGTGAGTATGTGAGTATTGCTGGGAATCCGCTATCTTTTTAGGGCCGTTTCATAGTCTTTTTTTAGCTTTGTTAAATAAAGATTCATTGGAGGAATTGTCGGAGAGCCTGCGGTTAATCGATTTTGGTATCTGTTTGATTATAGAAGGCGGATGGTTGGAAGATGTGTGTATGTAGAGTTTTATCGTTAGGTTTTCTGTATGGTTTATATGTGCCTTCTCTTAGGTTGAAGGTCACATCTAGGAAATCTACTTCGTTTAGGTTAGTTTTTATATCTATGTCGAATCCGTTATTTTAAAAAATCTTTATTATTGCTTTTCTAGTTTTGTCTGTGTTTTTGTTTGTTACAGTTTCTTAAGATTATGAGACCGTCGTCCCTGTAGAGTCCTGTGTCATTTTTTATCTATTATTTTGCTCAGTTCGTGTAGTAAGTAAATGCCTATGATTTCGCATGCCTCTGCACCGTCAAAGCTTCCCATTGTAGTGTCAAATATCCCATCTTTCTTTATCCATGCTTCTTCATTGTGGAATAATAATGATTTACGGGAGTGCTTAATGATGTTGATTTCGCTTGGTTTTATTATTATTTGTTCCTGAGCTAAGTCGATGGCCTTATCTAGCATACGTTCTGTTATAGATGGGTAAAATTCTTTTATGTCTAATTGTAGGAATTGGCAATTTTGTTTGTTATTTATGTTGTGGAACCAGTCAATAGTTGTTTCGTATTTTTCCACTGGTTTACTCCTAATTTCTTCCTAAGTTCAGAATTAATTCTTTCTAGTATTGTTTTACTTATTTTACCTAGTTCGCTTTTGGCTGGGTTTATGAGTCTACATGCAGGATTAGTTTTGAAATTTTCTTTTATGGTCTTTTAGTGTGATAAAGGCTCGTGCCTTGCTAATACAATTTATTCGGTCATCTAGGTCTAATTTTTGGGCGATTGTTTTAGCTTCCTTATTGATATCGTGTTCTGTTGTTTGGGGGTGCCTTTTTGTATGTTTTGGTTATGTTGTTCTTGAGTAATTTATTAAGTGTAGGAGGGCTTAGTTTGTATAAATTTCTCGTTTTGTCAGCAGCGATAAATACACTTACACAGAAAGTTTCCTAAAAAGAATGAGATGGAAAGTCCACTTTTTAACCAGGACCTTCACAATAACAACACTTAAAAGAAGGAAAAAACGGCTTCTAAACAAAAAAAATGCCCCCCACAACAAAAACAATCGCCCAATTAGACGATTTAGATGAAAGACTTAATCTGACCTAGTTAGAAACATAAAATTCCATAAAAAAAAGATGCATTCCAAAAAAAACTAAAAGCAGATATAACTAAAATAAACAATTCAGCAAAAGCGAACTGACAAAACGAGAAATTTATACAAACTAAATTAATTCTGAACTTAGGAAGAAATTAGGAGTAAACCAGTGGAAAAATACGAAAACAACTATTGACTGGTTCCACAACATAAATAACAAACAAAATTGCCAATTCCTACAATTAGACATAAAAGAATTTTACCCATCTATAACAGAACGTATGCTAGATAAGGCCATCGACTTAGCTCAGGAACAAATAATAATAAAACCAAGCGAAATCAACATCATTAAGCACTCCCGTAAATCATTATTATTCCACAATGAAGAAGCATGGATAAAGAAAGATGGGATATTTGACACTACAATGGGAAGCTTTGACGGTGCAGAGGCATGCGAAATCATAGGCATTTACTTACTACACGAACTGAGCAAAATAATAGATAAAAATGACACAGGACTCTACAGGGACGACGGTCTCATAATCTTAAGAAACTGTAACAAACAAAACACAGACAAAACTAGAAAAGCAATAATAAAGATTTTTAAAATAACGGATTCGACATAGATATAAAAACTAACCTAAACGAAGTAGATTTCCTAGATGTGACCTTCAACCTAAGAGAAGGCACATATAAACCATACAGAAAACCTAACGATAAACCACTCTACATACACACATCTTCCAACCATCCGCCTTCTATAATCAAACAGATACCAAAATCGATTAACCGCAGGCTCTCCGACAATTCCTCCAATGAATCCCTATTTAACAAAGCTAAAAAAAAGACTATGAAAACGGCCCTAAAAAGATAGCGGATTCCCAGCAATACTCACATACTCACCACAGAATACAAAAAGACCAACAGGAGAAGAAATATCATATGGTTCAACCCACCGTACAGCAAGAACGTAAAAACAAACGTAGGAAAAATATTCTTCAAACTCTTACACAAACACTTCCCAGAATCAAGCACCTTACACAAGATATTCAACAAAAAAAATACAGTAAAAATCAGCTACAGCTGCACCGAGAGCATGGCACAAATAATAAAAAAGCACAATAGGAAAAATTATCAACAAACCACACGAACAAATTAAACCCCACGTGCAACTGCAGAATAAAGAACGAATGTCCCTTAAACGGAAATTGTCTACAAAACAACGTAATATACCAAGCCACGATAAAATCACCAGATAATGAAGAAAAAAAAGTATACATAGGAGTAACCTGAAGGACCCTGGAAGCAAAGAAATTATACACACAAAACATCGTTCACAAATAGTAAATATGCGAACAGTACTATGCTTTCTAAGTATATCTGGGAAATAAAAAACAAAACGCACATCACACCAAAAATATCTTGGAAGATAAGGAAAAGTCATCAGCCTACAACAACCAATCAAAAACTTGCAAACTTTTGCTTGAGGAAAAATAGCTATCATTACTTTCCCGACCAAAATAAATTATTAAATAAAAGATCCGAGCTCATCTCAAAATGCAGGCATGAAAATAAATTTTTACTACGTAACCTAAAAAAAAACGGAAAAAATAAATACAATAATAATAATAATAAAAATAAATAAATAAATAAAATAAATAAATAAATACTATGTTGCTAAAAACCGAAAACCAAAAAGAGAAAATATAAAAATAAATTGACCTAAATTCATCCAAGTAAATAAATAGACAAACCAATCCCAAATTAAAAAACTGTTCCCGCCAAAAAAAAAAAAAAAAAAAAATAATAGTTAGAATGAACTACCACAACCAACACCAAAATTGAACAAATAGCTTTAATTAAATTCTCAAACCAAAACAAAACTGTTAAATACGTGACATAAACAAATTTTTACTACGTTAATAAATAAATAAATAAAATAAGAAAAAAAAAAAATAAATAAATAAAATAAAATAAAATAAAAAATAAATAAAAACGGGCAATATAACTTGACCCAAATAAATGAACAAAGCGACTTCCGGTAAAAATAACCGGCATAATAGAATACCCACAATGCACCACTTAACCCGTATATATATAAATAGCCGAGAAAATAACAGCACACGTGGCCTGACGATTGCATATAGCATGAAACAGACTGTCGCCTCTAAGTGTTGACTTCTATATTCACTTTTATATTTACACACGCTCTATCTCTGATATTGAGCACTTTATCCCATAATATAGCACTCCTTTAAGACTATATTTCTTTATAACTATATATATATATATATATATATATATATATATATATATATATAACAACATGTACCTGCTATAATACTGAATAAAAAATTTTCTTTGGGCGATACCATTCGTAACACGTATGGGTCTTCGATTGCGGATCACTTTATAAAGAATCCAACTTGTGCGATGGATTTCAGTGTGAGCTGGTTTTCCGTTTTGGCCAGTTCGCACTCACTTTTCCATCTTAAGGTGTTGGAGTCGCTTTACATCATGTCCAGGCAACCTGCTCTTTGCAAACAAAGAGATTGTTTGCTTGGACTTGCTGTTCTGCGCTTCTGGCAGCTTGATTGGTATAATATTTTTTTTCCTTCCCTGTCCATTCATTCATGTCATCCATGACAGACTTTTTTTCTTTTCCTCATAATCTTAGTTCCCCGTTAACAGTTCTGACGACAGAGGACGAAACCGGTCGACTGGTGTGTGTTATGTTTTAAACTTATCATGACCTACAATACAAAATTTCTTGTTTTAATGCCTTATATATATATATATATATATATATATATATATATATATATATATATATGTAGTTATAATAGAATAGTTCTAATGAACTTTCCTCTATGGTACGTGGACTTCATGAATTTAAGCGCAGTACTAGATTGGCTGCAAGGTCTCATACATGTTCAGTTGAAATGGCTAGATGTAACCGTAAGTTCTATGCTAACAGTTTCTTCTATCACATTTCTCGCTTGTGGAACTCTCTTCCAGCTCCTTGCTTCCTAGTCAACTTTGATCTTCAAAAATTTAAATGCAATGTCAATCGTTATCTTCTGTCTTCATAATTCTTATTTTTTTGTTCTCTCTCCTTAATAGTAGTTTTTCTTATATTCTCTAACACTCAGTAACTCCTTGAGTTCTAGTAGCTTTATTACCTTGTTTGTGGTGAAATGATTAGAAAAAATGGTTAATTTTATTACTACATATTCAAAATAATAATTGGTTTGATTTAATTAAAATTACAAAATTATATTATTGAGCAAAAATAAAGTTTATTTTTATTTATTTATCTGTATATTTATTTTATTATTTATTTATCTATTTATCGCATTTCAAAGAGATATAGTATTAATATTTAATGAGGGAGTTAAGGTGCATTAAAGAACGGTGAGTTATCTCCCTTCCATTGTGTTACCATGGGAAAACTAGTAATATTTTAAAATAAAAGTTGATTGATTGATTGATGGCGACTTATTTATTATTTATTTATTCTTGTTTTTCTTTTTTCTTTTGGTGTTGGACCACAACTTATACTGGATAATCAATAAATAGGTTTTTCTCTAAATTTTATTCTCAATGAGATAAATTTTATGAAAACCGCATCTTTCATTTAAGGGCAGCGGTTTATGGCATACAAAACTTCGATTAATTCAATAATGTCTATTTTTTTCGTCTCGTCCTGGTGTGATGGTTAAAAAACTAATAAGTATCTAATTAAAAAAAGTGCAGTATTGTATTGTTTATTTTATTTCATTTTAAAGTATCTTAAGAATTTTATTTTAACAATATTTTAAGAATTTTATTTTAAAAATATTTTAAGAATTTTATTTTAACAATATTTTAAGAATTTTATTTTAACAATATTTTAAGAATTTTATTTTAACAATATTTTAAGAATTTTATTTCAACAATATTTTAAGAATTTTATTTTAACAATATTTTAAGAATTAAAATATTCAAGAGCGGAACATTGAGTCCCTGTCCATTAAAGCGTATTCCATTTATGATTTTTCAATGTACGATCACATTTTTGGTGTCTAACCCGATCATAATTCGGTGTCTAACAATATTTTTTATTCGGGTTAATTGCAGGATTAATAATGCCAGAAATATCAATAATGAGCTTTTTAAACTACTGACAGATATTTTTTTAATCTATTAGCTGTTTAAAATACTATTATAGAAACTCCTGAGTGTAATGCAATAACAATAATAATAATAGACAGACATCTGAAGGTAAAAATTGGGAACATATTTATGATTTTTAAGAAAATTTTCTGTTTTACCTTCAAAATTTTTTATTAGATTGCCACCAAATTTTCTATTTTGGGCCTTACATTGCATTAGAAGTGTTCATTTTGAAGAAAATTTATTCAAAAAGATCAGTTTTGACTGTGACATCACATATATCTGAATGCATTATTAAAATTGATCAGATTTGGAATTGGTGCATTTTTATTTAATGATTCGAAAATTGAAGATTGAAATAAGCAACGTTTAAAGTCTATTATACTTTTTCTTTTCATTTTAAGGGAGTTAAAGAAACAAAGAAAATGCGAGAAATTAATTTTGAAACTTATGGAGAAAGTACGGCGAATGATCACTGGCTTGTGAATTTCTATGTTGGATAATTCCCGCCGAACAATGCTCCACGATCAGGTATACCAGTTGAAATTGACAGTAGTCAAATCGCGATAATACATAAGAATAAGCAACAGTATTATGTGTGTGTTTGTGTGTATGTGTGCCCACGCACGCGCGTGCTCGCGTGTGTGTGTGTATTAAAAATTTTAAATAACTAAAATCATTTTTACTTTTCTTTATAATTACTTGTTGCAAATGGAAAAATTTGCTTTAATAAAGTGCGTCAGAGGACGAAAGGCGTCGGGTAAGATAAGTTCTTTTTTGTCTTTATTATTCAAGGTTATATATATATATATATATATATATATATATATATATGTGTGTGTGTGTGTGTGTGTGTGTGTGTGTGTGTGTGTGTGTGTGTGCAGTTCAATTTATATTAAAATGAATCATTCATGCAAAAAGTGAATTAGTAAAGTTAATGATATAAAATGGCGAAATCCCTTCGCTAACAAATTTTAAAGATGCATTAACCTACCAATCACTCGATGAATGTTATGATCCTTATTTTTTTTTTTAAATTATAAACTGTATTATGTCTTCCTTAAGTACTTTCGACTGTACGTTCAGTCATCTTCAGACATGGAAATTATTTTGCTTTTGTTAAAATTCAGACGAAAAAATATAATACGAATTGAAATGTTTTTTTTTTCAGTTGAAGGAAGACCTAATACAATTTTAATCCTACAACAAAAAATTGCCATATTAGTAAAAAAAGCACTCACTTAAATTTTCAAAAAAATTCAACCTTAGCGTTGCGACTGCACTTTCTTGTATGAGTGATAGCAGACTTCCAAAACAACTACTGTTGGTCAGCTTCTAACAAGCAGGCCAGTTGGAAGGCCATTCTTGTGTTTCAAGATTGTGTCCTTATTTTGGTGGGAGGAACCTGCCCTCAAAGTTTGTAAGCGTATTTTTGATACACCTGTATATATATATATATATATATATATATATATATATATATATATATATATATATATATATATACAAACCTTAAATTGAAATTTCCAACGTTTAAGTCATATGTACTTCATTGAAAATGTTATTTTCATAACTTCGTTACTTATTTTGCAGGTTTTTATATAGATTGTTAAAAAGGACACAGGACCCAGCTTTGGTTGAATCCACTGACTTGACCCAAAGAGTTGTGAGTTCAATACCTGGCTACAGCTGACGTGAACAAAAACGTGGATAGTTGAGTTAAAGGGAGACAACTGATACTGAGACATCTGGAGAAATCATAGCACGTGAAACTAGAACAATCTACTCGATGGATGAAATAAAGGGGTCAGTTCGAAATTCTAATCACCGGAAGAAGGCCCGAGCGTACAACGGCCGAAACGTCTTGAATATGTCAACGAATATAAGTCAACAGCACGGACAATGTAAATAGTGTAAATAATTCAAAAATCAAATTCAGAATTGCGCTTTTTTCTGTGCAACCCATCTCTTTCTCTCTCTTATCTCTCTCACTATCTATCTATTCATCTCTCTCTCTCTCTCTCTCTCTCTATATATATATATATATATATATATATATACATATATAAAGAGAGAGGGAGACGGTGGTGTCAAAATAGAGACCAGTACACTGGAAGGTTTCCTCCTCCCCCATTTATTGAAATAAATGATGTATGATGTAAGCAAAAAGGTAGTGTAGCTGTGGCAGCCATGCAATGTAAACGCATAAATATGAGATACACTGTTTCCAAGGTAGCTAATGCTCTGTGTTATTCTTGGGTAACAGTAGCAGGTTTATACCAAGAATACACAAATGACATGACAGGCATCTGGGAAACGTGAAAATCACGGATGCCAATTTACCTTAGTGGCTGATGCAATATTTTTCCACTCTACCACCCCTTTGCCCAGAGACTAAACGTCGCAAGCCTCTGGAGATTCTATTGCTATTTCCATGGCAAATGTTCTGACGAAAGTTTCACCACTTGTGACTTTCACAACTGAGACCCTCCATGCCACGTATACAGGGTCGAATCATCCCCATTCCCTTCGTATTCCATTAGTAAGGAGGAAGTTCCATTCAGACAGTTTCTTATCAATAACCGTGACTTTGTGCAATATCCTCCCGAGAGGAAGCTTCCATGATCACTACAATCTTAATCTCTTTAATGTGACCGTTATCATTCCTACATATCCCCATAATATACACGTACTACCTACACTTACGTTTATGTAACTTCATTCAGTAACTATATACGTTGAGTAGCTCTTGGTTCTTGTATTATGGACGGTGGAATTCGTGTGTGGAGGAGATTGCATGAACGAACTTGTCAGTAAGAAGTTGTGCAAATTAATGGTAGCTCGGTAACGGTGCTCTGTGGGAATTAGCAAGAACGACTAGTAAAAGTAATGGTTCCTTGCGTTAGTGTTGATTGGTTCCAGCAAGGTAACGTAACACTCTGTCTTTCACTAGAGATACAAAATTCTTCCTGAAACAGTTTGCTCTCTTCCAACTATTCCACAAAAATTGTCTAAATTATTAATGAGACATGTCTTAATGAAAACATGCTGCCAAAATATACGCAATTTAAATTACATGATCCACCAGCTTACCATTTGGAATTTTATATGTGGCCTTGTGAAAAGGCAAATTGAAATAGCTAATGTCAGATTAAACACTCAATAAGCAAAATATCTACAATAAACTCAAACATAGAACTACTGATCAACTGAAAGAAATTATACATAGACTGAGAGAAATTATACATAGACTGAGAGAAATTATTAATAAATCAGAAATTCAACACCGATGAAAAATTAAAAAAATACTATACAAAGGATCTATCAATCTTCCGAACAAAATGGATACATTTATTAATATTTACAACTTGGAGTTAACTAAACATCAAAGGGAATTGCTTAACTTGGGGTCCAACTGCCATAATACCGTAATATATAAGATCTAATAAAAACAAAAAAAACAAAAAAAAAACTGAAATTGAGATGTTATATCAAAGTATCGAAAAACTTCAGGAACAACAACTGATTACAACAACACCAGAATTTCGAGATTTATTCATAGGCATGGCAAAAATAAAAACTTTTCAAAAATATTAACAAAAACATCTATTTGATCAATTTTCATTAATAATAACGAGTCAGACGGGGGGGGGGGTGAATTATAGCGATCAAAAACTAAATGGGTAAAAAGACTTTTATGAGGGGTGCTGAAGGGTTGTCGACTTGAATCACTTCCAAAAATCTAACCAAATAACAAAAGATCAGTTTTTGGGTTGTTTTATGGTGAGGGAAAGTTTTTTTTTTTTTTTTTTTTATCTGCACTACCTCGTATAGATCAGTTGGATACACAATCACCAACTGAGAAGTTACGTTGGTTCGGGTTTATATATATCGTGGGCAAATATTAAGTTTATTCATTCAAACTTTAATCGTCTTTCCAAAATTTAATTTTAAAAATAATTATGTTTTAGTTCATGAAATGGTTTTCAAGAAGTTATTTATAAAATTTATAATATGGATATATTATAAATTATGATATTATGATATTCCATATCAACTCAACCAAATTTACAGAAATTCCCATGGGTACCACCTCATATTTTCCTGGAATTTTAGTATATTGTACCCACCTACAAGAAACTAAAAACTCTAAAATTTAACTCCCTTAAATTTCCTTGTTCAGGAGCTGACTCCTCTTGAAATTTACTGATTTCAAAATAGTACGATTTACCAACTTTGCCACTTTATAGCTTTGCATTCTAAAAAGATAACAAATTGATATTTTGTAGTGCTATAGTCAAATATATGAAAAAACAAAAAATACACACACTCCTGTTTATTTTTTCTTTCTATTTTTTAGGTTTATTGGCTGCTATTTTACGATTTTTTGGTATGTGTTATTAGGCACGGTGGAGTCATAGATAGCGGCTCGGATTGAGGAATCAGAGAGCTGAATTCGAATTCCATTCGAATCCATTGCATTCACTTACATGCTAATACCCTTGGGAAAGGTATGAATCCTCCTCTTCTCCCCCAGCTATGGATAATAGCAGGACAGACGTGGTTCTGTAGCCTTGGATGGCAACTGGTCTACCGCAGAAAGAAATGGCAACCTACCGCGGGAAAAAATCTGCCTCGTCAGTCATGTATCAAAAGATACACGATAGCCTAAGCATGTATTATGCATGGCACATAACTGTCTGATAGATCTATCCCTTATCTTTCCCTCATAAAAATGTAAAAAAACTCATTGTCCAATGCTAACTTAGTGAACACGCCATCGAAAATGATACTGCAAGAGAAAGATTTTGCTTTAAAATTCAAACCTATTTCGACCCATAGCATCTATGGTACAATTAATTAAAATATTTAGTCCCAGTAAGAGTTTTATTGTCTGACTGACTTTGAAGACATTCAACCGCCTGTCCCGATCTCACACCAAGCCAAAATTAGAGTAGTCTTGTACATTATCCTACATGGCTTTGCCAAAATGCCGCTAGGGGACGCTCTTTAATAGGCAATCATATTCTTCTTCTTTTTGTTCTTTTTAGCTCTGGTTTTCAGATGTAGTCGCACGTAGATGGGAAGGTTGCTGAGAAGACGCGTTCAATTCTTTGGTCCTGTCGGAGTTAGCTCCTCCTTAATTCCCTAATTGTTCACTAGGGGTCGCTCTCCCTATGCTATAAATACTGGGCGACTTCTTGCCTCGTTCTCTTTTTCACTTTACATTTCAGCAGTCACATTTAAAATTGTAATCTCTCGTAGAAATCCGCGTTTTGCCCACTCTTGGGGAAAAGCCATGAAACACACATACACGTACGTACGAACATTCACCAAAGAACAAACTCTTTACGTCCACACACAAACACAAATGTTAATGTCTTTGTCACTTGTAAATTTGTTGTTTAATACATTTGTTGAGATATATCTATATATATCGATCTTGTTCGGTTGGACACAACTTGAGTCCGACATTTTCTTGTGGTTGGACCTTCTTCTAGCAGGAATAAATAGCACGTGTTCCTAACCAACAACATTCTAACCCACACGGTCCACTACAACCCCTCTTTGACTTTTGAACTGTCTTACACACGCATATATACACATGTGTCTAACTCACACGTGTCTATCACACACGCTTGCTACATTCTACACACGCAAACAAACACATTTTTAAAATTAATATTTAATTAATATTAACTTTTTATATTTTTTCTTTTCTTTACAATTGTCTACACATGTAATTCTTTTTGTTAATACATGTATTGTCATGTTTTTACATTTATTGTTTTTATTACTCATTTTTACCTGAACTCACATTGTGTCCGTCAATATTGTTTTTTGTTTTGTTCTAGGAGCTCGTAAATATTTACTCTCCAAAGTGCTGATTCCAGTAACATAATGTTAATTAATATTTATCCAAACATACTAGCATCCCACAAGAGACATCTCTCTATACCCCGTGTTATAAAAAAGTGCCATTCCAACTTTTAATCCTTAAATACGATTATTTTCACTTTATTTAGGATACATATTTATTTAATATACAAACAAATGTTCATATTTTTAATATTAATGGGAATATTTAAGTTCCCGTGTTTTTACTAAACTTAAATTCTTATTTTCTGCGCGACCATTGGTTAAGTTGATATGGAATTCCCATATTTTATTTGGATATTACCAAAGCATTCCAATTTTCATTCGATCTGGATCTGATAATTGTATGTTATAAAACAAATCTTGTATAAAAGACTGTATTGTACAATAATAATAAATTGTTTTGGTGAATAGTATTTTGTGTTACTTTTCAGCAAATAAAAATTTTAAAATGATTAGGTCAGGTTTTTTATAGTAAAATTCAATGTTGATAAAACTGACAACAATCTATCTTGAAAAGAAAACTATATTTCGTAAAATTTTAATTATATATTGAATGAATAAGATATGGCGAGTTTGACGATAACCGAATTTTGAACCCAAAACTTTATTAAATCAACAATTGTTTTCAATCCGCCTTTCAAGCTTAAGGCTATTCATATCAGTTTGCCACAAACTCGAATTCACTTTTGTGTCGCTTGTCCGTTTCTCCCGCTGAACTTTTCATCTACATCAGACCAAGGGAGAGAACTCATAATTGTCAGAGAAGTGACAATGTTTATTTAACCAAAGCTTTAATTCACTAGGTCAAATGCTTCTTGATTAGGCCTTATCTCAGAAATTATAAGGTTCTGGTTTACGGAAATTACATTAAATGCAGAAATTTTTAACCCAGAATTTTTATTGAGAGATTCCATATGAAATGAGGCGAATAATAAATGATATTCAGCTAAAATTGTATTGTTCAGGGAAAAGTTCAAGCGGTATACATACATACATACATATATATATATATATATATATATATATATAATCTATCTATCTATATATATAGTCTATATATATATATATAATCTATTTATATATATATAGTCTTTATATATATATATATATATATATATATATATATATATATAGTCTATATAATATATATATATAAAAGAAATATGTTGTAGTGGTTCCAACGAGAGAAAAGTATGTATATTAAAAAGAAGAGGGGTGCCGCAAACGTTTTTGGTTGTAATATGTATATATATGAGAATCTCTAAATATATAGCAGGACCACCAGATTAGTGAGATAGTGTAGTAATATTAGTTGATAATGAACGTATTGCGACACTACTTCTAGTTAGACTAAATGCAGTTGCAAACAAAATTTACACATGTAAATGACGGCTGTAAGAAAACGGAAGACAATTTCGACAACGTGATATTTTATATATATTTTGTTTTTTTTTATAGCCGAGTAACAACAGAGTGAATGCACTAGTAGGTATTATGAAATGGATAAATTCTGACAATTATTTTCTGTTTATACATTATTTTTATAGATATAATTTAAGTAAATGCTCTGTTTTTTTTAATTAAACAGTATTAATTGCATTTATCGGTCTGAATGTTTCATTTGACGTGCTGTTAACCATTCAGCCACAGAGAAGCGTCTTGTTAGCAATGTCCGAATTACTGTTTATAAACATTTTTGACGATTTTTCTCGACCGATCATTTCTGTTCACGAAACATGTCTCAACGTAAACAATAGCAACTAGTAAATCTGCAAAAATATGTAGACATTACAAGAATTGTGAGGTGGATATACGCGCGTGCGCATGTGTGTGTGTGTGTGTGTGAGAGAGAGAGAGAGAGAGAGAGAGAGATGTGTGCATTTAATAAGGGGAAAGCTATCCCCATGCCTGGGAACAAGGTCCAGGTTGATGTCGTCACTACAGCCTGCTGGGAGGAAATGGGAGAAAAAAAAAGAGGAGGAAAAATGAGAAAAAAAAAGGGAGAAAAAGTGTTCCGTTTTTATAGCTGCTTAACAGCGCCCTCTAAAGGCGTCTTGGCTGCGCTAAATGCGGTTAACCCACTAATGCAGTGACTTTCTTCAAACAAGAAAGTATAAGAATCAACATATAAGCGATTACGTACATTTAACAACAACATGTTTTATTGTCTGAGCAAAGTAAATGGAAAGAATACAAAGTGGGTGAATGAAAGTATGTGTGGATAGATATGTACATATTCATAAGTACGTACTTATAACGTTCTTAAAGTTCTATGAGACTTACATTTACGAAGAATTATTTGTTGGTTTCGTAGAATTACTAGATATGTCTGTAGTCAAGTAAACCTAGAGAATTATATGCTTTGTATTTTCTGCGTCGTGTCAAGATTTTCTGGGGACTGAAATGTCCCTCAAATGTTAATGGGACACATTCTAAGGAATCTTTTGATTAAAAGATAAACAAGAGAGAGATTTTTGCACTGTCTTTTTTATATAATGCTTTGGCAATGCTCTATGTCCGTCTTTGTTGGAAGTTCTTTGGTAAACAAGTGGGGGTAATACAAAATACAAAACCGTCTGGAAAAAGGTAGAAAGCAATACCATTATCTTCTCAAAGAATAACCATAGATCCACATACTTTACAGACTGAGAACTATGAACATCTGATTCCTGAAAGTATGTAACATTTAAAGAAAGAGGAGGAAATGAGAGAGCGGGAAAGAGAAAGAAATTTCGAAAGAGATGAAAAGCAACGAAGAAATTTGGAACATGATAGCCTAATGAAGACCTGAACGATTCTTATAATTCTAACCTGCGTGGGTCATCAGCCATTGGTTACATTACTTAAGACCTTACCTACATATTTGAGAGAAAGAAAGAGAGAGTGAAATTTGTGTGTGTGTGTGTGTGTGTGTTATATCAGGAATGAGACTTTCAGTTTAAATGTATCTACGCCATTTCTTCCGGTTTTATGAACTCGCACTGATTTACACTCCATCACAGATTAGAAGACATGTGAGGACTAAACACGTAAAAAGAAAAAAAAATTAATAAATCAGAAACTCCTTTGCACACGTACAGACAGATTTACTCGCACAGTTCAAAGACAGAGACATTCAGGTGAACGTAAAAAAAAAATAACAAGTCCAAACACGCACCTTTTTTAGCATAGCGACAGATATACAATGAAAGGTAGATCGTTGAAACAATTACATAGATCGAACTAAAATTACTTAATAACGTAGGTAAGTACATACTACAGGGATAGAGAAAACGAAATACACATTCACTAGTTTCACACTGATATACATATATATATATATATATATATATATATTATAGGATAAGGAAAAATAGGAAACATTTATAAATATAACATTTTTTGCTTTTATTTAACCGTTATAAGACTTTTTTAGCGAGGTGGAGGAAATCCTGATGAAGATTTAATTTAAGTGAAAGATTTTAAATTTGTAAACGTTTTCTTGTTGTTTCTTATCCTCTTAATCTATAGGATTCTAATCCGTATTTGATCCCAATTCTCTCTCTCTCTCTCTTTCTCTCTCTCTCTCTCTCTCTCTCTCACACACACACACACATACACACACACACGCACACACACACAAATATATATTCAGTAAATCAATAAATACAGGACATATATCACGTAACAGTTCAGTACTGTTTTTTGTTTCCAACGAAATTTTTCTGTCACTTAATACTCTGCTTAGCTTTTGGAATGCATCTTTGGCCATCCCAATACGTTTTCGGATCTCAGTTGTTTACGTCTACAGAAAGATGCTGAGGATACCATGAGCCGAACAGGTGAGCAACTACGCGGCTTTAGAGAAAATGGAAACAAAAAGTAAACTTATACTTAACATCAAAACGAAGCAGTTGAAATTTCTGAGGCACGTAATGAGGAAGGAAGGCTTGGACAGATTGAGGGACAGAGGAAAGCAGCGCCTAACATACTTGATGGGCTTGAGCAAATGAATGGCAGAACAGGGTTTGGGAGAAATAACAAAATGACAAAACTTATTAAGAGCTACAAGGAACAGGAAGAAGTGGAGGGCCATGACCGCCTATGCCCTGAAGAGACACGACACAGAAAAGAAGAAGAAGAAGAAGAAGGAGTTGTCTTGTGAGCTCCCCGGCCTAAAAAACTCCCACTTGGTGTTGGACCGGAGAACTGACAGCAAACATGTGGCAGTGTGCATAACCTGAAGAAATTATGGCAATTATAAATATATTGAGAAACTAAATAATATTACTTTACCTCAAAAATTAAAATAAGGATAATTAAAGACTTAGATCGTTTCTTTAGCGGCATACCAATAATTCTATGGGTTATTTAATGCCGAAACTTAAATATTTTGTACGCAATTTTATGGCTTGAACTACAGATATTTCATACATAATTTGTTGGTAATTTTTTTTATATAAATGTATTACTGATAATCTTACTATAAAAATGTATTTTTATAATTTCCTAATGTATTGATTTTTGTTTAAGGGTTCACTATTTGCCCATAGCTGGGACCCTAACAGGTCAGGGTGGACTTAGAAACAACAGCAATTAAGAGTTGTTTCCACACTGCTCAAAACCTCCAATCTCTGGATCAGAAGCCTTGATGCAAGATGTAGTTTATCTTCCTACCCAGAACTAGTTAGTTATAGAAAAAATAAACAAAAGATAACATTAATGTAAGTACATTATGTATTTTATTCAAAGTAGAGGTAGAATCAGTCTTCCTCTATTGTAATGAATAGATGAAGAACAAACTTGAAGCAACAGAAATGTGGTTCTACAGAAGGATGCTGAGAATAAAATGAACTGAACATGTTAGCCACGACGAAGATCTGGAGACAATGACAACAAAAACAACACTTATACTTAACATCAGGAAGATACAGATGAAATTTCTGGGGCTCATAATGAGGAAAGAGGACTTGGAAAATCTGATACTCACAAGAAATATTAAAGGTAAGAGGACCAGAGGAAAAACGCACAAACTATTTGACGAATTTGAGCAAACAAATGCGGATCAGGGTTTGGGAGAGATGAAGAAAAGACAGAAGTTATTAAGAGCTACAAAGGACAGGAAGTTGTGGCGAGCAATGATCGCCAACTTCCTAAAGGGACATGGCACATAGAAAGAGAAGTAGTCGTTCCGGTAAGAAGCTGCACGAATGGAACTTCCTTTTTGATAAAGGATTATGTATGGAATAAGATGTGAAAATAGTGAAGTTGTTCTTAGTTATAAATGTCAGAAATGGTAGCACTAAAGAATGGAGCTCGTCGGAAAATTTATCACAGAAATATCGACAGAGTAGCGATAGGTTTGCGTCGTTGCGCCTATAAGAAACGGATTCTAGGGTTGAAAATAATTCATCATCCACAATGCCGCGTAAACTCAGTCACGGCTTATAAAGATAAAACCCGGTGAACAGAATGAGGTAGTTTAAAGAACAGTACAACGAATATTTTTTCAGCATCCTTAGCGTATCTTTTTTTCCTATAAACGATGAGGAAGCAGTCAAGATAATGGTTGGTGGTGCCCAGACCTATATAAGTTGTACGCGGATGGGAGGCATTAATATCCAACATGGACAATACGGCGTGGCGTGGTCCGCTGAATCGTGGTTCCAGTTGCTTGGGGCTGATGATAGATTTCAAGAATGACGTGGGACGTTCTTGCGTTGCGTAGCATAGTTTGCTTCCACTAATCAATCTGAACATATCACTGAGCGGTTATTGCTGCTTTGCTTCGCGACCATTTCCATCAACTAATGAACTGCAACAACGATTGATTTTTCCTTCAGAATAATATACAGGGTCATCGATTACCTAAGCTGCCCAGAATTGTTTTGAGGAACATTCTGGTAAGTTTCAACGAGTGGTGTGGCCATCAGGTTCGATAAGCGTAAGCCCATTCGATAATTTATGGGAAGTGGTTGAAAGGTTTATTCTCATGTAAGATTCTAAAGCCACAAATATCGAGGATTTGGCAGAGGACAGCTATCGAGATGGAATCGATATCAAGTCAAGGTGCTGCTATTCATCGGTCTAAAAGAAGTAGTTCGCGATCCCAGGGATCGACTCTATAACTTTTGGCATGTCAGCGTAATATACATCACACCGAAAGCGGTGAATGTGTCCGATTATATTTATTTTTCATCTCTATCTTGAGTATGTTCTTATCAATGTTCTTATCTAATTTTACGCCAATCTAATTCTGGTTTAACTGTCTCTCCTTCTCTCTGTCCCAATATCTAAGAGCACAGCTCTGTGTGTTTTGGGTTGCCACACACACACACACACACACACAAACACATAACATACATACATATATATGTGGGTGTGTTTAAAATGTGTATGTATATAAATACATACACACACGCACGCACACACACACATACATACATATATATATATATATATATATGCAATTTTTATATATACAACATTTATATTCGCGGTATTTATTGGAAAGCGCTCGATATCAGTGATAGAGCTAACATATTTAGTTGGATTGATGTGCGTTTGTGACCCTGGGTTTCACGCTCTCTGTTATCATCAGTCAAAGTGATTATTTTTTGAAATTTTGTATTTATTTATGGTTGCGTATATCCGTGTTTTATGGTAGTGGGAGGAAAAATTGGCGTCGTACGCAGACAGACATACACGCCTTTCACGCACTGAGATTCATACAAACATAAACATAAATGAACAATGTGAGACTGGGCGTATATGCGCATCCATGTGTCGTTGCGTGCATACGTATGCAATTAGTCGCTGTATTCAATGTTGCATTGTGTAGCGAACTGCTTTCCAAGTCGTAGTGTCAACGCACAGATCGTTCGTCAATTTTGTCTGCGGAATAATGTTTTCTCGAACACAAATAAATACGTATGTACGTGCGTTCACACATCTTCTATTCGTTTGAGTTTTTTATCTTAAGATTGGATTTGTATAAGACTATGGTAGGTAAAATTGTTATTATTTTAATTTTTTAATACTGTTTTGTTATTATTTTAAAGCCGGTTATTTGCTTGTTTTTTCGATTGCGCTTATGTAAATGGTAGAAACTCCAGTTTATGATACTTATTAGTATTTATGCGGTGGTATTAATTTTTCTAGGGCCGGGGGGGGAGGAGGAAGTATAATTGTGGACTAATGTGGTAATGGTAATTGTGGTGCGGTAGTATTGGTTGGGTGGGAGCGGGTAATGATAACAACTGTAGAAGCAAATAGTTATGGTAAAATGGTTGAAGTGATTGTAGTAATAGTGGTGGAATGGTAATAACGATAATTCTAATTATTATGATGGTAGTTTGAATTAGAAAATAATTGATGTTATGATGTCAGTGGTTTCTCTTTTCGTGTCCGTAAGGTCAATGGTGGTTTATGTAGCAGTGTTTTTTGTTTTCTTTTTTTTTTTTTCTTTTTTTTGTATAAATTGTCATAATAGATATTTGTTATGATGTCTGCATTTAGAAATTATTTCTGATCTTATGTTTAGTAATTTCTTTTTTGGGCATGGGAAATTATTGCTACCTTTTCGTGTAGGTAAGATAGGCATTTCTTTGTAGGCAAAGTAGGCATTTTTCAATATTTCACATCTATTCTTGGCGTAATATTACTGTCTTTTAGTTGCCATATGTACGTGGTTAGTGTAGTTCTGTTTGAGTATTTTCTGTCGGGGAATGGGAGGTCGTGATTGTGTTTTCTATTCTTGAATGGTCCCTCAGTGGCACCGATGTAGTACATTGTGCTGTTGTTTGCACTTACATTGGCTTTATATATATTCGTTTGTTGGCAGTTCCCTTGGAGTGGATTTTTTTTATTTCTGCAGTTTCATTGAGGTTCCTAGATTGCGTTATTGCAGATTGTTACTTTTTTGTTATGGCTTTTTATTGCGTTATATTTTTTGTGCAGCTGTAACTAATTTTTACGTTATTTTTGTTGAATATTTTTGCTAAGTGGTTTGTTGCTGGGAAATGATTTTCTATTAAGTTTAGGAATGTCCTTCCTATGTGCGTGTATGTAATTCTGTATGTATGTGATTTTCTATTAAGTTTAGGAATGTCCTTCATACATGCGTCTATGTATGTCTACGTACGTATGACTGGCGTTCCGACGACAGTTTTTTCTCCCACTACCATAAAACACCGATATACGCAACCATAAATAAATCCAAAATTTCAAAAATTATCAATTTGTCTGATGATCGCAAAGAGTGTGAAACCGTCTACAAGAAGGGTTTGTCAATCCCTGCTGCAGGCGCTTGTCCTGAAACTCTTGTATACATACATACATACACTCATATATATATATATATATATATATATATATATATATATACCTCTTGACGAGAGGACATAACGATTACAAAAAGAAGCCCAGAGTCGAAGTGCTGAATATAACATCAATCACCTAAGTGACAAATTTTATTTGTATTAATCCTATATATATATATATATGTGTGTGTGCGTGTGTGTGTGTGTGTGTGCGCGCGCGCGTATGCGCACGTGTAACAAGTTCACATATAAGAAAGAAAGATACGGAATAAATGATACAAATAGGTTGACCTAGACTAGACTAGATAGTGAACAGATTGGATATATATATATATATATATATATATATATATATATATATATATATATATATGTGTGTGTGTGTGTGTGTGTGTGTGTGTGTGTGTTGAACAATAACAAAATATTAAAAATTAAAATTTTCAGGCACAATAGGTTCCATATTAATATTTTTCTTTTTTTTTGTTTTATTATTTCAATTTGGTTACTCGACTAGTTTCGGACAGCTTGGCCATGATTAAGAGAAAAAAATCCCCGCTTGTTAGTAGTAGTGAACTAGATTTAAACGCAGAGGGAAACAAAGAGAGGGAGAATGAGAGTGTAAAAAGTGCATAAACCGATTTGATTTGTTTTAGTCTATATATACATGTGTATCTCTCTTTATTCATTAATGCACGCCGTTACAAAATTTCGACAGTGCACATTAATGGGTTACAGATGGAAACATTAATGGGTTACAGATGGAAACTACTATTTCATAACCGGTTTTTTATAAACCTAAAATTAAAATTGCATTTTTAGTAAAACTCTAATAAATACCGAACGTTTTTGATTCCTATAATTAATATCCGATTTTTATTTTAAACCCTATAACGTTGTACATTAATGGGTTAATGTATATATCTATAAATAGATGACTTCTCTCATACATGTATAATAACTGCATGCGTTTCAGTACAAAATGTTTGTGCGTACTTTTCGATAGCGTGTTGGTGGGATGCCAGGATTGTGTTGACTTCTTTAAACATCTTGCTCATTTCACTTTTCTAACCTCCACCAGCCTCTCCAGGTCACAACCAAAAGTAAACGACCCTTGAAATTTCTGGCCTTCTGCTATCTAGTTTCCATAGCATCTGCACTTTCAATAAATTATTTCGATCAGGTAGATAGATAAATAGAGAGAGAGAGAGAGAGAGAGAGAGAAGAGAAGAGAAAGGGCAGATTACAGAGTCTTTAAAAGAACGAACGAAAGAAAGAAAGAAAGAAAGAAAGGAAACGAATTTCTGGAAGTGTCAAATGTTTCTGATATTTTTCAAATAACTTATAAAAATACATTAATTGTTATAGAACCACTGCATATTAGGACAGGTCGATTTTCGGACCGTGGTATTGCACTCATTTTAAAAGTTGGGGTTTGAGATGATAATTAATGACATAAAATATTTTTTGGCGTTTTTTGAGGAAATGAGTTTAAAGATTGTTTAGGTTCAAAATTGTAGCGTTGGAATTTAATTCCTGTGATCAGTAAAAGAATGGAAAATATATCAAAACCAGAATTCTAATTATGAATCATCTCAAGCAAAATATGCACTTTTTTAATGCATTTGGTAAGTAAAAACTATGTCATTATAAAATTGATAATTTACAAAAGGATTACAAATTGTATATGGACATGATGCTTTGCACAAGCACATTACTACTAAAGCATTGTATCATCAAATAAGACCTTCATTTACTTCAAAGAGAAAATATACTGAACAATTGAGCTATACTATGCAGTAATAAATTATACAGTGCAGTAGTTTTAGTGCGATTTTCAATAAACAATACAAATTTAAATCATTTTGTCATAATTTGTGCCCAGCAGTACCATGGTGTTATACACACTTTTATCAATTTTTTACCTTTATTAATTATGATGTACCAAATGATCTAACTAACCTTATTCATTGAGTAGTCTTTTTGTAAACTTTTACATTTTTTGACTTAGTTTTTACTTACCGAATACATTAAAAAAAAGTGCATATTTTGCTTGAGATGATTCATAATTAGAATTCTGGTTTGGATATATTTTCCATTCAGTTGTATCTAATGCAAAAAAAATATCAACTTTATTTGGATTTATTCTTGAAATAATAAAATTTGGAAGTCAGTTTGTAAGGAAAAACCTGCAAAAATTAGGTATTTCTGTATATTTTTCAGATGATCTTTAAAACTAAATGCTCAAAAATTAGTAAGAGCTATGAATCTGAATTTTGGAGTCAGTACTTATCTCATCATCATATTATCTTTCAAATCGTGTGCAATATTGATATTTTTAAAAAAGGAAAATCAACCCGCCCTAATTCATATGTGTGTGAGCCGATATTTCGATATATTCATGCAAACACTCGCATTCGCACTAAAACAAAATTAACCAATTAGATTTTTTTAGGAAAAAATAAAAATTCGATCATGCTTTTATTATTTTTATATTAATTATTATATATTCATATATTATAATTTATTTGTATTTTTTACAATAATGTTCCTTCTATACAAGGCCTAAGAGCCATTCCAGGTAGAGGTTTAAAGAGTAAGAGATACGAAGCATAGTTTATGAGGAAGATAACGGTTAACCTTAGACTTGAATAAGTTAAGATTGTAGTGATTGGGAAAGCATTCTCTTGGGAGTCGATTTCATAAAGTAGTGATTAGTGGAAATAAGCTATTGGAGTGCAAGTTGCATGTCACTAATGCAATACATAGTGAATGATGTTGCTGATGAAATTTACCGAGAAATGTTAATCATTAAATAAAACCTCAGCTCTTTCTTTTATTCATTCTCTGCAAATGAACAGAACATTTTTCTCTTTTTTTAAAATTTATGTCTGCATAACACTTACTCTTTTTTACGTTCATTTTTTTTTTATCATCTACATTTATGTTCTTGATTCCAGTTGTCTCCCTTATTTTTTTTTATTCCTAGTACCTTAGCCTCTTTTCTTGTCTCATTTTTTTTTTATCCTTTTCGAAATCCTACGATGATTTTTCTTTGTTTAACACCCATTTCTTCTTCTTCTTCTTCTTCTTCTTCTTCTTCTTCTTCTTTATTTCCTTGTCATCATTCTACCATTTCTTCTTTGTCATACTTCTTTTTCTTTTACCTTTTCTTCTTTCTATTCAGTTTCTCATCATTATCATAACTTCTTTTCTTCTTTAGTTTCCTGTCACCCTTCTACCTTTATTTCTCTTTGTCATAGTTCTTCTTGCATCATCATCATCATCATCATCATCATCATCATCATCATCATCGTCCTTTGTCACTCACTCCTTTACCTTTCTTCGTATTAACTTCTCTTCATCGCTAAAAGCCAAATGCCCCTTTAAATGGCATCATTAGATTTATTGCATAAACATCAAATATCAACTGAAAAAAATATACTGTTATTTATTGAGGATGAGAATCAATTCATTTTCAAATCGTGATGACCAAACATTGGTCCCAAACGACATTTCAAAGAAATATAGAGATTATAATAAACTTAAGTGAACACCCCGGAAGTAAGGGAGATTTTAAAACTTTGACCAAATTTATGGACCAACCTCTTAATCCACTCGGATATTATCCCATAGCCTAGTGGATTAAACCATCGGTTCGTGAATTTGGTAACATAGTAATTATGAGTTCAATCACTGGACCGGACAGTGTATACTTGAACTCAGTGGAAACGAACGAGCAATAATACCTGAGCACTATTACAAATAAGAACTAGACACGATATCTCTGGATATGAGCAGTGGAAGGAAAACAGTCTACCCCAGTAGATTAAATGAATGGTTCAGTTCAGAAATTCTATAGGTTACCCAGATCGATATACACCTGATGAAGGCCAGAGTGCACAACGGGCGAAATGTTGTGATAACAATAACAAAGATGAGGACAATACTCGGAATGTAAATAGTATAAATATTCATTTTCTATCCGGATGAAGGTGGTTGATTCTTAGTATAATTTCGATTGTTCCAATATCTTTACTTAGGGAATTAAGTTTTCCTCACAGTTGAAATAAGACTTTGTGCCGTTGTTTTATGAAACATATGAATAAGTTCTGAATCTGTATTGTTTTTTCTGGTAACATTCTAATAATGAATATCGCATTTCTTGTTTCAATATCTTTAATTAAGTCGCACTATTCTTGCTCTATTTTCGGTCTAATTCTACTGGGGGATCTATCATTCAGAATTCGGATGAGCTTAATTATGTGGACCATTTGATTGCTTGTGCCATGGAGCTAGCGTTCATTTGCATCAGGCTTCTTAAGCAGTGATACAAATATGGGTTTTGCTAAGGTATTCCTATATGTCCCCATTGTTGCATATTTAATTTATTATTTCCGTAAACTTATAAATGCCGAAATTAACCTGGTAGCAGATCTATTACAATCCGATCTGGTCCAGCAGTTTTGTTCCTGTACTATTTGTATAGTAACGATTTTACCTCCTGTTCCAGTTCATCTTGCATAGTGACAATCTTATCTCCTGCTCCTTTCCCTCTTGTATAGTAACGATTTTACCTCCTGTTCCTGCTCCTCTTGTATAGTGACGATCTTACCCCCCGTTCTTTTCCCTCTTGTATAGAAACGATTTTACCTCCTGTTCCTTTAACTCTGTATAGTGACGATCTTACCTCCTGTTCTTTTTGTATAGAAACGATTTTACCTCCTGTTCCAGTTCATCTTGCATAGTGACGATCTTACCTCCTGTTCTTTTTCCTCTCTTGTATAGAAACGATTTTACCTCCTGTTCCAGTTCATCTTGGATAGTGACAATCTTATCTCCTGTTCCTTTTCCCTCTTGTATAGAACGATTTTACCTCCTGTTCCTGCTCCTCTTGCATAGTGACGATCTTACCTCCTGTTCTTTTCCCTCTTGTATAGTAAACGATTTTACCTCCCGTTCCTTTAACTCTTGTATAGTAACGATTTTACCTCCTTTCCCTCTTGTATAGTAACGATTTTACCTCCTGTTCCAGTTCATCTTGCATAGTGACAATCTTATCTCCTGCTCCTTTCCCTCTTGTATAGTAACGATTTTACCTACTGTTCCTGCTCCTCTTGGATAGTGATGATCTTACCCCCTGTTCTTTTCCCTCTTGTATAGAAACGATTTTACCTCCTGTTCCTGCTCCTCTTGCATAGTGACGATCTTACCTCCTGTTCTTTTCCCTCTTGTATAGAAACGATTTTACCTCCTCCTTCCAGTTCATCTTGCATAGTGACGATCTTATCTCCTGTTCTTTTCCCTCTTGTATAGAAACGATTTTACCTCCTGTTCCAGTTCATCTTGGATAGTGATGATCTTATCCCTGCTCCTTTCCCTCTTGTATAGAAACGATTTTACCTCCTGTTCCTGCTCCTCTTGCATAGTGACGATCTTACCTCCTGTTCTTTTCCCTCTTGTATAGAAACGATTTTACCTCCTCTTCCTGCTCCTCTTGCATAGTGACGATCTTACCTCCTGTTCTTTTCCCTCTTGTATAGAAACGATTTTACCTCCTGTTCCAGTTCATCTTGCATAGTGACAATCTTATCTCCTGCTCCTTTCCCTCTTGTATAGTAACGATTTTACCTCCTGTTCCTGCTCCTCTTGCATAGTGACGATCTTACCTCCTGTTCTTTTCCCTCTTGTATAGTAACGATTTTACCTCCCGTTCCTTTAACTTTGTATAGTAAATAATTTTACCTGCTTTCCTCTTGTATAGTAACGATCTTACCCCCTTCCAGTTCATCTTGCATTGACAATTTTCTCCTGCTTGTATAGAAACGATTTTACCTCCTGTTCCTGCTCCTCTTGCATACTGACGATCTTACCTCCTGTTCTTTTCCCTCTTGTATAGAAACGATTTTACCTCCTGTTCCTGCTCCTCTTGCATAGTGACGATCTTACCTCCTGTTCTTTTCCCTCTTGTATAGAAACGATTTTACCTCCTGTTCCTTTAACTCTTGTATAGTAACAATTTTACCTCCTTTCCCTCTTGTATAGTAACGATTTTACCTCCTGTTCCAGTTCATCTTGCATAGTGACAATCTTATCTCCTGCTCCTTTCCCTCTTGTATAGTAACGATTTTACCTCCTGTTCCTGCTCCTCTTGCATAGTGACGATCTTACCTCCTGTTCTTTTCCCTCTTGTATAGAAACGATTTTACCTACTGTTCCTGCTCCTCTTGTATAGTGACGATCTTACCTCCCGTTCTTTTCCCTCTTGTATAGTAACGATCTTACCTCCCGTTCCTTTAACTCTTGTATAGTAACAATTTTACCTCCTTTCCCTCTTGTATAGTAACGATTTTACCTCCTCTTCCTGCTCCTCTTGCATAGTGACGATCTTACCTCCTGTTCTTTTCCCTCTTGTATAGAAACGATTTTACCTCCTCTTCCTGCTCCTCTTGCATAGTGATGATCTTACCCCCTGTTCTTTTCCCTCTTGTATAGAAACGATTTTACCTCCTGTTCCTGCTCCTCTTGCATAGTGACGATCTTACATCCTGTTCTTTTCCCTCTTGTATAGAAACGATTTTACCTCCTGTTCCTGCTCCTCTTGCATAGTGACGATCTTACCTCCCGTTCTTTTCCCTCTTGTATAGTAACGATCTTACCTCCCGTTCCTTTAACTCTTGTATAGTAACAATTTTACCTCCTTTCCTCTTTGTATAGTAACGATTTTACCTCCTGTTCCAGTTCATCTTGCATAGTGACAATCTTATCTCCTGCTCCTTTCCCTCTTGTATAGTAACGATTTTACCTCCTGTTCCTGCTCCTCTTGCATAGTGACGATCTTACCTCCTGTTCTTTTCCCTCTTGTATAGAAACGATTTTACCTACTGTTCCTGCTCCTCTTGTATAGTGACGATCTTACCTCCCGTTCTTTTCCCTCTTGTATAGTAACGATCTTACCTCCCGTTCCTTTAACTCTTGTATAGTAACAATTTTACCTCCTTTCCTCTTGTATAGTAACGATTTTACCTCCTTCCTGCTCCTCTTGCATAGTGACGATCTTACCTCCTGTTCTTTTCCTCTTGTATAGAAACGATTTTACCTCCTTCCTGCTCCTCTTGCATAGTGATGATCTTACCCCTGTTCTTTTTTTCCTCTTGTATAGAAACGATTTTACCTCCTGTTCCTGCTCCTTTGCATAGTGACGATCTTACATCCTGTTCTTTTCCCTCTTGTATAGAAACGATTTTACCTCCTGTTCCTGCTCCTCTTGCATAGTGACGATCTTACCTCCCGTTCTTTTTTCCCTCTTGTATAGTAACGATCTTACCTCCCGTTCCTTTAACTCTTGTATAGTAAACAATTTTACCTCCTTTCCCTCTTGTATAGTAACGATTTTACCTCCTGTTCCAGTTCATCTTGCATAGTGACAATCTTATCTCCTGCTCCTTTCCCTCTTGTATAGTAACGATTTTACCTACTGTTCCTGCTCCTCTTGTATAGTGACGATCTTACCTCCTGTTCTTTTCCTCTTGTATAGAAACGATTTTACCTCCCGTTCCTTTACTGTTCCTGCTCCTTTCTTTGTATAGTGACGATTTTACCTCCTGTTCCTTTCCCTCTTGTATAGTAACGATCTTACCTCCTGTTCTTTTAACTCTTGTATAGAAACAATTTTACCTCCTTTGCCCTCTTGTATAGTAACGATTTTACCTCCTCTTCCTTTCCCGCTTGTATAGTGAACGATCTTACCTCCTGTTCCTTTAACTCTTGTATAGTAACAATTTTTACTCCTGTATAGAAACGATTTTACCTCCTGTTCCAGTTCATCTTGCATAGTGATGATCTTACCCCTGTTCCTTTTCCCTCTTGTATAGAAACGATTTTACCTCCTGTTCCTGCTCCTCTTGCATAGTGACGATCTTACATCCTGTTCTTTTCCCTCTTGTATAGAAACGATTTTACCTCCTGTTCCTGCTCCTCTTGCATAGTGACGATCTTACCTCCCGTTCTTTTCCCTCTTGTATAGTAACGATCTTACCTCCCGTTCCTTTAACTCTTGTATAGTAACAATTTTACCTCCTTTCCCTCTTGTATAGTAACGATTTTACCTCCTGTTCCAGTTCATCTTGCATAGTGACAATCTTATCTCCTGCTCCTTTCCCTCTTGTATAGTAACGATTTTACCTCCTGTTCCTGCTCCTCTTGCATAGTGACGATCTTACCTCCTGTTCTTTTCCCTCTTGTATAGAAACGATTTTACCTCCTGTTCCTGCTCCTCTTGCATAGTGACGATCTTACCTCCTTTTTTCCTCTTGTATAGTAACGATTTTACCTCCCGTTCCTTTTAACTCTTGTGTATAGTAACGATTTTACCTCCTTTCCCTCTTTGTATAGAAACGATTTTACCTCCTGTTCCAGTTCATCTTGCATAGTGACAATCTTATCTCCTGTTCCTTTCCCTTTGTATAGTAACGATTTACCTCCTGTTCCTTTTACCTCTTGCATACTGACGATCTTTACCTCCTGTTCTTTTTCCTCTTGTATAGAAACGATTTTACCTCCTGTTCCAGTTCATCTTGCATAGTGACGATCTTATCTCCTGTTCTTTTCCTCTTGTATAGAAACGATTTTACCTCCTGTTCCTGCTCCTCTTGCATAGTGACGATCTTACATCCTGTTCTTTTTCCTCTTGTATAGAAACGATTTTACCTCCTGTTCCTGCTCCTCTTGCATAGTGACGATCTTACCTCCTGTTCTTTTCCTCTTGTATAGTAACGATCTTACCTCCCGTTCCTTTAACTCTTGTATAGTAAACAATTTTACCTCCTTTCCTCTTTGTATAGTAACGATTTTACCTCCTGTTCCAGTTCATCTTGCATAGTGACAATCTTATCTCCTGCTCCTTTCCCTCTTGTATAGTAACGATTTTACCTACTGTTCCTGCTCCTCTTGTATAGTGACGATCTTACCTCCCGTTCTTTTCCTCTTGTATAGTAACGATTTTACCTCCTGTTCCTGTATAGTAAATAATTTTAATTCCTTTCCTCTTGTATAGTAACGATTTTACCTCCTGTTCCAGTTCATCTTGTATAGTGACAATCTTATCTCCTGCTCCTTTAACTCTTGTATAGTAACGATTTTACCTCCTGTTCCTGCTTTTGTATAGTGACGATTTTACCTCCCGTTCCAGTTCCCTCTTGTATAGTAACGATCTTATCTCCTGTTCCTTTAACTCTTGTATAGTAAACGATTTTACCTACTTTTCTCTTTTGTATAGTAACGATTTTACCTCCTGTTCCAGTTCATCTTGCATAGTGACAATCTTATCTCCTGCTCCTTTTCCTCTTGTATAGTAACGATTTTACCTACTGTTCCTGCTCCTCTTGTATAGTGACGATCTTTACCTCCTGTTCTTTTTTCCTCTTGTATAGTAACGATCTTACCTCCCGTTCCTTTAACTCTTGTATAGTAACAATTTTACCTCCTTTCCCTTTCCTCTTGTATAGTAACGATTTTACCTCCTGTTCCAGTTCATCTTGCATAGTGACAATCTTATCTCCTGTTCCTTTTCCTCTTGTATAGTAACGATTTTACCTCCTGTTCCTGCTCCTCTTGTATAGTGACGATCTTACCTCCCGTTCTTTTCCCTCTTGTATAGTAACGATCTTACCTCCCGTTCCTTTAACTCTTGTATAGTAAACAATTTTACCTCCTTTCCTCTTGTATAGTAACGATTTTACCTCCTGTTCCAGTTCATCTTGCATAGTGACAATCTTATCTCCTGCTCCTTTCCCTCTTGTATAGTAACGATTTTACCTCCTGTTCCTGCTCCTCTTGTATAGTGACGATCTTACCTCCCGTTCTTTTCCCTCTTGTATAGTAACGATCTTACCTCCCGTTCCTTTAACTCTTGTATAGTAACAATTTTACCTCCTTTCCCTCTTGTATAGTAACGATTTTACCTCCTGTTCCAGTTCATCTTGCATAGTGACAATCTTATCTCCTGCTCCTTTCCCTCTTGTATAGTAACGATTTTACCTACTGTTCCTGCTCCTCTTGTATAGTGACGATCTTACCTCCCGTTCTTTTCCCTCTTGTATAGTAACGATCTTACCTCCCGTTCCTTTAACTCTTGTATAGTAACAATTTTACCTCCTTTCCTCTTGTATAGTAACGATTTTACCTCCTCTTCCTGCTCCTCTTGCATACTGACGATCTTACCTCCTGTTCTTTTCCTCTTGTATAGAAACGATTTTACCTCCTGTTCCTGCTCCTCTTGCATAGTGACGATCTTACCTCCCGTTCTTTTCCCTCTTGTATAGTAACGATCTTACCTCCCGTTCCTTTAACTCTTGTATAGTAACAATTTTACCTCCTTTCCCTCTTGTATAGTAACGATTTTACCTCCTGTTCCAGTTCATCTTGCATAGTGACAATCTTATCTCCTGCTCCTTTCCCTCTTGTATAGTAACGATTTTACCTACTGTTCCTGCTCCTCTTGTATAGTGACGATCTTACCTCCCGTTCTTTTCCCTCTTGTATAGTAACGATCTTACCTCCCGTTCCTTTAACTCTTGTATAGTAACAATTTTACCTCCTTTCCCTCTTGTATAGTAACGATTTTACCTCCTCTTCCTGCTCCTCTTGCATACTGACGATCTTACCTCCTGTTCTTTTCCCTCTTGTATAGAAACGATTTTACCTCCTGTTCCTGCTCCTCTTGCATAGTGACGATCTTACCTCCCGTTCTTTTCCCTCTTGTATAGTAACGATCTTACCTCCCGTTCCTTTAACTCTTGTATAGTAACAATTTTACCTCCTTTCCCTCTTGTATAGTAACGATTTTACCTCCTCTTCCTGCTCCTCTCGTATAGTGATGATCTTACTTCCAATTCTTGTATAGTGACAATTTTACTGCCTGTTCTCATTCTTCTTGTATAATGATGATCTTAATTCATGTTCTTGGTCTTCTTGTATAGTGACGATTTTGCTTCCTGTTCCTGTGCCTCTTATATAGTGACGATTTTAGGAGTAGTGTCACAATATACTTTTGAATTATGAATTAAATGGATATATACAAAATCCTTATAATAAAATGAACATCAATTTTATGGAAATCCGAAAAACACTCAGACCAAGAAGGATGCAAAATTCTGGAAGCATGGATTCCTGAATCTGCTTCAAAGATGGCGAAAGGTAGTTAAAGAAAATGGCAAATATACAGTGCAATATATGGGACCCGCTAGCCATCATTCATCCTCATTCCCTTCGTATTTTGTTACTAAAAACTTCCACTCGGACAGCTTCTTCCTAAGAACTGCTACATTATGGAACAGAATCCAGACAGGATGTTTTCCCAATCTCTACAAATTTTGACTTCCTTAAGTCTAGGGTGAACAGTAATCTTTCCTGCATCGCCACATGTACTTGTCCTTTCTTACGCTCATATCACACCTCACAGTAACATCTACCTTGAGTGCCTCTTGGGCTTTGTATTGGATAAACATTAGTAGAAAATATGCATTTGCTCACTCCTTTAGAAAAGTTCAAGCGGACGTCCATGCTAGCAACATACATACGAACAGAACGGCTCTTCTAGCAAACTCTTCTCAGTGAATACTTAACATTCTTTCCTACAAAACAAACGTGGTGTATTTCATTCCCACGTTACAATCCATAAACAAGTCGCAAGTAAATAAAATATTCGTTCATAGAAATTCATTGTTAAGGAATCTATTCACATTTTTTTCTACCCTGTCTTTAATTATTTTTCAAAAGCCCTGGGGGCCACAGCACTTTAACAAGGTAGTCCAACATGTGCCGGGCATTTAATTATATAAAAAATATAACAAAGGTACTTCACTCCTTCGTATTAGAGGAAGATATAAGCGAACTTAAAATAAATGCAAACCTCTTGGGGATAAAAAAATACTTTTGTCAGAAACGTATGATGATTTTCTAAGCGTAGCTAAGATGTGACACTAGGTCAAAAGAACCCACGACTCAGTCGTAACTGATCTAGCGAGACAAATTTGCTAACCATTACACCGCATTAAAGTGTCCACAAAGAATTACTAAGCGTAGTTTAGATGTGGTGCAAGGCAGAAAGTTTGGAGCACCCAGTGAGAATCGAACTCACTACTCAGTCATAATTGATCTAGCGAGACAAGCTTGCTAACCATTACACGACATGGCAGTGGCCACTCTTGCAGAAACCTGTGCATAAAATGAAAATCTATTTGCAAAGGTTGTCTTCGGCTATTCAAATGACTAAGATATATTGCTTGATGAATTCAGGTAAGTGTCATGACTTATCTGCTAAAGACTTTACTATGAAAGAGATCCCTTCATATTGCAACTGTAAAACAATCGTTTATTTTCAATTTTCATTGCAGATGTCGATGCCCAGATAATAAAAACATCTAATTGAAGTTTTTACTTAGAGGATTTGTAAAACACACGAATTTAAAAAAAAAGAAAAAAAAAAGCAATGCCACGTCAGAGAAATCATTTCCGGCTCTAAACACGATATCCAAAATCAGCACAACATTGAATAAAAAAATAAAAAAGATTTTCGAACAATAAAGAAAGAATTAAAAAGAAATTTATTCTATACCAGTCATTTTTATAGAAGTCACCATTTTAAAAGGATACACTGACAGTATAGCGACCCAGAACTAAAAAAATTAGTTCGATCGTTCTTAATCAACCTTAGGTATTCCGTTTACCGCTGCGGCAATAAAAAGTCTATCATAAAAATAAAAATAAAAACAAAAAAAAAGCTTTAAATAATAGTAGTTATCTCAGTTCGACAAGGTCAAATTTCTCAAACTTGTGTGCGTACACCCAACACGCATAAACTAGTTGTCTTCCACTTGAAACCATCAGCTCAATTAAAGACTACGTAATATGTATTCCCACTAAACAGACAATCCAACTTTGTAAAATACATTATACCTAAAAATTAAATACTTTTTAATCATTTCATCCCAAGCAAGGCAATAAAGCGATAATATGAAGGAATATGAGAAAGAAAAAAAAACATTATTAAGGAGAGAGAACAAATAAAGAACAGGAATTTAGAAGACAGAAAATAACGATTGACATTACATTTACAGCAAGAAACCAGAAGAGAGTTATGAATGAGAAGTGCATGAGAAGAAACCGTTAGCATAGAACTTACAGTTACATCTAGCCATTTCATCTGTAAAATGATGAGACCTTGCCACCAATCTAGTAACGCGTTTAAATTCATTAAGTAATAGAGGAAAGTCCATCAGAACAATTACCATGAAAATATTTATAGAAAAGATACAGGGGAGCTATATTACAGCAATGGGAATGTGACTGAATCCGAGATGCCAGCTCAAAACCAATAACATTGCAGATTATTCTTTGTATTTTATCAAGAATTTCTAAATACATAGAAGAAGCACCAGACCAGATGTAACAGCAATATTCAACGCATGGACGAATTTTAGACTTATAAGTCTGTAAGATAGATTCTGGTGAGACTTATAATTCTATTCGGAATTAAAGACAGACGATAACGATTGACATTTTCAGCAAGAAACCGGAAGAGAGTTATATGAACGAGAAGTGCACGAGACGAAACTGTTAGCCTAGAACGTACAGTTACATCTTAGCCATTTCATTTGTAAAATGATGAGATCTTGTCAGCAATCTAGTAATGTGCTTAAATTCATTAAGTCTAAATACAATAGAGGAAAATTCATCAGGACAATTACCATGAAAATATTTATAGAAAAGGTACAGCTAAGCTATATTACAGCAGTAAGAAATTGACTGAAGCCGAGATGCCATGTCAGGGCCAATAACATTTCAAATTCTTTTTTTATATTTTACCAAGAATTTCTAAATACATAGCAGAAATACCAGACTAGATGTGGTAGCAATATTCAACGCATGGACTAATTTTAGACTGATAAATCTGTAAGATGGATTCTGGTGAGAAACGTCTAGAACGACTTCATGTCAATGGAAAATGTTAGGCTGAGAAGGCGCAACGAGTCACAGTCTTGGAGGTTAGCATCAGCCATGCAAATGGAAGGTAGGAAGGGTTTTTTTCAGACGATTAAACGAGAGCCGTTTCGTTTTGGAGGCGTTAAAATCAACAAGCCATTCTTTGCCCCAGTTAACAATAGACTGTGGGTCATTTTTTTTAGATCAGCTGCCAATTTGATCTTATCGAATTTATCAGAATTACTATTACGACAAGAGTAAATAGTTGCGTCATTGACATAGATACCTAGTTGAGAACTGAATGATATCAAGAAGGTCATTGAAGAAAATTACGAACAACGTACATCCAATCGCATAAAGATTACCACCTACTTATAAACATTCAACTTTAGAGGACTTAATCAGTTTTAATAAGGTTATTTGAAATCTTTGCAGTGTAAGGTTAAGAATCCTAAATGTCTTATAATTTCTCGATATTAATATGGTGAGATCATTTACCAAACGTATGCATAAAAAAAGGAAATTATAATATCGAAAAAATAGTGATATAGAAAATAACAGATTCGGCATTCCAGTAGGAGTTACACTGGACAGATTCGTTATTTTATATTGAACAAAGAAAAATATCGGTTTTCAAGCAAAGTTAATATTGGGCATGAAGAAAAGTTCGTAGTGGGTTTTTTTAAAGTGAATTTCAAAGACAATTTTGTAGGGATAGAAATAAATGGTAATCTGAAGATACAGTCTGGTGACTACGGTTTATGTAGTAGGACACAATGGCCAAACTGTACCAATTCAACCGCAAAGAGACGCGAGATCGTCGTTGTCCTGATAGAAGACAACACGCTTCCGATTGTCCAATTTCAGACAGGCGTTTAATATGTTCATTCTTGTCTGAATACAAAGTTTGATTTTACGGAAGGAACTCATAATTGCTCTTCTAATACCACCAGATACATATCAACTTTTTCGGATGCAGACCGGCTTTCGGAGCAGTTAACGATGGCTCATTTGGTTTGCTCCTGACCTTTTCGCTACACATTGTTGTAAACAATTCATTTTTCATCGCCTGGGATGCTTCGTATCCCCAAAATGAGCGGTTTTGTTGCATTGGAGCAGAGAAAGGGTTCATGAAATATTTCCTTTAAATCGTCCAAACATAATAGCTATTCACTCATCCAAGCGTTTTCAAATAACTTACAACGGTCATATGTGAAATGTGGAGTATCTCTGCTATATCCCGTGTCGTATGACTGGGACTATTATTAATCAGCACTTCGATTTAGTTACCATCAACAAAGGCCTGCCGGAATATTCTTGGTCTTCCAGATCAAAATTTCCACTTTTAAAACTCGTGAACATCTGAACTTGCGAACAATACTCTCAGTATTGGTACCATCACCTATTTTTTTGCTGTTTGTACAGCGTTTTTCCTTTCCGGCAATAAATGACGAACATACATCTCCTTTTTCCCCATTTTCACTTAAAATTCACAATCCACGTACGAATCGTTTAGAAAGGTACGTTGAAAAGCCTTCTTTCAGAATATGTATACATGTAATAAATTTCAGTCCCGTGTGAAACAAAATTGTGTTTTCAAACATCATCTATGAAGAAAACGTTACGAACTTTTGTTCGGATCCAAAAGAAACATTCATTAAACTAATAATGACAATGACAAAACCATGGCCATTTTCCGGAGCAGTTTGCTACAATCAAACTCGTTACCAATGGATAAGATAACGTAATACGTAAATAACACACGCACGTACGCACAAACACATACTCCCGGGAAAATACGCACACACCCACACATGAACAGTTCCCCACTTTTTTTTTTGTTTATGTATTGATATATTTTGATGTATCTACCACAAATAGACCTCATCAAAACTTTTGGATATTTTTTTCCTCGGAGAGAAAAAGGTACGGTTAAATAATTTAAAAAGAAAACACATTCTTGTTTATAACTTTTAATCAAACATGTAGTAATAAAAGATTGCTATTTTGGTACAGTTAAACAGTATGGACATAGGAATCAAAACTGTGTGGCGACTGTCAGTTTGAACTCCAGTGCGATCTTCAGACCAGTTTAGGTTATTAATTTACTGTGCTTTATGTATACGTTACTGGTCTATATACAGCTCATTAAAGTTGTAGCGGTAATTAGTCTGAAAATTGCATTGAGGTGTTAAACTGAAAGAATAGACATTTTATATTTATTAAATAACATTGATTGTGGATATTTTAGATACTTTTTATATATATATATATATGATATATATAATATATATATCGCAATTGTGGATATTTTAGATATATATATATATATATATATATATATATATATATATATATATATATATATATATATATATATATATATATATATATATATATATATATATATATATATATATATATATATATATATATATATATACTCATTGACGAACCGAGGAGGCCTAGTTCGAAACCGGAGAGCCTAGTTCTACTTGAGTTCATTGCGTTCACTTACGTGTTAATAACCTTAGGAAAAGGTATGAATCCATCTCTTCTCCCCCCACCACCATCTATGAGGAAAATACAAAGATAAAATGGGCCCTTAGTCTTGGGTGGCAACCAGTCTAGGAGAAGAAAATTTTGAATTCAAACCAGATAGCACTACGTTAAAAGTGAGTATAGATGTGGCTGGATGTCACTTGTGATTCCAAATTCCCACTAAAATTCCTATTAACACGTCCGATTGTTACGTTTGGTCAGCTTTCGTTTGAATGCAGGAGCCCAATGTTTCACGATGTTTCAATATATGAAAATAACTGTATTCGACTTAGATGTTTATGAAAATCATAACCCCGATACATCGTATAAATGAGTATGTTTACATAAATATGAATTAAAAACAAAATATAAAATTATGATTATTCTCCTATGTACTGTGTCTCTTCAGGACGTTGTCTCTCTACTACTCTCTACTATTCTCTGTCTTTTGTAGCTCTTAATAAGTTTTGTCTTTGTGTTATCTCTCCTAAACCCTGTTCTGCCATCCATTTACACAGGCTCGCCAGGTAGATTATGCGTTGTTTTCCTCTATCACATTTGCCTTCAATCTGTCCAGTAAGTATCAAGTTTTCTAAGTCCTATTTCTTCATTATGTGCCCTCGAAATTTCACTTCCCAAAACATTGTCACATATGAGGAAATAGATTTTTTTTTAATGGGACCGAGAACCTTTCAGCATGTTATTATATATAAAGTTTATCAAATTGGTTTACTTTTGTAGCATGGGCAGAATATTTATTTTCAATGATAAACAACACACCTTTCTTTGTAAAGCTCTCTAAAGAATTTCACAGGCAGCTATTTGAGGAGAAACGTAAGGAAGGGTTACTACCTGGAAACTTCATCACCACGGATTTACTAAAAATAAAAATAAGTAAAAATGTTCAAGGAGCGTATTATATCTTATCGGCTGTTTTTATCAAATATTTTTCCAGTCGTGAAATATTGTAATTGTAGTGATAGACGCGGCTCAATTAATCCACACTTTGTTTTTCGCGACCGATATCTTGGCGTCAGCGTTAATATCACCTGACAACTTTGACGGACCTGCGAGAAGAATCTGCAACGTTATCTCGGCTTCAGTAATTTTCCCACCACCGTAATGTAGT
>CAHIKZ030000857.1:2222500-2232500 GCA_903632075.3 Acanthosepion pharaonis | reverse complement strand
CTAATATTCAGCAGTTTAAGTCTTGATAAATTGATTCTGTTTCAGAAGAGCTTTATTTACAAACAGTCAACGAAAATTGATGGGAATATTATCTAACCACAAATTTTATTTGAATCGCATGCCGCCAACTATTAAGATGTCAGTTTCTGTTATCATTTTGGCATCGAGAGTAATTTTGATGACTATTCATTCAGAATTTCGGGAATGTGGAAAGAATAAAATATGTCTACATTCCTCTACCATTATCCATTGACAATTCTTCGATGCTGTTTTCATAGTATCTAAAGTTTCGTGTTGTCCAGTTAAAAAAAAATATTCGGGATTGGTTAATTCTAAAATGGTGTTAGGTGACTCTCATAGTCAAGTAGATTTCCTGGCATAAATCCTGTTGATAATATCTGTGCTGTTTATATATTAACATTAATAAATCGCCTGTGTATAGTTGGACCACAGCCACACCACGCTAGTTGTGGTTTTTGTAGCAAATAGGTTTTTTATGGAGTGGATTTGCTAGCCCCACGCCCAAAAGGTTTTTATTTTGTTTCTTGTTTTATTTTACAATGATGTTCACCATGTACAAGGCCAAAGAGTCACTTGAGGTAGAGGGTTACAGAGTAAGAGGCACATTTTATGGGGATATATGGGAGAGATAACATAAACTTGGACCTGTTAAGATTGAAGTGACTGGGGAAGCATTCTCTTGTGAACCGATTCCACAAAGTAGCATTCCGTGGGAAGGAGCTGCTCGTGAGGAATTTACATTTCACCAATGGAATACGAAAAGAATAATGTACGCTCGGCATGGCAGGTCTTAGTTGTCCTCTTAGATTGGTTCCAAACCAAATTTAGAGAACTTAATCTGTGCTGCTATCAACATCTCCATAACTTTTCAATGGCACTTCCGTAAAATCAAGTGCAATGATCTCGGTCGAATTTGAATTCAATAAGCCACTTCAATTCAATACCACTTTCTGTGCTGATAACTGCTACGCTACGCGCACATCCATTTAGGCCCACGTAGGACAGAATAATTAAGAAATTGTTTATATTTTCAATGAATCGTAGTTGGTTGGATAAGAAAATATTATTGAATTTAAACATATAGAACTCATTCTTTATTGTGGGATTATTATTTATTTGTTGTTCTCATAACGTTTCGGCTGGCACATTCTACTGTCTTTTCATTTTACTGAAAATGTGGGGATACACAGATACAGATCTCTGTTTTTCGTGTCAAAAAGACCGAGGTACCTTGCGTCATGTGCTTTCTGCTTGTCCACAATCGCTCCAGATGTACACGTGGCGACACAACAAGGTATTAGAGGTGATAAGGGATCTAATAAGAACACAATGTGAGACAGCAAATCAACAGCTTGTGGCAACCAAGGAAACTAAGATTGAATTCCATAAGGAAGGGGAATGCCCTGCAAAGAAAAAAAAAAAACAATCCCCAATACAAGGCTGCTGAGTGGTGCCAGTGATTGGAAGGTTTCAGTGGATCTCATGACATCCTTAAAATTTCCAATACACATCGCACAGACAGACAAGCGTCCCGACATTGTGTTGTGGTCCGACTCTAAAAAGACTGTCTTCCTAATAGAATTAACAAGAATGTTTATGTTATAATATTTAAATAAATAATATTTGCTCTATTCTGTATTGACCACTCTTTTAAGAACAGTATTTTTGGTTATTGGAATTTATTCCGTCCACACCAATCCTATACTTGGCTATATATATATATATATATATATATATATATATATGTGTGTGTGTGTGTACGTGTGTGCGTGCGTAATTATTTATTCGAAAATTATAACATAAATATATTATAAAATCACTGAATCATAAACATGTTCTAACATTACTACAAAAATAGCCATTTTGTTTCAACACTTATGGTGTCTTATCAAGTGATGGTGTTGAATGTAGAATAAAGGGTTTTAAAAGGTTCAAATCAATCAAACATCCCTCGCTAGGGGAAACGTTGTTACATAAGCTGCAATGACCAATCAAAATACAAGTATATGAGAATTCAAAAAACTTGACAACGGACTAAGGTTATCATAATTAATGCTTTAATGTTGGCGTTAGACTGAAATGCAATTTATTCTAACTAAATTAAATTATACGATAAAATTTGAAATTAAAAATTACCAATTTTAAAATTTAAATTTAATCTAAGTCTAAAATTATAAAATTACTGAGGAAAAAATGCATATGTTTTTCTATTTATTTTGTTTTTATTGAAAAGTTGGAATAAAATTTAAGATCAAATGTTACTCTGAACTTCATGACAACGTAGATACATTTGAAACAGAAACAGAGGCAAGAGAGGATGAAACCTTGCAAAAGACAATGCATACACAATCAGATTATAATACATAAACACGCAGACGTATTTAAAACACGCAAAAAAAGCGACGAGACAGGAAATAGCCTTTAAAAGAAAAAACAGCATACATACACAATAAGGTACACACAAGTGACCATACACACAGACACTGACAAAGACACGCACATACACACACATACATGACAAAGAGACGCACATATATTATAAGTACAGATATATTCGTATATACACATAATATATTAATATATTAAGTTTAAAATTATAAAATTACTAAGGAAAAAATGCATATGTTTTTCTATTTATTTTGTTTTTATTGAAATTAAGTTGGAATAAAATTTAAGATCAAATGTTGCTCTGAACTTCATGACAACGTAGATACATTTGTTAATTCTAAACACACCTATAAATTTAACTTATAGGAGTTGTAATACTTTCAACGATAAAGATATGTTACTGTAAGTTTAGTAGGTTATTACTTTTATTACCTGATGGCCCTGCTGTTGGTGTACGTGTATTGTGTTGTTCGTGTCTGCACTCTCTCTCTCTCTCTCTCTCTCTCTCTCTCTCTCTCTGTGTGTGTGTGTGTGTGTGTTTACTGATAGATGTATATGTACGTAAGTTTTTTTTATAAAAAGGAAGAAGGTAAAAAGAAAAAAAAGGAGGAGAAAAAGTGAGGAGGAAAAAATATATATGTATATATATGTCTCTGTGTGTGTATGTATATATTTCTATTTGCGTGTACTTCTGTATGTATGTATATGTTTATGTGTATGTATGTGGGGGTATATATATGGTTGAATGTGTATGTCTTTATGTGTATATACGAATATATCTGTACTTATAATATATGTGCGTGTCTTTGTCATGTATGTGTGTGTATGTACGTGTCTTTGTCAGTGTCTGTGTGTATGGTCACTTGTGTGTACCTTAGATTGTGTATGTATATTATCGTTTTTTTAAAGGATCGTGGAGCTCTTTCTTGTCTCGTCGCTTTTTGCGTGTTTATATATCTAAATACATCTACTCATCACATGATAAGACACCAGAAGTGTTGAAACAAAATGGCTATTTTTGTAGTGATTTTATAACATATTTATGTTATAATTTTTGAATAAATAATTATATTTTCTCTACTCTGTATTGAGCACTTTTAAGAATAATATTTGTTGGTAATTGGAATTTATTCTGTATGCACCAATCCTATATATATATATATATATATATATATATATATATATATATATGTGTGTGTGTGTGTGTGTGTGTGTGTGTGTGTGTGTGTGTGTGTGTGTGTGTGTGTGTGTGTTTTGAAAATAAATATATATATAATGTTTAATAAATAAATGAAGCTTCTACTAATATTTAAGTATCCGCTAAAAATAACGCTTAAAGTGATAAAAATCTGTCGGATTAATAATGAAAAAGTCCATCCCTTTCGTTAAAAATTGCTTTGTTTAACTTAAGATACGAAACTGAGCAGATATCTCTAATTTCAAGAGACAGAGAAAAATCTCTAAATGCACTATTCGGCTTTGCTTGATCAGTGACACACTCTGTAAACGAAAGGTCAAAGCACGCCAGATCTAATGATGGTTTCCCCTCAAAGCACGTTATACATACATCACCTACTTAACCAATGAAAAACAAACAACACAAAAATAAAAATACCAGAAATCTTTTCCATATCTTTTTCTCTGATAAAGCCTTTCTATAAAAGCGAAACATGTTAGATTTATAAACGTTGTTCTTTATCGTATCACACAGACACACACACATATATATGTGTGTGTGTGTGTGTGTGTGTGCGCGCGCACGCGTGTCTGTATATGCGTGAATCATTGAAAATGGAGGATTGAAATTATATATATATATATATATATATATATATATATGAAAGTGATCATCGAAGTCAACAGTCAGAGGCAATCATCAGGTTACCGATAGTGGCCTGATGATTGCGTTTAGCATGAAACAATCTGTCGCCTCTGAGTGATGACTTCAATTTTCACTTTTATATGTACATACGCTATATCCCTAATATTGGGCACTTAATCCCATAAATATATCATACCTTAAAACTATATTTCTCCATATATGTGTGTGTATGTGTGTGTGCTTGTGTGTGTGTATTCATTTAGGTATCTGTGTCTGTATTTCTCTGAAGAGAGAAAGAGAGAGCGAGAGAGAGCCTTTTACTTTCTCCGACCTTTGTTCATGTGAGACAGGCTTCCAATGATAAGGGAATCAAAATGTAAGTTAGTTATTTATAGTTAATTCTTTATTTTCGATCAGTGCTGTTAGCCTAATGGTGGGAGAATGTAAACGGGTCTGAAGAGTCTGGCAAAAGGAAAAAGAAATTAAAGCAATAGAACAAACATGAAAAGAAAAACGAGTCAATTCTTAGTATTAACTGAAACTTCTTACTCTTAGGCTCTTCCATATGTTTCCAAGATTAAAAAAAAAGAAGTTTTTAACATCCGTAATGTGGTATTTATGTAGATGATATGACTGATATGAGTTTTATGGATTCAGACGTCATAAAAATAAATACTAAGTGATTACGTTGACCATAAACATAAAAGACGATTGTATTCTTTAAGTCAGAAAGAACACCAAGATGTTGCTAGATAATTACAGATTCTTGTTATCATTTCGTTACCACCTCCGGACACATACTTCTGTGCAGCAGATAAAAAAATATAATTATAACGTATAATTTAGGTTAGGTTTACGTCTCAGAATAAATTTGTGAAAATAACCTCACTAGGAATGCAAATGCAAGCTTATGCCTTATTTTTTTTAATGTTTGTATTCTGCAGAGTGACTGAAAAGTAACTCCCTATTTTATGTATGATGGACTCTCCCGTCTAACTATAATTTTTGCAAGACAGGATGGTCCATCATGCGTAAAATAGGAAGTTACTTTTTAATCAGCCTGTATATTTATCTTTACTTATTTTTTAACTGGATCTGAATACAATTAGACAAATATAAGGAAGCATCTATTAATATCGCCATGATAAATTAGTATGGCTTCCAAAGTCTGATCATGGTGTGAAAAAATGTTTAAATATGAAGTTAGAAGTGAAATTAGGATTAGGTCATATTTGACAAAGTTGATACAATTACAGCGTAGTGATGTAGAAGGCAATTATTTCACTTAGAGATGTAGAAGGCAATTATATCACTTAGAGATGTAGAAGGCAATTATTTCACTTAGAGATGTAGAAAGCAATTATTTCACTTAGAGATGTAGAAAGCAATTATTTCACTTAGAGATGTAGAAAGCAATTATTTCACTTAGAGATGTAGAAGGCAATTATTTCACTTAGAGATATAGAAGGCAATTATTTCACTTAGAGATGTTGAAAGCAATTATTTCACTTAGAGATGTAGAAAGCAATTATTTCACTTAGAGATGTAGAAGGCAATTAATTCACTTAGAGATGTAGAAGGCAATTATTTCACTTAGAGGTGTAGAAGGCAATTATTTCACTTAGAGATGTAGAAAGCAATTATTTCACTTAGAGATGTAGAAGGCAATTAATTCACTTAGAGATGTAGAAGGCAATTATTTCACTGAGAGATGTAGAAGGCAATTATTTCCCTTGTGACAGGAAGAATTGATGGATATCATATACAGCTGTTGGTGAGGATAGTAAGTTGCTGCATTGAGCACAACGGAGACATGTGGTAGCTATCTATAGATCGGCTGACTACAGCCACAGCACAATTTCTATACGTTCAAAATAAGGACTTATCAACATGACTATACTGTGTCTTCTTGGAGACGTTCCAAATAAGACCATTTTTATTCGTCGCCTTACTGCTAGACGTTTTATATGTTTAAATTTGTCTGTGTGAGAAAATTTGTGACACACACACACACATACACACACACACACGCATATATATATATATATATATATATATATATATATATATATACTATAATATATTAAAATCACGCTGACGTATGTTAAAATCTTCACAATATTTAGCACTGTTGAAATTCTCGCTAACATCTTTTGTCGAGATTTACAAAATCTAGATTTCGTTCAATTTTGTAAACCAATCAATGAAATTTGAATAAGCTAATTTGTTTGAAAAATAGTTTGACAAAAAATCTACGCAGTTTAATAATTTCTTTAATTTAATTTAATTTTATAGTACTACATGTTAAACAATATTTTTAAGAACATTTCTTTTTAACAACGAAGAATAAACTTTTGCGATTTCTAACTCTTGAGCATGCAACATACAACTGGCCATGCGTAAATATTTATTTTTTTGAGTCAAATTCCAACTTTTTAACATTTCAGAGTGTTTGGGTGTCAATCTGAAGACAGTGCAGAGTATTCGGAAACAGCTGGATGAGAGTAATGAGGATTACGATGGTGTGATCCCTAGTGCTGACGAAGTTATGCCTCCATTCATGTTAAACAAGAAGACCGTCCAGAAAAAAGGCAGAAGATTACGAAGTCGTCTGGAGGCCGTAGTTGACGGCAACGGCGATTTTACTGAATAAAGTTACTCTTTAGTATTTCAAGATATATTTGTGTATTTTGGTAAATATATGTTAAAATGAGATGTCAGTATTATTTTCATTTTTGCGTAATTTGGATGACAATTTATCCATCACAACCTGTATATACTATTTTGAATTTATTTTCATAAAACAATTTAGTATGAGTCAATGAGGATATTTTTCGAACAGAAATACAGAAAATTTATTTTGAAGAAATTTTTCGAAAGTTTTGTAAAACTTTTATGTAATTTTCCTTTCTTTTTTAAAATCATTTCACACCAAGTAAGGTAATAAAGCCTCTAAAATAAAAGCAAACGGTTACTGACCGTTAGAGATTATGAAAACACTATGTAGGAGAGAGAACAATAAAATTGTTTTTATATATTTCTCTGGTGAGGACACACGGTCTAGTGGATAAAAGCATTGGTTGACGTAAGCCAGTGACTTGACCCAAAGTGTCATGTGTTCAATACCTGGCCACAACAAAAACTTGAAAACTTGAAGAGTTGAGTTACTAAATGTAAATAACTGAAACTGAGATATTCAGAAAAGGCTTGGTACGTGGAACTAGATCAATCTACCCCAGTGGACTAAATCAAGGGTTCGGTTCGAAATTCCAACGTATATCACTTGAAGAAGGCCGGAGCGTACAACGACTGAAACGTCGTGAATATGACATTAAACATAAGGGCAACGAACAATGCAAATAATGTATATAATAAAACTGTTCTTGTTTGATTAAGGACAAAAGCTCCTAAGATGAAAAAATTTTCTTGTTGCGGTGTGAACGAGCGAAGTTTTGTTGGTTCCTCTGTTGGAGGTCAGGCTGCAGTTTTCTCGTCAATATAATGACTATTAAAGGTATATGCGTTTCATATTTCTGTGTCAGAAAATGTCGAGACTGGTGACGAAAAGGTTAGGATAGATAGAGGTCGTTGCATGACTCTGGTTGCTAGCCTAGACGTCAAGTACTGTCGTTTTACTAAATCGTTAAAATGTGCTTAAGTACGTGTGGTCTGAACGTATTTGTGTTACACTCCTATCCCAGAGACGAAACCTCATAAACCTCTCACTACTCTCTCGCTATTTCCATGGCAAATGTTCCTATATTCCTTAATTCCACCAGTTCAACATCTAAACTCCGCTATGCTACGTACTCTGGGATGAATCATCCTCAATATCTTCGTATTACATCAGTAAGATAAAGTTTCATTCTGACAGCTTCTTTCTAAGGACTGCTACGTTATGGAACAGACTCCCAAGAGGATGCTTCCACGATCGCTATAATCTTAACCTTTTCTAGTCTAGAGTTAACCGTTTTCTTTCTTACATATTCTCATAAACTGTACTCCTTACCTCCTCCTCTTAAGTTCATACAATAACCACATTCAATAACCCTTAGCTTGTGTGGCTCTTGGCTATTGTATCAGGTAAACGAAAAAGGGTTTGGACACATAGCATGGCTTCTAATCGTTGAACTGTAGCCGAAAAAGGATTCTGCTGAAATCTAAAATCGACTCACTAAAATTTAAGCATGTTTTCAGATTGTTTTTATCATGTCGCCTCAAACAAGGTGATATACGCCACAAGTGGTTAGAAAAGAAACTGAGAAAACGTTGTTGAGAATAAAGGACAATAAAAGAACGAGATTTCAAGGAGACAGAAGATGGCGATTGATGTTACATTTAAATTTTTGAAGATCATATTCGAAATGAAAGTAAGAAGTCGGAAGAGAGTTTTACAAGTGAAAAGTGCGAAGGAAAAAACTAGCAGCATAGAACTTACGGTTACATCTCTCAATGCCAACAGGAAAATTATGCAACCTAGTTGTCAATCTAGTACTGCGCTTAAATTCTTGAAGTCGAGGAACTAAAGAAGAAAGCTCATCTGAAAAATTTCAATGAAAATAGTTATAGAAAACGTACAGCCAAGCTACGTTATGGCGGTGGGAAATTCCCTGAAGCTTTTTTGAGTTTTGTTAAGAATCTCCAGATATATAACAGAAACACTAGGCCAGATGTGGCAGCAACCTGGGGTGTTATTGATTTAAAAATAACTTATGTTCAATAATATTTTTAATCGTTAGGTCATTATTTTGAAAATGTCACTTTTCTTCTTCTTCTTCTTCTTCTTCTTCTTCTTCTTCTTCTTCTTCTTCTTCTTCTTCTTCTTCTACCTCCTCCTTCTTCTTCTTCTTCTTTTACTTCCTCCTCCTCCTTCTCCTTCTTTACTACACTTTACGGACCTTTTCTTGATTGATTTGATTAAAAAGAACGACTCGAAATTCACCAACATGACGCTGTTCCGAGCTCGTTAATGTTTGATGAGTCGGCTTTATCGTAAATTGGGGGAAGAGGAGGAGGAGAAGAAAGAAGAGTAGGAAGAGGGAGAAGAAACAGAAAAGGCTGATGGCCTAACTGTCACATGATGTACTGTTAAGTAACTAATCAAATTATGAATTGCGTTTCTACAGTCCTATGAATGAAAGAACAACGAAATAAAAAATTAATAGGTAGATTTTTGTAATGTGCCAGAATCAACATTTTTTTTTTTAACTGAAATTGTGATAGACCAATCGGTCACAGTTTCTATAAAAACGCTGGTGGTATGAAAGGTGGGAAATTGTTCGTGAAACCGAGGTTATCATTAGTTGTGGTTAAAGAAGTCGACAGCTGGACAGGAAGCAACTTTTTTAAACCAAGGTCTCAGAAAAGAATATCTTGGAGCGAAGAGTAAAAAAAAAAAAAAAAAAAAATTCAATATATCTTCTTTTTCACCTGATTTTGTCTATTTCTCATTTATCTATCTTTTCATGTGTGGTTTAGACATTTGTTTACTGAGTTCATTTTGTTTATATATAAAGGCGGACCAGAAAGAAATACCTTTAGGTAACTATTCAATTAACAGGCAAGAACCGTTGATAACTTTTTAATAATATTAACAGCTTTTTTCCGCATATAAATCGACAGAAGTTAGAAATTCCCCCCCTAAACATCGAAATATTAAAAAGCAAATATCATGTATCTATAAGTAATATTTGTCATCTTGCTATCTCTTTCTGTTGCTGCTCTGCCATCCATCTACACAAGCTCATTAGGTAGTTTCCGCCGGTCCCT